>JBAMNC010000415.1:1540000-2006424 GCA_037902135.1 Cetoscarus ocellatus
CCTCTGCTTAATGTGTAACCACAGCTTGGTGATATTCTTTCATGTAAACATTACTCAACCTAATTTAGCCCTTTAACTACATTTTACATCTCCACAAGAGCAGTTAGATATGTTTAAAGGGCAATAATACTGATCATACATGGTGCAATCATTGGTTTAAAAGATTAAATTCATGTCATTTTTTAAAAGAAAACCTGTTGGCTCTTTGTCAAGTAAAGAAACAGGAAGAAAACTGGACTTGAAATAATCTTAATGTTTAATTTGGTTCAGTTTCATGTCTGCTGGTTTTATTTCTTTTTGATCCCCATTCATTTATCATCTGTTTCGGTCACTGTGTTGTCTAGAAAGGAACAGGAGGAAGAAAAAATCATGCTGCCCCCTACTAAAATCAGATGTGAAGAGTAGACAGTTGGATTTACAAATGCTCAGAAACCAGCAACAGTTGTTTTAACAATACAACATTTGTGTCCTTCAGCTGGCAAAAACTGAAAGAAAGCCCTCAAATCATTCTTGTGAAATTACATTTGCAACAACAGGATGACAATGGGACTAAATGACCTTTGACCCTATTGTGGAGTTTGGGTCAAAATGACCCATATCATATTTCAAGAATGATACAAGTAAAATGTCATCAGCCTGATACAGCATGGCCTTTGCTTATTTTTAGTGAAGAATTTACTAAGTTAAAGAAGAAGATGACTGAGTTAACATGGTAGCTGCTCCAATTGATTAAGATCTGGTGACTGTTGAGGAAACTTGAGCACAGTGAACTTGTCGTCATTTTCAGGAAACCAGTTTGAGATGATTTGAGCTTTGCGGCATGGCTTGTTACTCTGTTGCAAAGAAAATATCCCCTACAGCTGCACCACTTCCACCATCCTGAACTGTCGAAACAAGGCAGGATGGATCCACGCTTCAGTGTAATAAGTCAAAGTCTGACTCTACCATCTGAAGTCAAGGCAGAATTCAAGACTCATCAGACCAGGCAACATTTTTCTAATATTCTATTGTTTAATTTTGAGCATCTTAGCTGACAGGAGTGGCTGTGGCCCTCCTGTTTGAGGATTTTATGTGCTGTGTGTTCAGAAATGGTCTTCTGCATGCCTTGGTTGTAACAAGCTCTTTCTTGAGTCTCTGTTGCCTTTCTATCATCGTGAACTACTCTAATTATCCTCCTCTGCCCTCTGGCATCGACAATGCATTTTTGCCCAGGGAACTGCCTCTCACTGGATACTTTCTCTGCTTTGGACCATTCTCAATGATCCCCTGAGATGGTCGTGTGTAAAAACTCCGGGAGATCAGCAGTTTCTGAAATACTCAGCGCATCTGGCACCAACAATCTTACCATGTTCAAAGCCTCTTAAATCACATCTCTTTCCCATTCTTCTGCTCTGTTTAACCTGCAGGTCTTCTGGACCAGGTCTGCATGCCTAAATGCATTCAGTTGTCTGATTGGTTATTCCATTGATGAAAAGCTGAACAGGTGAACCAACTCTCACTCTTTGCTTTGAAGGAATTAAACTGTTTAATTGAGGACTGACTTAGCATTGAGGGGCATTGTGTAGGTGCATGAGTATGTGTGTGTTTGTGTGTGCATTCTGTAATTTGTTCTGCATTGTATTCTTTGTCCTGTATGTATGTCCAATAAGGACTCCATGAAAATAAGATAGTCCATCTCAAGGGGCATTTGAAGTAATGTTTAATAATGTTAAAAGGTAAGCTGAATTCAAAATATAATGGGATAGGAAGAGCAATGATAGTTTAGATAAAACTGAACAAAACCACAGATCTGTCCATTTGTTAAATTATAAGATCACAAATAAAGTTACTCTGCTGAGGTCTCTCTCTGGGCTTTGCCTCTGTAGTTATCCATGAAGGCAGGTTTACAGCTTAAATCTGCAGAGTGTGTATGTGTGTCTCAAGAGCTGCTAATAAGCACATACATACAGGCCCCTGCTTTCATGAAGAGGTATTGGCAGGTGCTGTAACCTTGGTTTCTGGCAGATTTATGCTATAGCTCAATCTGCAAACATTCCCCTTCCAGGATGTCTCTGTTGCTTTCCACTCTGAGACACGGCCTTCAGATCTCTGAGCCGGACTCCCCCATGAAGCCAGAGATCCGAATGCATCCTTGTGAAGGTTGCATGCCCTCAATGAACCAATTAGTAGGGACTTCTACTTGGATGTGTATTTGTGCATGTTTTTGAGACATATCTCTCTCTATGCAACACAGTGAACAAATAGCTCTGTATAAATCTCAATGACCTCAAAGTTGCACATCAGGGTGGAACATTATCACCTAGAATTTCCCAATCATGACATGATTAAAACCTTCCAATCAGAAATATTTCAAAGAAAGAAGGGATTTGTTTTCTGGATCCTGTGTCACCATGTAACGCTCACAAAATATACTATAAAGAATGCTGCCTAGCCTGTGTTTGTTGGAGTTGACTCTGCAGACCCAACTCACCTGTCTGTTTATTTACTGAATAAAGAAGTTGGTTGGACTCTTCTACTGATTTTGACTCTTCTCCTGATTTTGACTTTGCATCTTTTTTCTACAACAAATTTTTTGTCTCCTGCACATCTCTCTATAAGATTAGACTTAGAGCAGCAAAGTGTTTGAGTACAGAGGCCCGATGCCCGGCACAATCTTCCAGAAAATTGGACACAACACTATCCTTTAAATAAATAAATGCAAATAAAGTGAGGGGTGTGTATATATAGTGATGTGTTGGATTACCTGACAAAATGTAATTAAAACATTTTTTCTTTCAGTTTGTTTATCTATGTTGCAATAATAGCACAAGCTGGATTATATATTAAGAGGAAATACATTTGTCTTGGACAATTTGGGTTGATTGTTTTGAATTATCTTATCTCAGACACTTGGTGTCGTTCTCTTGGATTATTTTAAATGCTGTTAATATGCTTTTTAGTATGTAACCTATTTGCATGATTTTAATAAGGGAACCTTATTGATTTTGGCATTATTATTGAAGTTATTGATAATGATGATGATGATGATGATGGATGATGATGATGAATATAAATTAAACCTTTGTCACAAAATTGGATGAAAATTTCATTATTATATATTCATTAATTCATTTTCTATACCACTTATCCCTTTTGGGACGGCTGGAGCCTATCCCAGCTGTCATTTGGCGAGAGGCAGGGTACACCCTGAACCGGTCTCCAGCTAATCGCGGGGCCACGTAGAGAGACCATTCTCAAACTGACGACCTTTTTGCTGTGAGGCATGTGCACTACCTGCTGCACCACCGTGCGGCACCACCGTGCTGCCCATTATTTTATATGACCTATTAAATCAATGAATCAATTGATCTTTATTTGTATAGCACCAAGTTATAGCAAATGTTGTCTTAAGACATTTTACAGATGAGTAGGTCACTGTCATACTCTTCTTTTGAAATGTATTATTATTTTTTAAATGTTTTTTTTATTTATTTTATGAATTTGTGTATTATCAACACTGACAACAAATGGTATCTGTAATGTTTATTATAAAAATAAATGTAGAAAATCTTTAAAATTTTCATGTATTATTTTATTTGATGTCCCAGGTCAGTTTGACCTAAAAATTACCACAAGGTCAAAAAAGTGAATGTAACAAAAGGGTGCAACCCAGCCAGAAATGAATTTGAATATAAACTGGTCCTCCCCTGAGCAGCCATAAAAAGGGTCTCATACAACTTGATGAAAAGTAACAGAAGAGCAATCAGGAGTCAGTACAAAATATTCATTTATTTAAGACAAAGAAATAAAATAAGTAAAAATAAATACTGTATTGTACAATAATAAATACAAGGGAAAGGTCCTCCTGTTTTATAAGTTAGTGATGTATTTCTATCCATACTTTACCCTCTCTGTTATTACACTAGATAGCTATTTGCATTAAACTGTATTTCATCACTGTGTGGCACAAACGTCCTAGCAATTTTTGTTTTCATGATTTTATTTTATTTTTCTTAAAAAACATTATTGGTCATGTTCCATTTTTCATAAACTTTTAACCAAATTAAAGAGAAAAAAATAACTTTTAATCATTACAATACCATATTCATTCATTTATTTGGTAAAGAATGTTTTTTTTATTTCCTCAAAAGTACCAGTTTTGGAGGTAGAGGTTTTTGCCAGACTTACTGCCACGATTTACTGCCACTATATTGGACTGTCCTTATAAAGTGCTCAGTTCAGTCTTCGTAATAATTATACAAAATAACCAGTGAAATTATTTAATTATCAAAATATAACCCAAAGAGAAGTGGGCTTATTCCATAAATATATAAATAACTATGATTTGAGCGAAAAAAAAAAACTAATACAATAAATATTCATAAATAACAGCTCATAAAGATATATAAATATGGCGTCATGGAAAATATTTCATTTGCAAATCTTGATAGTCACCAGTGTGCTAGAGTAGCTGGTTATTTGTTACATAGTTCCTTTTCTTCAAGGAACTTAACCACTTCTGAAAGCCACAACCTGAGTCTGTTGATGACATGCCAGCCATACTTTTTTTGGTTATAGACATCATGGTTTAACAGCAGCGTGGCTGGTTCTGTGGGTGCATGAAAGTCTGGCTTCAATCCTTTAATAATCTTCTTAAGCGATGCTGAAAGGTATTCGAGGCGGTTGACAGTGTCGTTTAGGGGCTGTTCAAGGCGTTGGTCAAGAGCCGAAAGTTCATTCTGATATTCCTTTACCTTTGAGATATGCAGGGAAAACAGTTTTGTCTTGTTGTAGATGTCCTGAAACTTCTCAGAGAAGTTAATGCCAGATATGTTGGAATCAGGGAGGTCGTCTGGAGTGGTATCATTGAAGTTAGTACGAAAAACATCATTCTGGAAGAAAAAGCACATTTTAGATACTCTATAAGCTATTTGATATACATTTGGTAATATGCATTTGGAGTTAAGCAATGATTTACATATCTTACAAAACATAGGGGAAAGTGTCAATGCTATGATAGGGTCAAACATGAAAAAATAAATGAAGGGGAACAATTTTTAATTCTCCTCTTGAAATAATGAAAATAAAGACAAATTTAAGTTAAAGTTGAGATGTCATAACATCGTTTGAAATACCATTTTGTAATCAAGTTGAACTATTAGGAAAAAAATGCAGTAGCAGAAGCTGACCACAACATGGATGAAGCAGAATGAGTGTGATGAGTCAAACAAAACTCCTAATATAGCACTGGACACATGCAGAAAAAGCTCATGTAGCACATTCACATTTGATGTGTCATTCAGGGCTCTCAGGTCTAGCCTTAGAATTATTCAGCACTTTATAGTTAGCTGGCAGAGCCGTAGTGTAACAGAAGAGTTGAAATGCCACACAGTTTTATAAAACAAAGTTGAGCTTAGTTGATTTTCAAACAACACATTGGAAAACACAACTTAATGATAATATGAAGTTCAAAACACAACAGCAAATTAAAAATCTCAACAACAGATCAAAAAAACACAAGTTCATAAAATGAAAAGGAAAAATAAAATCACAACAACAACTGGAAAAAACAACACTAAATCATAAAAGCAAAGAAAAAAATAGACAGAAAATTACATAACACAACTAAAAATATGAAAACAGAACTTCAGACATTAACAAGAACAACATTAACTCAGAGCTGAAAATGTTTTCAATTTGTTGATGTAGTTTTTTTGTTTGTTTGTTTTTGTTTTTTGTTTTTTGTTTTTTGTTTTTTTTGGCAGGTTTATTTGTTCCCTGGTTTGATTTTTTTTATTCCACTTTAGGTCCAATCTGAATTATGCTGAATTTATGAAGGACCCTAAACTGCTCTGGGTGAAAAACTGTGTGGATGGTGAAGTAAACAATTGGGTGGGGGATTGAACCATTAAAAAACAGGACAGAATCCTGTTTGGTACTCACATAGACTTTCAGTAGGTCTTTAGACTTTGGGTCCAGTAGCAGATTAGCCAGGTCCTTTAAACTGGTCAGGTTCCCACAGAGATTCACAGGCAGCGCCATCGAGTGGACCTCCAGGAGCATCAAGACCAGCACTATGGTAAGATTTGAAAGTTACTCAAGATGTAAGAAAAAAGCAAGAAACTGCCTTTTAGTGGGTTATTTCACATCACGCGTAAGGACCCAGACACATGACAAATAGATAATAGTCAACAAACAGATTCAGGGTTTTCGATTTATCATATTGTCCATCAAAACTTTACGAACCAAGGATGCCTTTGAGCTCAGCTGGAAATGAAAGCATTTATGTGGAGAGGCAAAAACTCCCTCACTGGTCACAAATTCAGTTCCTCAATTTCTCCACAAGTGTATTTTTTATGTCACAGGTCACAATAACACATTCACACACTTATGATGAAGGTCTCTGTGTCATTCTAAAGTGTTAGCTGATCACACTCACACGTCAGAACAGATTGTTTTACTGTAAATCCTCTTGAGTTGTATCTGACCATGCTGCTTTTTGGAGGTAGAAGTGGCCTCAATTTTCCAGCGCTGTGCTCTTATGTTTACAGTGACCTACAGGCATGCCTATATATATATATATATATATATATATATATATGTAATATCCTATTGTATTATTGTATTATCAATACATTGAGAGTAAATACAACTCAATAAATTTTCTACAGATTTTGATGAAATTTTCTTGGAATTTTGGTCACAGCATAAAGTAGAAGTTAATTATTTTTAACGATTTGTTAACATTGCGAGACAGGGCTGTTGTGAGGTTTGTGCTCTCAGAGCACTCCTAGTTTCTAATGAAATGATTCAGCAACAATGTCCCACATTCATGTTAATGAAGCTCTTTGAATTTTTTTTGGCTCTTGTCCTTAAAGCAGGCTGCTCAGGCTCAAATCTGCCCTGTGGCTTCTGTCCTGCATGCTATCCCCCACTCTCTTTTTCTCTTTCCGCAGTTTCCAGCTATAGCAACTGCCTGTCTTTACAAGTAATGCTAAAAAGAAAGGGTTTACCTCTTAGTCTAAATGCTATGACTAGGACAATAATTTCAGCTCCTAGCAAGAAATAATAATAAAAAAAAAAAGAAATAAGCACTGTGACTATAATAATTCAAAAAAATCCTGTGAATATATTTTGGTTTACAAATGCCCTCAAAGCTCCAAGTTGTGAATACCTCTTAGTAATAATTTCAAATGACACAGTTTCCCTGAAGAGTAAGGAATTGAGAAAAAAAATGAATCTTTTCACTTTTTCTGGGTGCTTGTATATCGAGCCCCGCACAAGCAATTTTCGGAATGGATGTCAAGGTTAACGGTATTGTTCATTTTTGCTAACCTACAGGAAAATAAAAAAAATCTCAAAATCACACTGCAAAAATTGCATTAAGCTTATTATTGCAGCGTATCTGATAAAGCTGTGAGATACCAAACAGCCATGTAATAAGAAATCACAATGTCTTGATAGAAGATGTCAATATAATTTTGAAAGAGTCTCACCACAGCAGCTCAAAATCCTTTTAAGTTGTGTCTCCATAGCCAGAGAAGTCAGTAGTTCACCTAATTCTCAGCTGTTCTTGACTGACAGGCTGTGTTGAATTAACAATATAGAAAACATCTCAAACACAGGCCTATATATACTGTTTTTAATGTTTGCTCATAGATACCCACCCACTCTTACACACGACATGGAATGACAGCTTCCATGATGAAATGACAGAGGTGTGACATGAATAGTTGAAGTGCTCCTCAGATATCATCTTTCACACATAGTTGACCAATAGAAATAAAAAGTTGTTATGACACATGCAAGTTTCCTTTAAATAAAGAAATATCACCTGATTGAATGATACATCACTTCACTGTCTCAAAAGCCTCTGAGAGCAGAGGCAGAGCTTGTCAACAGGCAAGTCAGTCAGCTGCTTGGGGCCCCGGGCCACTAGGGGCCCCCCAAGGGCTGACGAATTTTACTCCACAGTAATGTCTTACAATACAACTGCAGTGACCTACCCCATTAACCCCATCAAACAACCAGTGGTCAAGTTGCAATGACATCTTTGATGGATACCTCCCTAAAGGGGCCCCATGTCATCCCTATGGTACAGACACACTAGAGCTGTAGCTATTTTTGGCTAATTGTATTCAGGATCACCTGTATTGCTGTATCGTGATATGTGCTGTGTGTATTCAGATTATTTATGAATATGTTTAACGCTTCTCACAGGGGCCCCTTGGGAATTTTTGCCTGGGGCCCCAGCACACTCTGGAATCGCCACTGTCTGAGAGAAAACAAGGAAAATCCCTCGATAAAGTAAAAACTCTTGGGGCCGGATCCAGCAGAAACAAAGTCCATGGGACAGTTTGAGGGGTCCCATGAAGAGAAAGAAAAATATTTCTCTAGTCAGATTTCATACACACAGCAACAACTGATCAATTTTTCCTTATAGAGCCTCAAGTCATGATACAGATTTTCGCAAAATGATTGTACTCTGTTGTATGGATTTAAAAATCCACCATTTATTAATTACAGAGGTACAATATTATCAGCATAATAATGCAATTGATGAATTCTTGTTGAGAATTCATAATATCTCCCTTAAGGAATCGGTATCATCAATCCTTTTGTTTATCAATTCCTTTATCAGTTCTTTCCATTTCATTCTGCATGACTTGCAAATCAAAGGCATTAAGCTCTCATCAGAGTCGGTCAGCAGAAATGAAACAAAGAAGTCCAAAATTATGACAGACAGGGGCCAGAAGCGATCAATTGTTGCTTTATTTTTGACATAAAGATGCTCAAATTTCAGTCAGTGAAAACACCAGCAACTTTAGGAAACATTCCTCTTTGCAGCACAGCATTGAATATCAGGGATGCCCTGTTTGACACTGACGCCACTAAAAACCTGTTTGGGCAAGGAATTGATAAGGGAATCATTAAAGACCTGGATTGATAAGCAGAGTCGTTAATGGCATTGGTATCAATAAAGTCATATCAAATTCCATCCCGAATTAAAGCTGTGACAATTATTATCAGAAGTTATCATTGGTAAAAGCAGGTATATCTTAAATAGCGATTATCTATTTTTAGATGTTGCATTCTTTTACCTCTTGTTCTTCTAAAAAATAGTGATATTCAGAATAATGAACAGGGTGAAATCCTATTGGTCTAAAGTTAAATATATGCCTTAACTTACAGTGTGATGGTCCACTAGGTTCCAAACTGGGCCCGCTTGTGTTTCCTTTATACCCCCCTGACTTACATTTAATATCAAAAGAAGCTGTGATTCATGTCAGTTATATTAGCACTTTATCACAGATAAAAATGAACACATTGATTGTTAAGATAAACAATGTTAAAATGGTATAGATGTCTTCTGCAAATGCAGAAAAGATCTCTTAGTGTTCTAAAGATGATTGATGTGAAACTTTCAGATAAGATCTAGCTCTATACTATTACACACGTGGAACACACAGAAAGTTCATCAGTGTTATTACTCATGACAAGCTTGGCGGGAAATAATGTACCACAAGCCTGCCTTGTAATGAGGAAAATAAAAATATGATTTTACCATGCCTATCAATTGAAAAAGCATGTAGATATTTACTTCAGCATAATTTATCCATAATTTCTGGTAATTCAGCACAGGGCAACAGGCAATCAATCTCCTTTCATTTTATAATTACTTCAGAGCTTGTCAGAATATCCATCCATCTATCCATTATCTTATGAGCTTATCCCTTTTGGGTCACAGCGGCTGGAGCCTATCTCAGCTGACATTGGGCAGGAAGTGGGGTACACCCTAAACTAGTTGCACAGAGAGACAGACAACCATCAACACTTTCACTCATCCCCGAGGCCAATTTAGAGCCACCGATCAAGCTAATTAGCATGATTTTGGTCCGTGGAGGAAACCAGAGTGCCTGGAGAAAACCAAGACATGCATGGAGAGAACATACAAACTCAACACAGAAAGACCCTGACCTGTTTTGGTGTAAGTAAGTGCAAACAGGAATCTGTATTTCAGTTATTTAATTTTCTCCCCAAATCCTTCAACATCTTTGTAGTCAGGTCTGGAAGCCATTCTTACCAAGTGTCCAATGTACAGCAAAGGTCCCGCCAGCGGGAACATTTTTTTTTGTGTGTTTGTTTCAGCTTTGTTTGCTGTCTCTCTCTCTCTTTCTCCCTCTCTATCTCTACTTTTTTAACCTCTAAACCTGGAACAGCCAAGGTTGGAGGTATTGGGATTTTTGGTTGTTAGTCTGTCCATTCATATAGGCAGATTTAAGAATGGTTTCATTAAAATTTGAAGGCCAGAAGTCAAAGGTCAAGTTCATATAGTCTTTAGTTCACCCTTTGCTTGTGAATGCAATACCTCATGAAAGCTTGAGGAATTTTTTTCATCAGATTTTGCACAGATGTCCACTCTTGGTTAAAGATGAAATGTGTCATAAGTGTGGGGTCAAGAGGATGTTAAAAGGTCACAGGTAAAAGGTTAAGGAGACCCATGGCCATCTTTGTCTTGTGGAATGTAACATGTAGTAGAATTGTACTGCTGTCTTCTTTAACCTAAGAATGATCTAAATAGATTTCAGTGTCATGGTAATATAAAGCGACTTCACTCTTTGCGCAAATATTTGCAATGATTTAATGAAGCTTTTCAGACTTTTTGTCTAGATTTCCATTTTTGTCTTCTCTGACTGGAAGATAAACTGAAGAGATTTATGAAACCATAGGTCAAACGTCATTGGGCATCATGGTCACCCCCTGTTTGTGGACATGATATCCACCTTAAAGGGATAGTTCAGTTTTTTTGAAGTGGGGTTTTATGAGCTCCATATGGCCACTAAGTACATTAGATGCAGTAGAAAGTTCTCCTCTCCCTCAGTAAGCCACAATTTGTAAGAGTTTGCGACACAGAACAAGCTGCAAACAGGGAAGTATTGTACCAAATACAAAGGGTATTTTCTCCGCTTGCAAGAACTCCCATCAAAAAATAATACCACACTTTAAGAGTATGCTACCTAGAAATTTTGAGTTAACTTTTCGGAAAAATAAAGTTTATTTGGAACTAATCGACTCACATCATGTACTCCTCCGTGACGTGAGTTCTTGTAGGTGGAGAAAATATCCTTTGTATTTGGTACAATACTTCCCTGTTTGCAGCTGGCTCTGCATCACAGACTTTTAAAAATTGTGGCTTACTGAGAGAGGGGAGAACTTTCTACTACATCTAATGTACTAAGTGGCCATATGGAGCTTATATCATCACCTTCAGGTCATATATGAACCTAACATCTTATAAATCTTGTGGTTTTCAAACAAACTTTGCATGAAGTTCAGTCTGGAGCTTTACTCCACCGTTAATCAAAAGTCGAAGATTCAAGCTCAGCTCAGGCTGTTGCATATCACTGTGTTGTCGGGTGAGACACTTCACCCCAAACTACTAACACTGCTGCATCAGTGATATGCAAATGGATAATAAAGTGTGGTGGTGTATTAATTGGCACTGATGAATAACTAACAGAAATTCCTACCATCAGTGAGTGATTGTGAGAGTGAATAGGTGTCAATTGGTGGGTGAAATGTTAAAGCGCTTTGAGACATCAGAAAGACTAGGAAATTATGCAAGCTCAAGTCCCTTTACCATCATACTATTTTGCAAATCCCCTCTCTGACTTGATAATAAACTGATTAAACTCAGTAAGTAACTGTACTTTTACTGTCTGACCTTGTGAAGGCAGAAGACCGCCAGGCAGTATAAGGTTTTTGAGTTTTATATGCCATTTAGTGTGTTTAAAATGGCTCCTCTGCATGATAGAAAACTTTCGTGCACAAGAAAAAAAAAATCCATAGCATCAGGACTTCTTCCTCTCCCACCTCTTTCCAGGGCCAGTGGCTGCTTGAAACGACTTGTTCCCCTGGCCCCCTGGATAGACCTACCAGAGTGATGTCCTTCCATTGTTTCGTTAAGCCCATCAGCTCAGGATGGCAAACCCAATGTAGAGTGTGGACCAGGGGTAACCAACAGGCTGCCAGCGAGCACCTGGTATCCCATAGGTAGCCTTTGAGGTGCCTGCAGGGACATTCTGAAAATAGTTCAAGCTACCATCACAGAGCTTGAAATAAGTACTTATTTTCTGTGTAAAATTTTATGATTTGCAAAAAGGGCACCATGGTGGTGCAGCAGGTTAGTGTGCATGGATAACAGAAAGATGACTGACAGTTCGACACCCGATGTTTACCAGGGTCTTTCTTTGTGGACGTTGCATGGTCCTGTGCTTGAGTTTTCTCCTGTCACTCTGGTTTCCTCCCTCAGACCGAAAACATGGTTGTTGGGTTGATTGGTGACTCTAAATTGCTGTTTGGTATGAGTATGAGCATGATTGGTTGACTATCTCTTTATGTAGCCCTGTGATTATCTGGCCATCAGTTCAAGGTGTACCCCCGCCTCTTGCCCTGTGTGGCAGAATAGATGATGGGTGGATGTTTTGCAATCAAGTCCACCTTACATCAATACAAAAAAAGAAATGTAAAAAATAAAACTGTATACTTTGCCCTGTGTGTATGTGTGTGTGTTGGGGTGGTGGTGTCAAAGTTTACGTTAAATGGCCTCTGTCACCACTGGTGTCAGCTAGAGGCCTCACAAAGCCACTTCTACAAAAAAATTCACACAAGTGTGTCTGTTGTGCATATCTGTTATGCTGAACCCATAAATAAATAATCAAAGATGCATGCAAGTATGAAGTTCTCATATTATTCATTAATCATTAATAATAATTATCAAGATGAATTATTAAAAATAAACATACAGTGTCATTTGTAGCCTATTAAATACATATATTTATGTTACTCATAAAACATTAGATCAAACAAGAAGGCCTTCATAAAACCCTTAATCGTTTGAGTAGCTCTCAGGGTCAAAAAGTTTGGTGACCCCAGTGTAGGTGTTAGAATGAATAAAGAGTTGTTGACAATATGGTACCAAGCAGAGAGTCAATATTTATCTAAAGACTTTTCAGATTTAATACTTTTATTAGCCCTTGGAGACTTCTTCAATCCCATCTGTGAATTTTGTAGGGACATAAGCTTCTTTCTTATTTTGATCTCCTTTCTTTTGCACATGTAAATGAGGGACCAAAAGAACTTAACCTTTTATACTAAGGGTTAAAGAGTTATGAGAAAATTCATATGATGAACCCATAGTGGAAAAAATATAGTTTAAAAAGTGCCTTTTATATATCCTGATACTGTTCATTTAACCATTATATACAAAAATTTTACGGCAAACATAGAAATCAACAAGACTCATCATTTTAACTTGTGAATTTTTTATGCTTACGTAACCACTGCCAGGGCGTAGGTTTTAGATGACGTAAATTAAAGCTGCCCTTTGCAGTGTTTTCCACAGACAACCGAGACACACAGTACGAAGCAGTTTGACAGCACAAAGACATCAGAATGAGATTTTTCATGAACACTATTCACAAGTTTATATTAAAAGATAACTGAAAAGGTGACAGACTATTACTTATTTACAGGTAGCACTGGCACCAGCACTAACTGAAAGCCCTTCACAGGGGCTCTGTCATTACTTCATACACCTTGGTAAAGACATTACAGCTAGACTATCATGTGGCATTTGTGGTTATCTTGAATTTAATATTATCAGTCATGCAGTCATCCATGCGTCAACAACACCTCAGTTTAAGTCTTCCCCCAACCACAGTTCTAATTATTTCCATCCATTCAGTAAAAGTAGGACTTGTGCTGAGCTGGCACAAAATCATGCTCGTAAAAACATCACCTACAGCATCCTGTGCATCGTTCAGGTGACAGTCATCATGAGGTGTTCTTCAGCGTGTCTGTGGGTTAGTAATGTAAAATGCCTTCTTAGAATTAGGCCTTACAAGTGACCACACTGGCTATACACCAAAATTCACAAAGAATATACATCATGCTTGAAGGCAAAACATTTTAGCATGGACTAAATATGATGTACTGGTAATGTCAATTAAATAAAACATTACTCAGTGACAAACTTGCTTACAACATATTGTTGGTAGAGTTAAACCAATGCAATTTTGACATTGCTATTCTACAAGCTAGGTTATTAATGGTCAGCTTGTGCAGATCAGAATGATTAACATACTGTACGTCATTAATCTCTTCCCCTTCAGGGAAAGAAAGCATGCGATTGACGTGCTATAGAAGTATAGCAAACATTAGCATAAATCTCTAGCATAGACAGTAGTAATATTTTGTAACTCGTAGGGATTGTGCATTCATGGAATTAGCTACACAGTTAAACATGTGGATGGGTAGTGCCCCCCAAAATGTGCCAAAATCCCCTGCAAATGGAGGGGGCACGGTACACAGAGATGCAGCATTTTTTGGTGTCAGTCCTGGGACCATTTCCAAACTTATGACAGTCAAAGACGGACTGGAAAGTGGGCGTTCCTGGAAGACAACACTTCAAGAAGACCTGTTCCTCACCCTTGCTTCATGTATTCCTTCTTTCAGGGAAAGAGGAGATTTTGGAACATTTTTAGGGCTCTACCCACACATTAAGCTGCATTGCTCGTTCCACAATGCACAATCCTTACAAGTTGTACCTTGTTGTTAAGGCAACTAAGTAGCTTTCCAGCGACATACAAAACAATACAGATTGGTATCACTGAAGGGGAGAAGTAATCAACAGAGTTATGTATCTTTGTCTTAATTCTTTAACACAGGCCATATTGATAAAAGAATAAAGCCAATATAAAGTAAATACAGGTTGGGCAAATCATGGGTAATTTGTGTCAAATGGGAAGGAACACAACAGCAAGAGATTTTGTCCACTCAAGCAACAGTAAACAAAGAGCATGAAGCTTGACATAATGTCTTTGTAAAAAGGTCACAGGTAATCTGGTTCTCTCCATGGTTGTGTCCTGGGTCCTGTTTTGTTTGCTTTGTACAAGGCCTAGACGTACAAGACACAAAACAAAAAACACAACAAAAATTACGAAACCAAACAAAAATCTGATGACGAATCCAAATAAAAAACACAACAAAAAGGAAAAAATGAAGAACAAATCAGAACAGACAAGAAAACAATACATAAAAACAGCAGTAAATTAAATACACAACAAATAAGAAAAAAACCCACAAAAAATAAGAAAAACACAATATATTAAAAAGCTTTCTGTTTTAAGTTAATGTTTTTTGTTGTGTTTTCTTACTTGATCCTGTGTTTTCATATTTGTTATTTCTTAATTTGTGTTTTATTTATTGTTTTCTTTTTAAAATAAGATTTTTATGTGCTTTAGTGTTTTGCTATTGTGTTACCTGATTTGTTGTTCTTTTCTTATTTGTCCATGTGTTTCACACTTTAGGACAACTGTACTCATCACAAGTTTTGAAGGGCAAAGTATTTAAAGATGATTTCTATTTGAGAGGTCCTGTAAGCTCCTTCCTGTTTTGTATGACCTTAGGTGTATTTTTACATGGTTCTTTCAGGTGACAGAGCGTTTTCATGCACAAGACAACAAAGCCAGTGAAGGCGGACTCTCCTGGCCTCCTAAGAGGACTCAGAGTGGAGCATAGACTGTAGGAAGAGTACAGAGCTGTTGAAAATGGCGTTGGACTGTGCCAAACTGACCAATTACCACCAAGTAGATCTCAGACAATCAGGTTAGACTGGGCCCACATTGGGAAGGGGTCTCAAAGTTACAGGAGCTCTAACAAACAGCAGAGTGAAAATACAGATGGACTGGTGGTAGTGTGTATGTAAAAACTGGAAAGTTTTTAAATATTAGTTGTTGTGCTCTGTTGATTGAAGTTCATGTTTTTGGCTAAAACGCTTCTCACTCCTGATCAAAAGGAAAAAATGCAACTAAATTTGTGGAAATATTTCTTAACAAATTGAGGGAAACCACATTTTTTAGGAGTGGTTATGACATGCCTTGGGAAAACTTTGGCTCACACTTGTCATGTTCAAATTTTTTTTTCTTGTATATTTGTGGAACCATCTACCTATCAATGGAGACCACTTCTATCATTCTCATATAGTGCTGTAGGGATGACATTTTGTAGGCCAGGGTGGAAGATGGCATTGTGGTTCCCTCAACTGCTACCTACTAAAAGCCTGTTTTTTTCTTTTACTGTGTTTAGGACCATTGCAGATTATAAGCTCTGTAGCAAACAAAAAATAAGAAACTTAGACGTTCTGTTCTTTGAGATAATCTTAACAAAGGAACCCACTTTTTACGATGTTTTAAGACTAAACGTAATCAGCTAGAGTCAAAAAAGCCTCTATGAAACTACAACACAGGGGTTTGACCTGGAAGCAGCTATAACATTCCCAGTGTATAACATCTTGTTATGACCTTTTATTTGAGAATTTCTTCTCAATCGAATGACCTGATCCAGTTGATCTTCACGGCAACAGTGTATGAATAACTGACAATTAAAAAACAATCAGGAGTGCTTGCTGTTGAGTCTCTGGCCATTTTAGTAGTCCTTGTTAGCAATTAGTTAGCAACCATCATTTTAAAGGCACAGCTGTTTAGGATTCAAAAGCAGGTAACATCAGATGAATTTATTATTTCACATTAAACACTAAAAATCTCATGTGTGCGTTCACCATAAATCTTATTTCAGGAACTTATCTGAAACCGGTGCTCTAAATCCTATTTACTCTAGAGGGTTGGAAACCAGGAAGCACTAAATGCTAACTCGTTTTTGCGTTTCTGGACTCATTCCTGCATTGTTTAATTGCGTTGTCAATTATTTCCAATGATTTGTTGAATTTGTTGAATGTTTTCAGAGATTTTTATGTGTGTGGCCAGGAACCTTCATTGTCTTGAAGATCCTCTCTGCCTTCACAAAATCGTTTCTGCCATTCAAACACGTGTCCATGACATGATGCGTTTCCCAGACGCCTGTTCATGTACTCAAAGATACGGCTGCAGTTGTTTAGCTTCACTAAAAATTTCAACTTGATTTGTGTCCCATGCTTGAGCAAACACATGTGCACTTCAATCAGTGGCCAGCAGTGAACTAAAGATGTCACTTATTGTAAACTTCCAATATATAGCACTCAGTGTGACTGTGAACCATTGTGGTTTTATCCTTAGAAGCCCAGTCTTATAATTCAATAGCCATACCTTAGAGATTTCGACACTGTATTACAGACAGGTCTTTTTTACCTTTAAAGATCTCTGTTCATTTTGTCCATCTAGTTTCAAAATTCAGATTTAGTGATGTTTACAGGTCTAGGCTTTAGGCAACCTTTACAAGCACTTACTTGTGTTCTGTTTAATGAATGTAACTTGAACATAAAAAAGATGGTACTGAATTTTATACTTTTTTTTTTTCATAAAAGCTTAATGAATCTCAACTCAGTCTAAAACGGTGAGTTACACTTCAGAAGTGGTGACGCAAGTGTCCCCCTTAAAACTGATACAGGCCAGCCATAACAGGAAGTCCCTTAAGTCATAGTTTTATCGTTATAAATGACCCACTGCCATTCCTGTTAAAACAAAAATAACCTATATTCTCACACCCCTGACTCATAACTTATGAATGAAATGTAGCTCAAAATATGTCGTGGAATTGTTAGTACTTCCTTGTATGCTTGGTGATATTGTGTTTTCATGCCTCAGGAATCCAAAAGATTGCTCATTATGAAAACTATTTATTGAATGAAGCAGCACAAAAATACAAATGTTTACAGAAAATGTAGACCTAAAATTGTACAAAATGTTCATGTTCCAAGAAAAAAAAACTCCAGGTGGTATTAACTAAAAGGAAGTTTATTGTGCAAAACAACAAAACAACAAAAATAAGAGTGTTATTGACCTTGGGTAATACTAGGGTTAAAAAATGCTGACCTTTAAAAAAATGACCTTGCTCACTGCAACACAGCATGTGTGATAGTTAGAACTTAGTTAGAATATGTAAGAACTACCAGTACATTCTTTTCAAACCAAAATGAGTGAGCCCTCTAGACAAAAAAAACAGAAACCCTTTTCTTTTGTCTGAAAACTATCTTCACACTTCATGCTTAAGACTTTTTGTTCCTAAAACGGTAAAAACTGCAACTCCTTCAATTGGCCTTAGAATAGAAATAAGTATAAAAAAATCCTGTAGTTTCAATACATGTAATTTTCAATAAACAATACCGGAAGACTTGGTTGTGTGTTTGTTTATAGCACTATTGAAATATTATTGAGAATGAGAGCAATTTAACTTCAGATCCTAAAACCTCCTGGATAAAGAGATGGTATCATACATGTTGACACATCTAACTTTGTGCTTCTTGATTTCAAATGTGTTGATGTGTGTTAATGTTGATGTCTCATGAGTGATTGTGCATTTTGAGGTGCATTTGTGAGATTGTGCCCCTCCGGGACTCGGTGCCTCCTGCATCAGAAAGGTGAGACAGGAGGCCTCACAGACAAACTGTGCACACCATAAAGGAGCGCTTCTGGTGGTCATGGCAAGTTTGTAGTAGTTGTTAATACTGCTGGCGACGCAGTGCTAGCCCAGGCACAGATAGCCTCCATTTCCTGCCTTCCCACCACCCCAGGGCCACTGGAGCTGGAGTCAGGGGTGGCACTTCGAGCTGGCATCATTCAGCTAAGACAGGATTTCAGGAATCAACTAGTTGCCTGCTCTTTTCTCTGATGCTGGAGCATGTCCATTACACTTACTATGTCCTCCTCAGGGACCTACAAAAAAAGAAATTGAAATAAGATTTTTAAAGGTTGGTTAGAAATAGCAGCAAAAACATATGCACAGTTTTTCTCTTCAAACTTTTTCAAATTATGATAAGGCACTGTAAACACTAATATGTTATTTCTGTAGCTCAAGAAAAAAGATTGTAGCCTATTGTGGGTACATATCTGTATGGGCGCTGTTGTGAAACAAAAAAATGAGCTAAAATATAAAATTTCCTTTTGGCTAAGAACGTCTGCACAGGTGGAGAAAAGACTTTGGGCACATCTTTATCATAACAAGGATAACTGATTTTTTAACCATAAAGTAAATAAATATGATAAAAGCTTGTTGCTAACTTACATGTCTCCACAAAAGTCAGGGATTCTCATCTAAAGCTGTTACAACTTGTCATGTGTATTGTCAAGGGAAAATGGCCAAAGTTTTCTGCATAACATGTTTATATATTACCAAAAAGTAGTGGTACTGGGACTGTGCCTTGTGATGCTCTATGTGAAACATAATTTTCAGGTGATGCAAGAAATATATTCAGCTCTCTTAGGGCCAACATGCAAAACAGCCTAGTGAGCTTACTAAGGTGGTGAGAAGAATTAAGCCCAGCAGCAGCTGTTGCAGGACTAAGAGTAAAAATTGCTGTAATGTCAACATTCCATTTTTAAACAGCCGATCCAAAGCTGCTGCCACTGCTGACAACCAGCTGACCATCTCTGAGCTGCTATTGGCTAGATGCACTCAGACTGCCTTATTTAAGCTGCTCTAGCCTGCCTACTCTTCACTGCTTCTTATGCAAATTTCTTTGCAACCCTCCTTCAGCCCAGCTCCTCCCTTATGCCGTTTCCTGACTTAGGCCCCGTTTACGCAGAGACGTTTTCACCAGAAACGGAAAGATTTTTCCTTTGCATTTTCAAAAGCAATTTGCGTTCACATGGAGACGCGAGGTCAACAACTGAAAATGCTGTAGCCTGCATGCCAGTCTAGTAGATGGCGATGTAGGTTTGCAGAGAAACAGCTGTGTTACAACACACATATGAAGAAGAAAAACTCTTCACAAACAACAATGGTGAGTGGACGCAGGACTTTCTTGTCTGGACAACAAATCTGTCTGGATAGTTTTGTCTGGATAACAAACCGAGCACGGTAAGCCGCATACATGTTGCTCAGTAGACGGCCGAAGCTGTTGTTGTTCCTGGTATGCACACGCAGCCTCGCAGTGATGTCAGCATTTCACCCTGAAACGCTCTGTATCTCGTCTACATGGAGCCGAAACAAATCCGTTTTCAAAACTTTCACTCTGGACCCTGGTTTCAAAAGTCTGCAGATTCAGGCACTCCAGGCACCGTTCTCATGTAAATGGGAGGCGAAAACGCAATGAAAACTCTTCGGATTCGGCTGAAAACGGAGCCGTGTAAACGGCCCCCTTATCAATGTCTTGCTGACATTGATGCTTGCTCTTGAATGGCAGGGAGAGCCCGCATCAAAGCCATACCGCCAAATTCAGATGTCTGCAATAAAACTAATAAATGCTTTGTCAATATTATAAATACAGGTAAATTTAGGTCACTGTTCTGGTATCTTTTCTTGGCAAAGTGGTCCTGACAGAACATCAGATTTTTCAATGCCATTAACACCTTATACAGCAAAGGAATATCCAAGTTTTTCCAGCATAGACAACAATCAACTTCTACTCAATTTGTTGCTCAGTTGTCTGTCTCTACAAAAAGTCAGTAGTTCTCATCTTTACCTTGTACCACACACCATGTACGTAATCAGGAGAAAACAAAACGCGTTTTATGCATGACAAGTCTATCTAGAACCAAAAAGTAGTGGTGCTAGGACTAGGCCTCGTTGTACTCCATATGGCAATTTTGATATATGGTAAAGATGCATATTAAACAATTTTAGGGCCAACATGCACAACACAACAAAGTGAAAAAGTATTCAAGATCAAAAATGTCCCAGAAAAGAGCTACAGAACACCATATGGAAAATACAGTATGGAACCAAGTTAAAACGTGGACACACATCTAAATCATTCATTCTTGCAGGCCATCAGAAACCTGCATTACCTTTTCTTTACAGTATAACAAACCCACATTCACAGCTATGGCCTCTTTGTTCCTAAAGGACGCTGAAAGGTATGGTCATTTCCTAACTGTGAAAAATTGCTTCAGCTTGAAGCTTTGCATGAAAGATCTGCATGATGAACAACATGGAATCTGGCAAATCAAGCTGTTTTGCAATCTAATCAATCAAAGGAATTCAAATCAAAACACGTCCACCATCACTGCTGATTTTCTACAACAAGATTTGGGCTAAGAAGATGAACAATTGACCATCTGCATTTGTATGTGTGAATGGCCGTATTGGCAGTATTGTCTACATCTTGTAATTTCCCAAAACTCATTGGTACTATTTGGAATTTCCCAAGGACTCAATCAATGACCAGAGTGATCCTGACTAACCCAACTAAGTGTGAGCCAAACAGTGTCCTCCCATCAGCCCATATCCACATGCTCTTTCACGTCATGGTGGCGTAGCTTTGGAAATGTCCTCAAAACATTTTGTCATTGTGACCATTTGATCCAATAACTTTCTAAATGACTATCATTCCTTTTAAATAACTCCCTGACAAAATGATGCAACATTGATGTTTTTATTACAAAGATCTAGCCTTTAAGCCTTTAGGGAATTTTAATCACACTTTTCTAAATAAATCTTCTTTTAGACAGTCTGATATATATATATATATATTCATCTACCATTGCCAGGAATAGTTATGAATAGTTATGTCAGAAAAAAACTAAGATAAGTTTTTTAAGTCAGAATTGCATTCCTGATTGAATTTCAGTCAAAAATGATCTCATGCATACACAGCATTTACCTGGCACTTTTTAAATTTAAGTGTTGATTTAAATAAAGGGAAAAGCACAATTGAATGCAATTGCATTAAAGTTGGCTAACAGCTAATTTGCATCAGTTGTTCCTGTATAAACATACACTAAATAAAACAGTGCCATTAAATGAAAACTTCCATTTGCATAAAAAGAACACCATCACAATTAACAGTCATTGCCAGGCAAATATAAGTGATAACAACTTTGAGCTGATCTCAGCCACATCCTCAGCTTGGTTTTAAACACTGCATAGCTTCCTGAGTCTCTAGTGTTTGTAGGTAGTGATTACCACTTCCTCATCACTTTAGTGACCATAGATGCAGCTGTAACACTGTGGAGAGTAAGGATGCAACAACTCTCTAAAATATTGAATTGTCTGGTAAGACGTTTATGGATCAATACACATGCATGAACTGCTGTTTTTTCAGTCTTGAGTACAAACAGATTTCATTCATTTGTGTTCTTTTCTTTCTGTATTTGCACTGCATTGGAGCCCATGAGTCAGAACATAGTGGTGAGTAATCTCATGCAGTGAACTCAAGATGGGCCATCACAGTCACACTACAGCTTTTAGAGGAGAGGCAGCATCATGCACCCACACTCAAAATAAGAGGGGACCCTCATTCTTCTATTGATGTAAAAATAACTACCCTGGTCTTGTAGGGGAAAAGACAGTTCATCATTTGCTAAACCTGAAATCAATGATATTTGAGCCTGTCAATATGGCAATGGAGCCTCACGGACCCTGTTACATTTCTATTACCATGTCTGCTGTGTGTGGTGTCATATTTCTCAATAGTGTCTCTGTTCCCCTCACTCTCTCTCTCTGTCACTCTCATTCAGTAAGCCATATGCTCAGGTATATGTAAGTTACCATGGTTACCGGTTTGCCTGTTGAACTTTATTTGACATGTTTTCAAGTAAATATCAGGATTCATGTGAAGGTAGATAAACTGCCACTTCTTAACGGTGCACAAGTGCAGAAGAAGAAAAACTATCAAAGTCTACATGTTTGTTATTAGGTGTGCAAATGAACTGAGGTATTATTATAATTAGATTTAAGACACCTCATGAAAATTGCCAGAATACAAATTGTGCATAAAAAATGATCATAATGTAGAAAGGACATATTTAATGCTAAAGAAATGTTTAGGGAAGACTTTCTGACCTCTACCCCAACTGTTGGTGCCAACTAAACTCATCAGTGCCCCACTGCACAAATAACATGATCCTGTTGAAAAGCACTGAACAACATCAACAGTAATTTAAATGTTGGGCCAATAAAATCTATAAGTTAAAAGGAGGGGGAGCAAGATTGGTAACTATTTAAAAAAAAAAAAAACAGGCGGAGCTCAGAGTAAAAAGGGAAGTTATCAAAGTGCAGGAAATTGTGCTTATGGTGGGGGCAAAGAGTTTCTTGGAAACATACAAATACAAGTAACTGTGACGTAATGGCAGTTTTTAATAGAGTGCAACATATTTATGCCTATTTGTGGTTTACACTAATCCCACTTAAGGTTACAATGCTTATGCAATTATAGAAGTCTATGACACATGCCGATGAAATGACCTTTGTGACACTTAATAACCATGTTAGGCCCGCTGATATGCTAGCCTGCATTTGAAAGACACACTTAATGAGGAAAAGTACACTGTGAAAACAGCCCTGACCCCACTTGTATACTGATGCACGACAGATAAGGTAGCCTGACTCCAACTGCTTTATCCTACATTACCCACTAGCAGAAACATCATTTAACATAAAATGTCCAAAACTTAATTTAATTGCAGATTAACTAAACACTACTATATTAACCAACATCAGTCCTCTCGACTTGAAACAGAGGTGCTGCATCTTAAAGGCTATCATCTAATAAATTTCAATCCAACATAGAGAAATATGATAAGGACAAATTTATGGTCGGTAGTGCAGGCTGATAGTGCGCTTGGTCAGTAATCGGAAGGTTGCAGGTTCAAGTCCAGCTCCAGCTGTCACAAGTCAATGTGTCTTTGGGAAAGACACTTAACCCCATAGCCCCAAGTCAGAAGTGTGTAAATGGGTATGAAAGGAGAGAGAGAGGTATGAGAGGTGACCTGCTGTGTAAAGCTGCTTTGAGTAGTCAAAGACTAGAAAAGCGCTCTATAAACCCAAATCCATACACCAATAACCATGGTCCAGATATCCATAAATCTGTCACTATCATGGATTCTCATTTTAGCCTCTTTATCATCAACGTCCCTCTCTCCACCAACTCACACCCCGGCTTCAGTGGACAGCTGTTCAACATGAGTATTGTACAGTAAGTTACTTACTAAAACGTGGTCCAATGTTGTCATAGCATTGTCACCTTCATCAGACCCCTCTAACAACTGTAGACTGATGGGCGGCCATCAGAGTCGGGACATCTCTTGGATTATCGAGTGGGAACCTCCCTCCGATCACACAGAGAGATCAACTATCGCCAGATAGGCACTGCCAATGAAACCTTTACTTTCCAGTGTAACAGTGCAGCCGCCAGGTGGCAGGTCATGGAGTTTTTGGGGCATGCGTAAAAGTTAAAAGAAAACGTAAACCTTTCCACTTGTTACAGTCACAGAGCTAAGTCATTTTTGGCTAAAGCAGCCATAAATAAAGCCAGAAGTTGGCAAAGGGAAAGGTGTAGGTGAGTGTTGAAGCCTTCGGTAAACAAACCAAATATTATGAATTGCTCTGACTGGGAATAGAGAACAGAAAAAAGTCATCTACTTAAACTGCCAGGTAGTGGCCCACTTCAAGTAGGCAAGGCAAGGCAAGTTTATTTGTAGAGCACAATTCGTACACAAGGTAATTCAAAGTGCTTTACAGAACAAGAAAAATGCATTAAAGTCACAATACAAGATAAAAACAAAAATAATCATTATAAAATGAACTTTAAAAGAGAAGAGTGCAGATAAGATCTTTTCAGTCATATGCACAGTTAAATAGAGCTGTTTTGAGTCTAGGTTTGAACATTGTCAGTGTAGAGGCCTGTCTCACATTTTCAGAAAGACTGTTCCAGATTTTAGCTGCATAAAACTGGAAACCTGATTCTCCATGTTTTAGTCCTGACTCTGGGCACCAGCAGGAGGCCGGTCCCTGAGGTCCTCAGTGTCCGAGATGGTTCATATGGCACTAACATGTCAGAGATGTACTTTGGTGCTAGGCGGTGGAGAGACTTGTACACTAGCAGAGCTTCTTTAAAGTCTATTCTCTGAGCCACAGGAAGCCAGTGTAGGGACCTGAGCACAGGACTAATGTGCTCGTACTTCCTGGTTCTGGTCAGGACCCGAGCAGCAGCATTCTGGATGTACTGCAGCTGTCTTACAGCTCGTTTGGAGAGGCCAGTGAGCAGGCCGTTACAGTAGTCTAACCTACTGGAGACAAATGCATGGATAAGTCTGTCCAGGTCAGGTTTAGACACTATACCTTTGATTTTGGCAATGTTTTTTAGATGGTAAAAGGCTGCTGATGTTATTGATTTGATGTGGCTGTTGAAGTTCAAGTCTGAGTCCATTATTACCCCGGGATTTCTAACCTGATTTGTAGGTTTTAGAGAGAGAGACTGGAGGTGACTGCTGACACTTTCTCTTTGTTTCTGTGGACCAAATACATTGACTTCAGTCTTGTCTGAATTTAGCTGGAGAAAGTTGTTTTGCATCCACACACTGACCTGTTGGATGCAGTGACAGAGTGAATCCACTGGTCCATATTCACCTGCTGTCAGTGAGACATAGATCTGAGTGTCGTCTGCACAGTTGTGGTAGGACACATTATGACTCTGTATTAACTGGCCTAAAGGCAGCATGTAAAGATTGAACAGAAGGGGTCCCAGGATTGACCCTTGGGGCACCCCACAGGTCAAGGCCATGTGGTCTGAGACATAGTTACCAATTTCAACAAAGTACTTCCTGTCTTCTAGATAGGACTTAAACCAATTTAGGGCAGTGCCAGAGATGCCCACCCAGTCCTCTAGTCTCTGTAACAGGATCTCATGATCCACAGTGTCAAAAGCAGCACTCAAATCTAGCAGGACTAAAACTGAGACTTTGCCTGCATCAGTGTTCAGCCGGATGTCATTTGTCACCTTGATAAGAGCGGTCTCAGTGCTGTGATGGGGTCTAAAACCTGACTGGAAAACATCAAAGGAGTTGTTCAGAAGGAGGAAGTCAGTAAGCTGTTGGTAAACAACTTTTTCAAGGACTTTACCTAAAAATGGCAGATTTGAGATGGGCCGGTAGCTGTTCAGTACTGTGGCATCAAGACTGCTCTTCTTTAGGAGAGGGTTTATGACCGCAGTTTTCAAGGCCTTTGGGAATGTTCCAGATTGTAGTGACATGTTAACTATGTGACCGAGTGGTGGTAACAAACTGCTCAGCACAGACTTTAGAAATCTAGTGGGTAACACATCGAGGCAGCATGTAGATGAACTCAGACTGGTGATGATCTCTTGGACAGCTTTGTCAGTTACAGGTGCAAAATGGGTCAGCTCTAAGTGTCTCGATGGCTGCAGGGTTGTTATTGGTGTTGTGGAATTGATGGCATATTTAATGGTCTGAATCTTGTCGCGAAAGAATACTGCAAACTCATTACACTTGGATGTGGAGATAAGTTCCAAAGGCAGTTGAGCTGGAGGATTTGTTCATCTGTTCACTGTTGCAAATAAGACACGCGAGTTGTTACTGCAGTTTCCAATAATTTCAGAAAAGTACCTCTCCCTTGTTCTACGTAAGATCTGATTGAACACGTACAACTTTTCTTTATAAATTTCATAATGAACATGAAGCTTAGACTTGCACCATTTCCGCTCGGCCCTCCGGCACTCCCTTTTCTGTGCTCTGACCAAGTCATCATTCCTCCATGGCGCCTTCTGCTTATTTTTAACCATTTTAACCTTCACAGGAGCAATGGTGTCCAGAACATTCAAAACACTCGAAGTAACAGAGTTCAACAAATCATCAACATTAGTACTGTGTATGTGTGCGTGTGTGCACTAAAACTCCATGAACCAAACCCATTTTTCCTCTAATTTTATTTGGCTGCATATTTCTGAGCACATCTCCTTTTTAACATGCACTCTCTGCATTTTCTCCTCCCTACAGACATGTTTGCGTTATCGCTTACTAGGTTTTTTCTTTAATCAGCCCTAGGATACCTCCAAGAGGCCTAACGCTGGCATCCCAGAGTCATTCCCTTCCCCCTCAGCTCTCACCACCCAATACAAACTCTCTTTTTTATTGTACCTGACCAATCACATGGCCATCGCAGCCGAAACAGAATCGCCATATTCAACACACCCTGGCTCCGTACATGCAACCTCTAGGTAGATAAAACCTTCATGACAACCTGTCAGCTGACTCACAGCCGCTGAGTACAATTGGAAAACCTTTAGATTAAAATTGTTTTTACCATTGTTCATCCTCCATTTGGTTCACCTCTGGAGGAATTTGATGACTCAATGTAACCACAAACTAAAGCTTTCTGCTGTAATCCAGTGAAGGAGTTATGAGATATTAATAAATATCCACTTCCTATAGGATAAATTGCGGTTTACCCAGTTTTATAAAAATGAAACCGTTCACATAAATCTATATTTGATAGGAAGGAGTAACTTGGAAGTGGCTATTTTTTTGTAATAGTTCTGTAATGTGACATCAAGTTCATTTATTTGTTATTTTTAAAGGTACAAAGAGCTATAAACTTGTTATTGCTGTGGTTATTATTTAGAATATTCAAGTATTAATCAAGATTTTCACTCTATTTTAAATTAATTCTGAATTTTTGGTATCAGGTGACATGTACATAAATAGGAGTGTAAGATAAGATGGATGAGCACCAGGGAAGCCAGGGATAGCCACAAGAAACTCAGAAGCTCCTGTTTTTTATGAGAATCATTAAGTACATCAAAATAAACTGTATTTTATTTCTTGGAAAAAAACACTCTTACCTGTGTCACAGTGGCTTTGAGAGAAGTTTAATGTCTATTAGTCAAATTTAAAAACTAATCTTTGTCACTACCATCCTACACAGACCAAAGAGTGCAGACAGTGATTCAGTAGACTTTCTTTTGAGGTGGAGTAAGAGGTCATGATTATCTTTTTCCTGCTGCTGAGTTCAAATAGTTTTGTTCCCACATGATGTGTGCATCATCATTCTTCTGCTGCAAGTCAAGGCAAAAACCACAAATGGTCTTAAAAGAACTTGTACAACTGATCATGTTAAGAGACTGCAGCTTTGTCAATGATTTTTTCTCTTAACTCTGATGAACCACATCAATGAAGGGGAAGATTTGGCTTTGCTGATTAACTTGCTGAGAGGCACTGCGATAAGTTTCTCCGTAACGGAAAACACCTACATTATCTTTTCTCAGTAATCTTAAGGATGAACTCGGGGTAGGGGTTGTTCATTACACTGGTAAATCAATACAAACGCAATGCACAGTTTAAAAAACAACATTAAAACTGGGTAACATTACAACCACAGTGGAAAATTATGTATTATTAGAATTATCTGAAATAAACATATTTTAACAAAGAGAGCAAAAGACTTGTTTATCACATAAACAGGAGTTTAACAAAGTAATGGTCATTGATAGTGATTACTGGGAAAATGTGAGTTTGGATATTTTTGCATAAATTCTACGATTCTGTACTCATGTTTTTTAAATTTTCCTCCACAAGATTGTTTGATGAAGTTCCAACTACAAACAGCAGATTTATGAAAAATGTAGACATGATGTTCAAAAGGCTAAAGGACTTTTAATCAGAATTTTAAAATGCCTGGAAAAATATCTGCTATGTTAACAAAGAATTTTCTTTAACAAGAAAAAGTATCATTATTTTTTAATGCCACACTTTTATGGCTCTGAAGTTTTTGTCTCCAAACTTATTTGCTTGGGTCAGTGAAAACTCCAGTACACTGATTTGAGTCACTGCTTGACAAATATAATGAAATATTTAACATAAAAGCAAAAAGTAAGAGTTATTTAGTCAGAAATGTAATGATTCAAGTTTGAACTTTCTTTTAAAAAATGACTGTGTTGACCTTACTGATGATGTGTAAACAACTGGACTCACCAAGGCATGGTCGAAGCTGAATGTGCTTATGTAATAGGCAGAAATGTCACTGTCAGCCAGAGGCTGAGATATCTGGGCAACTATACCACATTCATCTGAAACAACAGAGAACAAGACAAATTGAAACACTGCTAAGGCTGCAAGCAGCCCGCTGCTGCATTGTCTGTCATATAAAAACCATCATACAGATTTAAAATTGCACGTCTTTTTGACACAACATGTGGTGAGTAAACACAGCATTAAAGTCATGTTAACCAATAGAGGTATGTCAGGAATGCTACTTATTACACAACTACAGTCTTAGTAGCAGCATGTTAACATTTTACTTGGAGACATCAAACTTTAACAGATCATATTTCAAAAGGATCTTAAAAAAAAATTAACAACCACAATTTTTTTTAAAACCAGTATTTACTCACAAGTTGTCCCAAGCTACAGGGAGTTACCCTATGTGCCATCTGCTCTAAGTCTCATATTTAAAAGATAAGAGAAGTGTAGATTGATTCACTTCACTGAATAGTTTTTGACCCTTAGTTTGCTCTGTCTGATGATTAGCTGGCTTTAAAAGTATTCCAACCTGAACCATTTCATCTTTATTTTATTAAAATTGATACTGTCTGATGAAATGTTGGCTCATGGTGAACTTACCAAAGCCAAGTGGTTGTCCTCCAATACGAACCATTCTCCACAGCTCCCCAGAGGAGCTGGTGAAGAGAAGATCAGCAGGAAACCTGTGGCACAAAGATCAAGCTCTGATTTCTACCAAGTAACCAAGTCCAAAAACAAACGAGGAGTATTAAAGATGGAGAGGGTGAGACAAACTAATGTATCTAGTAATGAAAGTATGTGTAAAAGCAGATGGGACAAAACCACAAACCTGCATTAATGCTCAAAAAATGGCTAAATAAAGAGGAAATCTTAAACAATAACTTATGGTGTTTATTTGTCAGTGATGCTCTTGTTTGTCTGCATTCCAAAGGTGTACTCTCACTGTCTCTGTGCATCAGTGTCCATCACCAGTGAAATGTAACCATCGATGAGGGAGAAGGAAAAGAACTTGATACAGTCCAGATCCTGGCTGAGAGATGACTGTGTGTCCTCTTTAGGACTGCAGAGGACGACAAGCATTTACAGAGACATTAGAGGAGCAATTATAGGCAGCAGAACATGTTTAAAGAATGCTTTTCAACAATATCATTTCTGATAAAATATCTGATAGGGAAACATTAAAGAAAAGACATGAAAAGAGATGTAAAAGGAAAGAAAAGAAAATATTTTGCAGGGTTCTTACTCATCTTCTGAAATTATTTAGGGACTGTCACTTTATAAGACCTTTTGAAGACCCAGTTTGTTACATTTTTTACAGTGCATTTCATTTCCTTTTTAATTCCATAGGTGACTTAACGTGGACTAAACTATTATCGAAAATTATTATTATTTGTCATATCTTGCATTTTGTTTTCTATCAAATCCCACCAGCACCTGACACCCATTACTTTTTTAAACATTTATTTATTAACTTAATCTTTGGCAAATATGTGCCTGACAATGCTCTGAACTGTATGTGTACAAACAATTGAACCCAATAGAATAATATAAAACATTATCAAAATATTAGTATATACTACAGTCAGTATATGTAACATAGACAGTGAGTATATAAGAAATCTGTCACGTCTCAGCCATCTCATCTAAAGACCCTGCCTTCCCCACTCACCCCCCAAAAACAACCCTCTAAAGACATTTTATGGGCTTAATCATTAAAAGTATAAAGTTTTAACAGTTTCATGTTGATTATATTGGACTTTTATTAGAGCTCTGTTTCACTGTAAGTTACAATACTAAAGATCCATCCATGAGGTGTTGTCTAGTTTCAATCATGTGCTGCCACCTTGTGTTACACAATGGTACTACAGCACCTAAAGCAAGGCAAATACAGCTTTACTCATACAACATATACTGTATCATACACTAACTAAATCAGAGGTATTTTAAGAGTAATAAAAGGACATTAACAGCACATCATTACACTCAAAAGATGAGTGCAGAGTGAGTTCACAGTATCTTACCTGTTGGAATAAAAGAGAACGTCAATGAGTGTGGTGGCAATTGACGGCAGAGTGTCAGGGTCCAGGGACATGACACAGAACTGATTCTGGGGGATCAGCACCGGGTGAACTGTGGGCTGGATGGCTGAAAGAGAAAACAAGGGGTCTGGTTGTGAAAAAGAGGCATTGGATTTTATTTCACAGTTTGTTTTCGATAATATACAACTTAAGAAAATCTTTCTATAGATCTATTTTATTGTTAAAATTATTCCTTTAGATGCAATAAAGAAAAATTGTAAACTCTCTGTCTCAGTTAACTTTCTTCATCCAAAGTCCTGGTAGATATACTTGGTTCAAGGTTCAAGGTTAACTTAATTATCCCCAATGGGGCAAATGGTTCCACAGCCAGCAGTCAACAACAACCAGACAACAACACAACAACTAACAGGATAAATAAATAAATAAATACGGCAAGTGAAAAGTCACCCAACCCTACCTATAAGATGATATACCTGGGAATTGTTTTTTTTTTAATTTGGGAAACATCAGTAGCTTTGCTGATTTCTTTTATTTTTTCCTCATTGGACAGAACATGAATTTTGAAGCTAGAATTTTTTTGGGCCTGACAATGTGTGCTTTTTCTTACTCCATAGTTTATAGGGATGCCTAATATTTGATTTTTGCAGATATCTAATATGCTGATATGTCTGAACTCATTGCCAATACAGGTATCTTTTGGTAGACATTTTTTGTCAAAAGCACAAACCCTCCGCTTAACAAAAATTGATCTGTACCTCTCCCGGTGACAGTCTGTTTGTTAGAAAGAGGTGTGAATCAAGAAAAACATCATTTTATTTTCAACAAATGGTACTTATGATTAAAAAAAAGTCAACTTTCAGTGATGATGACAAGGTATACCATTATGATATATCTGTACATTCTGCCAATATTACAGCCAATATATCTGATATATATGGACAATATGAATGACTAAAATATCAGCTGTAAATATCAGCAAAAATGTTGATATCTGCCAATATTGATATTGCTCCAATAATATTGTAACCTGAAACAACAGATGAACCGTTCAATATAGAAAGTGTTTGAGGAGGGCTGAACCTTTTCAGAAGCATATCCGGCAGGTGATTGGACCATCATTCCGTCAATGTATATTTATTACGGCCCAATCAGATAATGTCGTACACAGGAGCTACTGTGCAGAATGTGAGTCACCTTGTGAAACAAACTCTCGTCAAAATATGTCGGAAGTGGAGCAAAAATATCCTTACTATAGAGAAGGTAGTGTTGATGTTTGTTTTTCATTTAAAAAAGAAATTCAATCATGGTCTAATAAAACTTTTACTGAGGTAGTTAGCATTAATGCTAATCTCTGTGCTTGCAGTCACTTGCTGCAGCTGTCTTGCTCGTAGCTCGTTCCTCTTCCTGCTCTAAAGGTCGCTGATTGGGTCGTGCCGCTTTGGGCTGCTCACAGTCATTGTAGACTCAAGCTTGTCAAGATGGATCTGCCTGATTACAGGCACTGAATCAGGCAGGTCCAGCTGTCGTGCAAGGTTAATAACATTGTGCATCCCTAATTGTTCACTAGATCGATGTTAGCAAATTAGTGCCATTAAAGTTTGCTGAATTTATTTTAAGTAGTATCTGTTGGCAATGCACCAATAAAAATCGACACAAACTCTCAACTCTCAACTACAAGTAAAACTTGTTTTATGTGAGTTCTGTGTCACTGTCATTGTCTGTGAGAAAAGATCAGAAATCGGGTTTTTGTGAGGAAAAATCTTTGATCTAATTTTCAGGCCATACAGCTCAGATGTTCGACTCCACATCATCCCCCTCATAGAGAGAGCACCCTGCAGCCTTAAAATGAAATACAAGCAGGTTTCCAAGTTTTTCTTTGGATTAATTCAACACTGACAACTATGTTTCACACTTACACACATGACCTGTCGATGGAGGTACAATCAATATTGTTTGCCCTAACAGAGTAAGAGTTTTTTACTGTCTTTTTACATCTGGTATTTAGAAGTGATGGAATTAAAGTTACATTCAGGTCACTATTGTCAGTCAGTGCAACTTAAATCCATCTAGCACTGCTGGAGTGTGACAAAGTAGCGTGTTATGTGTCCAGTTAAAACAAAATTCTTTGCATGTTGACTCATAGCTGACATCTTAGTGATAAAAATATACAAAGGAATGTGAAAAGGGTGGATGCGTTGTACAACATGTTCTGCTCTCATGGTACAACATGTCAGGTACTTTATGGCTATGCTAAAAATAACATCCTAAAAAATAAAATGTTGATTCTCTCCTTTAAATCAGGGAAAAACTATCACAACATTTGTGATGACCACTGAGGAAGGGAAAACAGTGAAAAGTTCCAGAGATGTTCTCTTTGGCGCAGCTCTGTTTTTAATATGTGGCACCATATCATTGCTGAAAGTTTAACAGCTTTCATGACATAAAACATTTTAAAATGGATTATCGAAAGATCTGCTGATGAGGTGAACCAGCAATCCAAACATACCCTGGTTTGCTACTGTTTTAACTCATAATGGACTTTAAGCTCTTCTTACATTATAAGTGGTGCAACAGCTGATAAAGTTTTAATATGGACTCAAGTTAGAAAGTAGACCTTCACCTCACTCCTGGTAGGAGTTCAGTCTTCTGTGAAAGACAGCTGTCAGTCTGATTGTTTTGAAAGAGTGAAAATAATTTTGAGGGTGAGGAGGGGAGCCGTCATAAATAAACAGTGACTGTTTAAATTCCTGCTTCAGTTTTCCATGTGCAGAATTTATTTAATAAGTCAGACAGTGGCATATTGTCATCATACCTCTTGTAATCTTGTACTGTTAAAATTTTCACCACCGGGTGTCACCATTGTTGTTTTGCACTGGCTGTGTAGGTCCAGGTTGTCAGCTATAACGTATTAAAACCTTTGTTAATGTTTTGTACAACACTTTGCAGCTGTTTGAAGATTAACATAAATGAATGGAAGTTACTCTCAGCTGTTACCTTCTAAGAAACGGTAACAAACTTTTGATTAGGAACAATACTTTTCACTAATTGGTCAAGTGGGCACATTTTAGGGAGTCTGGACATTAGGTCCTCCTGGATAAGATTTAACTTACATCTCTGAAGTGCAAACAAACAATGAGAGAACTTAAAGCACTACCCCGCTAGTTTCTGCACAGAGTTTAGTGAGGACTGTAAGCCATCATTAAAGATGGTACTGAAGCAGAGCTCGTGCAGCAGGTCATAGCTTTAACAACTGTGCTTTGGCATTCTCGCAGTCTAGTGGAAATGAAGGCATGTAGGTAGCATGTAGCACCTTGACTTACTCAACTCAAGTCGACTTTATTTATAAAGCACTTTAAAAACAACCACAGCTGAAACAAAGTGCTGCAAATAAATAGACAAAACAATGCAGACATAAAACAATTTAAAACAATGGATAAACACATAAATAATCCATTCATTGTTTATAAAAACAATTTGAAAACAATGGAAACAAGTAACTAAAAACAAACCATAAAAAACTACAACAGGAGCAGAGTCTCATGCGAGGTTGAAAGCCAAGGAATAAAAATGAGTTTTGAGATGAGTTTTAAAAATGGACAGTGAGGAGGCTTGTCTAATGTGGAAGAGAAGCTCGTTCCACAATTTAGGAGCAGCAACAGAAAAAGCTCGATCCCCTCTGAGCTTCCGTTTTGACCTCGGTACCCCCAGGAGCAGCAGACCAGCTGATCTGAGGCACTTACATATGATCTATATGTCCTTTCACTTCATTTTAAGAGCCTGAAGGTGGTGCTAGAGAATGTTGACTTCCTGGGCAGCCAAGTCAATGGGGGGCCTACCATTATATTAGCTGCATTAACACACTGAAGTTCTGGCCAACTTTTGCAGACGCAGAAGGAAACGCCAAGCCACGTGAGGCTAAGTCAGGCCATACAGAACAAAGTTAACATCAGTTGGACAATGCTGATGTTTTTCTGTTTATAAAATTCCCTGTGTTTAATCCAACATGCTTGTAATCATCAGAAAGAGTTTACCTCTGCCTACTTTCGCTACCCTCAATCACAGCTGCGTTCATCTATCAATTTCATCAATTCACAGTGCTTTCACGCAAAAGCGCAGCAACAAGGTTCCACTATATTTACATCCATAGACATCTCTGCTGAGTCCCCTCTGTCCAACGTCCTGCCTCTGTTACTACTTCTGGAGATGGAAAAAAGAGGGAGTCAAATTGTTCCCCCCATTTGGACTCCAGGACATTCACAGTGGAGGCGAAACGTCACAGAGGTAAATATTTCGCCTTGAAACGGAAGTATGAATTGGTCTTATGTCCTCCTCATGTCTGGACCCCTGTTGTATGACTTGAGGTGCCCTGTCGACAATTAGGCAGGGGGCTGTCAGAAAATGTCATACTCATACTCAAAGTTTCTCTCTACTTTAGATACATCGATCTGCTTTGAACACAGCAAAATTGACCCCACGAATATACTTTCACAAAAGTTCTGATAATAACTCACCTGGGTCAATGTTAGCTAATATTCATTGCTCATCACCCAGAGTTTAAAGAGGCAGCGCAGCTGCCAGTAAAAGTACTAAGTGCTGACAATTCCATGCTGTGCAGTTTTACCCAATTTCAAGCCTAATCCAGCACTAAATCCACAAACTGTTTCATTTCTAAAGACATTAACCCAACAGCCTTCTAGACAAAAAAGGCTTTAGATTCAGGAAACGGCTACAGTAATAAAACTGATTTTTAAATATAAAATTATATTCAAATACTTTACTTACAGATTGTTTTACTTCTTTGAAGCCTTAAAGCCATTTTTTTCTGAGCTGTCTGTCAATGTCAAGAACAGTTTTTGGTGAATCTTGATGTAAGCACCCTTGTAACAAAAAGAGCCTTTGTTATTGAATCATGAATTGGTCAGACTCAAAAATCGATTCTGAATCAACTCACTCTCAGAAACGAAATCGAGTCACATAGGGAAAGATTCACATCTCTTATAAGCATACTATTCACTTTTCTTTCTATTTATGATAGCATTAATTAATTGGCTTAAATAATGACTGTAATTAATAAATCACCCTCCTATAACTCCTCAAAACGTTTGTGTTCTACTCTGTTACATGAGCAGTAAATCAGCTTTTTTGTCAAAGCACATAACATGACGGGTGTTGGTACCTTCACATACACACTAACAGGTGATTGGTGATGGGTATTGGCAGCAGAAACCCTGATTGGTGCATTCCTACTTCATACAAACCTGAGGAAGAAGACTTCAAACTAAACAGGACTAAGGCACTTACCCTCTTTGCCGTTCTTCTGCAGGCCATTGGTGACATCCTGACAGTGCATAGGGACAGACTCTCCTCCCACCTCCTTGTAGATGTTGAACTCCTCCTCCAGAGTACTGACGACAACTGACAAGTCTATTTCTCTTACCTACATAACATAGATGTGGAACATAAATATTGATGGTTAAACACTGAGAAAGGTGAAAACTCCCTGACATTATGCCTGTGTAGTCTATATATAGTCCTTTTTGTAGCACAAGCCCAGTATATTTTGTGTGGTTTAAGGAAAATACACTCACTTTCAGTAAATGCTGAAGCTCCAGGAGTAAATAGACCATTATTGTATTTGCTGACTCAAACGTCTGTCTTGGCGTTATCTATTTTTGCTCACTTAACATTTTCCACATGTAATACATCAACTAACTTTTTGTTGCTCTCAGCTCTGCCGGGGATTAATTCCTTAGCTGCAGAATTTGTTAAGTGGACAAAAAGCAGACACTGTGTCTTCTTTTGTCAGGCACAGCACTTGAGGTGAAAGGCTTCAATGCAAGATAAGACACCCGGTGTTCCCCTACATTAAGAGTTTAAAAATTGCTCAAGACCAGTGGTTCTAAGTTACTTCTGTCATGCACTCTATTCCAGATTAATATTTTTCACGACCCTCCTTTGCCTGCCACCCACAAAGTCAGCAAAGCAAAGTTAAGATTCATCTTAACACATCCAAGCATGTGAATACAAATTTTCCCATGAAGTGTTAGTGTGCAAATACAGAAATTAATGACATTTATTTGCCCTATTTATATTTAACATTAATTAGAATTTATATTTTAATCCCCAGCCTATTTTGAAAAGGATAAACCACATAGTGGCAACTCGAATACTTATTTCTCTAAAGGAAAGATTTAAGTCCAAAGTCAAAGTTTAAAGTACCAACAAAATAAAATCTTATACTCTACACATTGATTTTTTTTTTTTTTTTTTCATAAATACCATTTCTGAAATGTCAAATAACCAGTCACAATACAAAATTTGAACTGGCACCTCGGGTGACCAATCAAACATTCCAAGAAGTCCAGCCCCCGGTTTGGCCGCGCTCCTGCCCTGACAAGCAGCGCTCTTCCTGACACATGGCCGTGCCCCTCTTTTGAGCCACGCCCCACTATTTGAGAAACACTGCAATAGACATTGCTAAAACATACAACAGGGAAAAGCTTTAAATGCCTATTTCGTTGAACAGATGCTGCTGGTTGCTGATTAAGCTGGAGAGAGCTGGAGTGAAGCTAAAGCTAAACTAAAAAAAAGTGAAGAAGACCTACCAGGATGAAGTCGGTCTGATACGTTGAGAGCATGAAGACGGAGACGTGCTGCTGAGCCAGAGGAGCGATGACAGACTTGGCGATCTTTGTGACACCGACTGTCTGCGAGCTGCTGGAGGCATTTCCATTGGAAACAACATTGAGAGGCAGCCAGATGGAGCTTTCTACCTTAAGATGCTCTGAGGGCTGGAGCTCTGTGTGGGGTCAAGAAGAGAGAGTTTACCGAGAGTCAAAGGGACTGCAGACTGTCATCATCTCACTGTTCAAGCTCTAAAGAGAACGTGCATGCAGTTAGAAGTGATTCAGTCATTTACAGAAGGAGGGTTGCGTCAAACATTTCTTAAAAGATCTTTGAAGACCTAAATAAAGACTGAAAAAAATAAATATTTATATGTTTAAGCATAATGTCCTTACACCAATGCAAATGCTGCTTTGATTACCATGAATTTCCACGTTAAAAGAAAAACATAGATAAAAACAAATGGGTTAATTTAATGTGTGTGTGTATGTATGTATATGTATATGTGTGTGTGTATATATATATATATTAAATATATATACATACACACACACATATACATACAATATATTATTGCCTTGTCTGTTTTCTAATGATGCTGACAAAAATGCCAGAAACATTTACAGCATTTAAGACAAAACAAAGATGTGATTTAAAAAATCATTAGGAAGGACAGTGATGAATTGATAAAGAGACACAAAGAATGTTTTCCAAATTATAAAAAATGAAGAAATGCCTTCACTGTTTAAAACCTTTTTAACTGTGGGGGATGCAACAGAAAAAATGTTCTCAAAGGGGTGGCTCACTCTTTCACACTCTGAAAACCCCCTGGTTTAGGCAATTTACAATTTATCAGTCTATGCATGTTTAAACAGCATAAAAACTAAATAAGTTTTCTGTAGAATTTCCAAGGTGATTGAAAATGTATTTACAGGATAAAACAAACCCCTCAGGTGAGACAGGTGTTCTGTGAGGACTGTCCCGTCCCCATCATTTCTTAAACCAATTATATCTCAAAGAAAGCCCTCTTTACTCAGGCAAGTGTTTTACTGTACTTAATGCACTCTGCTATATTTCATGTATGTGAACTATGATGCAGCATCAAGTAAATACTTCCTCTTGCTGGCTGCACGGCACACATACTTCCTCTCCCCCACCTCCTGTGTCTCTCTTCACCATGGAGACCTAAAGCAGGCCTGCTATTAATACCACACAGTGGCACGAGTAAAACACGGCACCTCCACCACCACCACCACAACATATCTGGCCTTGATCTGAGCCTGATCTGCATGCATTCGTGTGTTTAGACATGGAGCTTGGACCCAGAAGGGTCAAAAGTCCACAGAGATGATCTTTCAGATGCAGCTGCAACAACATGAAGCTCTATGTGAAAGAGGAAAGCCGGAAATTTCACTCTTTGTCCTAAAACAAGACATTAGTGAAGCTGGCAGCTACCTGGGAAACAGATGTCTACCCTGGAAGTATCCAAGAAGCTGAATGCAAGAGATAAAGAGGTGATAGCTCATGAAGCTGTGCATACAAGTAACTTTAACAACATGGGGAGTGAAGGTAGTGTTAGAAATAAAGTGAACATGAGTGGTAAGGGTGCTGGGTGGGAAGATGAGGCGATGCCATCCAAATGTACTTCAGTCTATAGGTTCATTAGTCACCCGCCTAGTCTTATGTCAGAATTTATCAGTTTAATCAAGTTGTACATAATGTGAAATGTGTTTTGAAATGCTTGATACTGAGTGATTGCATTGGATGAACCACATTTCATCAATAATGCTGGACTTCTGGCTAGTAGCTGATAAAAACTGTTCAAACAAGGGAATACAAGTTGTTTTTTTTAACATGAGATTTGTCCTGCAGCCAGTGCAAATGAGAAGGTTGAGAAGTATCAGCGGACATCTCTCGCATGCAAAAGATGATTGTAAAAATCATCTTCTTAAAAAATTGGATGAAAAATATACTTAGGTGGCTGTAAATATACCTAGATGGTTCAATCAATTATTGTCCTTGTGTAGAAAACCCTGAACGTTTAAGCTGAAATGCAAGAGACTACAAATCAGCTGATTGAGTTACATCACCATTTGAAAAGTATATATCATTACCAAAGGATTTCAAACTCTTGCAGCAAATACTTTATTTTTCCTCTTTCTTTACGCTCTTTCAAAGAGCAACTGTTCTGGTTGGTATAATTTGTCACAGACGGCCCCTTGTGGCTCCGCTACACTGGCTTTCACCTCTTAAAATAGGCACTTAGTCAGGAGGAGAGCGGAGGAGACAAAGAGAGAAACAGAGCACCCAGAGGCAATGTATGCCTTTAACAAGTACATCTGAGTGAAAGGACAAGGCAAAAGTAGTTCAGGAGTACAGGGATGTAAAGTGCAGAAGTTTTATCAGACAGAAGCACAAGCTCCAGAGTAAACTCTTAATATAAAAACAATATCTAAATTGTCGAATAGTATCTAATATCTAACCATTGATGGGTTTTTTTGTTGTTTGGTCATCAAACACAGAGCCCTCAATGGAAAAAAATGTTTCTTGAAAATATATTTTGAAGGGTTTCAAAACAAAAATACCAGCATCAACCTTGATCCATAACTGTAATTATTAAGAGTGGGAGTTGTTAAGATTTCGATACAATGACATAGCTGATTCTGTTTATTATTTCAATACTCAATCAATTAATCCCTCTTTCCATTCCTGTATATTTTCTGTGTTCAATCAACCAGTCAATCTTAATTTGTACAGTGTCAATTAATAGCAAATTTTATCTCAAAACACAATACAAAAGAATATATATCTTGGCCATACTCTTTAAAAAGTAAACACACACAGGTTTTCTAAGTCAATAAAATTAAACATATGCTACTGTAATCCTTATACTTAATACTGTACTGTACTGACAGATGAAAGCATATAACAGCCTGATGTTGATATTTCCACCCTTGCTTAAGATAACACAGCCACAGACAATGGAAAAAAAATTGGGCCACAATTTATTAGATCTGGGTAATTAATCAGATTTTAATAGCAATAATATTATTGCCTCCCATAGTTATTTAAACTGAGAAGTTGAGATTAAAAGCTTACTGTGCCACATGACTTATTGATTTTTTTGTTCTTTTTTTTTGGATTATTATGGGTATTTTTTGAGGCATCTGTATTTTTCAAGAGTATATTCTATTTATTACCTGTTCTTTAATGTTAAAAGTGTCAACTGCAAAAACATTAATTTAATACTGTGGTGCATGTTTAAATGTCAGTGAGCAATTGTGTTAAATAATCATGATCTCAATATCTGTTAAAATAATCAAGATTATGATTTTTGCCATGATTGAGCAGCCCTACACTTCAGACTGCCTTTACCTGCCTGCCATAATGTTTCTAGACTACTGCTTGTTTTTCCTGCTGACTGTCTATCACCAGAGTACGACAGCATTGTTTTGCAAGCAAGCAGGACCATGTGAGGGACCTGTTTAGCGTACAGGCTGATGACATAGATTGCAAAAATTAGTTTGAGATGGTTGTTGATTTCAAGCCCTCGTCATTATAGCCATTTTTTTCCAATAATATATATTTTTTCACATTTGATTTAACAATCAGAATGTTCAGTTTTAGTGACTGATAGAGTATGTCCACAATCACTACACCTTACGGTTTTCATATACTGAGTATCCCTGATCCAGCCGTATTCTCAGTCAATCTGAGACCCTCTGTTAGAGCTCCTGCCAATTTAAAGCTGCCTTCTCCCAATGGGCCTGGTCTGCTCTGTGGTGATTGGTCAGTTCATGTCTATACCTTCACTGTACCGCTATGCTCTGCCCTGGGCTTGCCACTTTAAGCAAATGGTTAACCAGACAAAATAATGGTAAGATGTCATACTGGTAGGACTATTCAAATGGGACGTTTTACGTGGCTAATAGTGCTGTAAAGAGGAGGAGAAGTCCTGAGGCCACTACCTGTTTGACTTGTACATAGAAGTACTCTATCACGCAGAGGAAATGTATAGAACACAACAAGGGGCCTTTAAAAGCCCAAAAAGCACAAAATAGGCTATTCCAATTATTTTATCAAATCTTTTTACAAATACGTATAAATATAAAAATATGTCATGAAAAATACTGCGCCCACAACAGTTTTTTCACAGATTGCTTTAAAACACAGAAATAATGTAGTAAAAGGGACATGTAACTATTAAAATCATTATTGATGGTTTATTAGATAGTACATGTTGCACAAAACCTATAAATGCATCAAAATCAAAAATCAATTCTGCTGATCATCACTGACATATCTAAGACTATAACTAAAATAGTTTACCCAGCCCCTCACATGGGACATGACTATATTTTGTGATCTCCTCATAAACACAACAGTGATATCAGGTAACTAAACTGGCATTTAAATGGTTAAAATCCAAGAATAGATAACGTCTTTAGATGTTATGAGCCAGCTGTAAGTCCATTAAAATATTTAATCACAAAAGCAAATAAAAGAGACATTAGTGTAATTAAAAGTGGACATTTCTTTCTTTATGTTTTATTAGAGTGGTAGCTAAAAAATAAACCAGAGGCTTATTTTTTTAATATTATTGTATTATATTCCATAACTACTTGTGCTATTTGCAGGTTTAAGACAACAAATGACAACAACTAAACTGTATAGTCATGAAGCTATCTGTGGCTATTTTTTTGCAAACAGAGAGGACAAAGGAAACTGGTCAAACATTCGGTGTTAAAGCAAAATTGCAAACTTTCACACATTAGGTGAAATATTAAACACAGGAAGTGAAGTTTGGTAAGTCAACAGGCTGTACAAAATACACACAAACTTTACTGTGTTTAACATAGTGAGCCATTTTTTCCTCGAGTCTCCTCGAGCTGTGTTTTCCAGATCAAAAGGACTTCCATAAGCTCGTATAACCTTGTGAAGGCCATACAGGGTAAAGGCAGGAAGGAAGGAAGCAACATTTGAGGGGTAAAATGACAAAGGCCAATGTAGAAGCCATGGTCAACACTACATGCTAAGGTAGTTACTTAAATACTTTTTTATTTTAGGCTATGTTTTCATTGATATGGATACAAAGTTTATCTACTATCTGTCACTTTAAAAGTTGAGAGGAAAAGCCTTTATAATAATAATAATAACAATAATAATAATAATAATAATAATAATAATAATAATAATAATAGTAATAATAATAATAATAATAATAACATGTGATTGACAACTTTGTGTAATTCTATTTTGTTAGCAGGGCAGCAAATATATTGTAAAAAAGTCTGGATGCAGCTGAACAAGATGTCCTGACACAGGATGTTCTGACTAATAGCCCTGGCAACTGACTGGGCTCCATAACTCAAAACCTTTTTCTGACTGTCTTATTCTGTTACCCCAGTTTACAATGTCAATTCTGAGAAAACACGTTGTGAAAGTCTGATTTTTCTTCAAAAGCCGTAAGAATGGAATCTGCCATTTCTCAAAGCCTGAAACATTTTTCCCTTTGAGAGACATATATAATAATTCAATATATGTGCATTGTTCTGTGTTCTCATTCACTGATAGGCCAGTGTGTGTGTGTGAGAGAGTGTGTTTGTGTAAGCATGTAAATGACTAGTTTGTTCTAGGTTTTATTGTTTCACCTTCTCTGCTCTTGGACAACAGATGGAAAAATGCTAGTAACCTAAATATGGTTTCTCTTTTGAGGCAATTCTCATGTTTGAAATGGTCCTTGATTCAAATAAGCTTAAAAACCAAGATTTCTAGGGCTTTGTTCACACATGGGTGGGTATTTTTAAAAGGTTTTGCCCCTTCGTATTCATATATTATCCCGTCCACATGAGTGAGTTTTTAAAAACATCCCTGTCCACATGAGGAAGCACTTTTAAACACTGTTTATCTTTTTACGATGTCCATAATATGCAACCAACTTTTCCATCATATCTATTCCAACCATGAGCCAGTCAACAGAGTCACTTGGGAAACAACTAGAGGTCTCATCCGAAATGTTGCCAGCATTTGTGTCATCATGTTTTAAAAGCAGCATCATAAAGGGGGAAGGACAGAAAGCCTGAGTGACCGTGTCCAGTTATCAACTCTTAAAACAGCAACAGATCAGCAACATCAGCTGCTGCACATGTCAACAGTGAGAATGTTATATAGAGAGACATCACCCTGAGGAGAGGGCGATGCAGAGTTCGCCGTTTTAGGGCAGAAAGGCAGTTTTCCCTGACCACAAGACACCCTATAAAGAGTTTTAAAAATCTTCACTTCTGCCGCAGTTTTCCAAAATGCATTTTCAGTGACCGAAAACACTGTTTGTGTGTGGACAAAAGTACAAAACACACAGAAAAACACCCACCGACATGTGGACACAGCAATAGATATGGCAAAAGGTCCTTCAGACTAAAAAAAAATTATCCAACTACTGTCACAGTTATCCAAACATGCAGCATAACTTAAATGTGGACTTTCACTCAAGTGTCCAAATTTTAATTGGCAGTGGCTTCCCTATTTTTTTTTTCTTGAGCTCATTTTATTCAGTACATGTCTTGCTCCAGTTTCTGTTGGTCTTAAGTCAAGCTGCATTCATTTTTTGTGCAACAGAGGCCACATGCTTTCAGCAATGGTAGTGTGTCCAACCGCACTTTGTAAGGTAGACAACTGAGGATGTACGCTCCACCTTAGCCAGTGTTGCCATTGAAACAAATGACTGCAATAGTATTTCCGATAAAAACTACCTCATAAAACTTTAATTGAAGCCTCATTTTGGCCAAAGGCAGCCCTGCGTTTTTACTTTAACATACATGCACATCACCTGCCAGTACAACTGACAAATAATATGAACAATGGAAATTCTGGTGTCTCAGCAAGTGTGTCCTAAGTCTGGCACATTTCTTTGTTTTTTAATGGCACGGGTCAACGCATGCCCCCAATTTGTCTCTGTGATGTCCACAGTAGAGGTAAAGTAGGGCTGAGTGATATATGGTTCAAATTTTGGAGCTGCTATGTGTTCATGCGCAACAGTGATGTGAGTCACATGACTTAAAGCACATTATGCTGCCACTATTGTGTGACAAAAATCAAACCACCAATTTACTTGTTTCCTAAGAGTCTATCTGATTTACCATCACATAAGTTTAGCATACAAACAACAGACAATGCTTATCACAAACACAGTGGTGTCACATTTTGAACAGTGACTGTTAAATGCAGACTTTCAGCTGTTGTTTCCATTCTTTAGCCTATTTTTCCAATTACAATGATCGAAATACTCAAATGTTTCAGACAGACATTTTTTAAGGCACTTCAGTCTTAGCTGCAATAAGAATATACAAAAAAAACCCAAAATGCTTCACCTTATCATCACTGCATGTCTACCTTTAAAAATCAGCAGTGTCATTTATCTAACAGTGACATGTTGACTTTCCTGTTATACATGTTTCTAACACAAATAAACTAACACTACGAAAACAACAGGTCAATGTTGAGACTTTGTTCTCTTGACAAGTAAAACTGTTGCAGATTATTGCAAAGTGCTGTACTCATTGTGGATGCCTGTTGGGTTTGGAAGTATATATATATATATATATATATATATATATATATACAAAATGAACATTGTGACTCTGACCTACTGTTTTTAAAGTGTCTTGAGGTAACATTTGTTATGATTTTGTGCTATACAAATAAAAATTACCTAATTGATTGACAAAAGATATTGTTTTTGCTATTGGTAGCAGCGATAATTTCAGAAATATTGGAATATCCCGATATCAGCAAAAATCCAGTATCATGCATCCCTATTAAAACTGAAGGCTACAAGTAACACTGTTGCAAGCCACAAGTATATTTGTAAGGTTTATGAAGAAGCGTGTCGCCAAACCCCCTCCATTGAGTATTTAATCACTGACACTGTCAAAGGTGCCATGAGTTAAGAACACTGAGTGGGTTTCAAGAAGATCGAGTTCACACGCCCCTTTAAAACTTTCCACTCCATTTTTTCTTAAAAACACAATATATATCACAGAAGGAAAAAAAAATATTGCAAGATCATTTTTTCCAAATATTATTTAGCATTACACTTAAGTATCAAAGGGGCATAAATATTATGGCCTGAAACTGTGGTGCGAATTGGGTTAATGACTTTATAAAGAACTTCATGGTCTGTAAAAGACAAACACACATACAAAAAGGTTCATTACCTCTTTCAGCTAAAGATAAGAATTTTTAAGAAATCTGACGCCTTAAAATTTAAAATGCCTGATTTACAGAAGCCCTGCCAACCACCTCTACCTTAATAAGCAATTTATCTGCTGGAAACACTGAATGTCAAGTGTATACATTAGTTAAATAAATGGTACACAGTGTACAAGAGCAGAGAGAGTGCAAGAGGATAATGCATGACCTGTGCCTCCTCAAAATGAATAAAGATGTGTGCACACAGTGTTTCACCTTTGAATCCCTCCTCATCAAGGACAACTGTGTAGTTCTCCGGGGTCTCTGTTAGACTGAAAAACTTGCATCTGAAACAGGACAGAGAATACAGACGGAGAGAGCATATGGTTAGAGAGAGAGACAACATGAATGAAGGAGATAAGAGGGACAGGGGAGGGAAGCAGGGAGGTGAGGAATGGCATTATTCATCTGCAAACAACAAAAGGAGGTTCGGATTTCCATAACAGATACCAGGAATCTTGTTAAAAGGGTTTCTCTGAAATGTATTCCAGTTTTAGAACTGGTTGTCACTCAATTAGCCAAGCACAAGCTCAGTATTATGCCAGCATCGCTCCTTTGTCTGCAACAAATGGTGGATAATGCACCAAACTGGGTCAATGTTTCAGTTTGCTAAAGCTGCATTCAGAAAAAGACTGCAAAAACATGTGATACACATTAATTGTGAATTTCATGCATTGTTTATGCCTAGCTGACAAAAGTATGACTGTCTTTTGAGTATCAGAATGCTCAGGCCTCCATGTTTCAAAGCCGAGTCTGTCTCCTTACCTTTAAAGTTACTTATGTCTTATACCTTGTTCTAAAAAAAGACACTGGTTTAATATTTGAAAGGATCTTCCATTTTGCCAACTGAACAACCCATTTAGGTGGGTTAAAATTTTACTAAAAAACTGACAGAAAACAACTACAAGGCATGATGTTAATGTCTTTGGTAATCAAGGCCAACCCTAGTTTCACTTCTTCTAATTCACTCAACTTTCTCTCTCTTCTCTGGTATTTGTGCCTTCATTAAGATTGGGGCCAAACACATTTGTTTGCATGGCTGTTGCTCCCCCTGGCTGACGTGTTGAGCTCTATTAAGTCCTGGTTTTGTGGGATAAAGAAAGGGTATAAGACTTTGGCCCCTTGGATTTGAACGGTTGAAATCAGGTGAAAACACTGTGGATAACATTAGCTCTAGGGAGGGTTACACTACAAATTGAGTGAAAGGACAAGGAAGATTCCTTTCTATCAAGGACTAAATAAGTATTTTCAGCAAGTGAGACTGCAAGAAACAAGGATACTGAAGTAGAATTCGATCAGAGGGTGAGCTTCAGGCCAGGAGATGTAATTACTGTGTAACTTGGGAGTTGGGCTTGTCCCACAGCCTCTTGTTCATTGTGACATTAATGGCTGCTTCCAGAGGGACTACAGTCAATCTCAGCTTGAAGATGTCACTTTAAACTTTCAATAAACTTCTCAGCTAAACTCCTGTGGGCATCAGTATTTAGGCTGTATCGTCTCTTCTGCGACTACTGACCAATTTCTGAATCAGAAGAGACTTAAGAGTTTTTTTTGTTTTTTTTTAACCTCTGCCAAAGAGGTTATGTTTTTGCTGGCATTTGTCTGTTTGTTGGTTTGCTAGATCATTTCTTTGTTGATCTTCCTGTGAGCAAGATAACTCCAAAAGCTGTCAAAGGATTTGGATGAAATTTCAAGGGAATGTTGGTCATGGCATACAGAATAAGTGATAAGATTGGTAGGGATCTGAAGATGGATGCAGATCCAGGATTTTTTTCAAAGGATTTGCTCACATTGCAAATCCTTGTTCATCTCTCCTTTTTACTCCTTACTGTGCGTGTACACCTACTGATTGGAAAACCTTATTGCTTTATCCTAAGTTGTGGATATTTTATGTCATGTCTTGTCTCTTCTAATACCATTCTCTTGTGAAAACTTCACACAACCAAGCAAGAGTTCAAAGTGGTTCACAGCTGATGTTGCTACACTCCAGAGGCATATGGCATTGTTGTCTGTCTTTGGATTTCACCACAAACACGAGGGACAGTGTGCAGTTGTACCAAACATAAATATATATGAGTACATATGAAATGTAAAAAGCAGAAGATTCCTGTATGCCATGTTTCCACTTGCTTTTATGATGAAATTTTTGTCTAGTAAGTGAAATCATAGGTCAAATGGGAAGCAGTCCATGAGTGGGGTTGGGAAAGTTTCCCTTTAAGGACCTAAGCTAGAACCTTTGCTTGACTAGAAGAAATGTCCAAGGCGTTTGATTTTCAGCTAAGATACAGTCACTTTCCATTCTGATGACCTTCTCAATCTCTTAAAAAAGGAAGCAGCACATATTCCTGTTTTCTCAAAAATGTCTCCCTGGAGATACACCTTCCCCTTCCTCTGCTTATCAGTCAGCTGAGGGTGTTACAGTAGAAGCCGAGAGAGACTGCCAGTTTCCTGACTCAGCAAAAAGTCATCCCTGCCATGAGATGATACAATCACCCCACAGAGACAAAAGAGGCAGAGCACATAACACCAACCACCAGCTGGACCATTGAGTGATAATGCCCCGTTCATTTCTGTTGACCACTCACTTTTCTCAGCTCTCAGTTTCCTAAAGCCAATGATCTGTTTGAAAGTGAAAATAAACAAAATCAGAGCTTTAAGGCATGTGAGGTGTTTTATAAAAGACACTGAGGGTGCTTAATTTACAGTACATCAGGGCATTAGGTGAGTAATCAAGCGAACTGAGGAAGCTCAATCGTTGATTCATCAGCTCTGCTATGGCTTCCTGTCTGTAAAGTTACAAAATAAATGCTTCAAGATGGAACACCTAAGCTTCATTCCTGATTGTTTACAGGCAGACAAAATGGAAAGTTATTTCCCTGAACAACTATCAAGGAAATTTCCATTCAAAACTAAAAAAGCAGTTATTTGTGACTTCAAGTAACTCCTGGACATTGTTTGAATTGATGGAAAATTTTTAATTCAAACAATGTCCTAAGTCTTCCTAAGTTGCTCTACATACATATCCATCACATTCATGTACACCTAAAAATTACAAGAAAACAAACTCAGACCTTGAAAATGTCCTGAATAGCTTGTTCACACTTGTCTCACACAACAGAGAGTTTTCCGTCCAGTAAGGAATGTACGTGAGAGGGAGAGGTGGCTGTCTGTGGCTGTCAGGAGAAATTTAGGGTTAGGTCAGGGCAGATTTAGGATTTTTCTCTACTTTTCAAAAGGAGGTGAGACCTAATAGTCTAAGATGCAGTGGAAATGTAGGATTCACATCCGCATCAGTTCAACATCCATATCAGCTGACATTGGCCTTTTTTACAAACACTGGCCAACTGCAAATAAATGTGGGTTAAACCAAAATCAGTTTCAGATGTTTTTCTGCTGTGTCCGACCAAGTTAATGCTGGCATCTTGCATAACTAAGCACTGATTCAGAAGATTTTTTGTTATTGGACAGTAAAAATGACCTCTTGGAAAAACTCTGATCTGAACATGATCAAACAGGAGAATTAATATTGGCATTTTAAGATAATTAAGCCAAAAGATGTCATTATAAAACCACTGGTATCTGTGTTGGATAAAATAAAAACTTTTAATATATGTCCTTAATTTTAAAATCAGTGCATCGCTAAAAAATATGAGAGTTTATTATTTGGCATGATCATGCAACGCCACCACCCTCTAAATATACCTCATATACATATCTGAAAAAAGGTTGACATTTTCTAGAGTGTTGGCTGCAAATAGTCTGGGTGGAGTCTTGGTGAAAACCTTGGCTTTATGTGTTCTTGTTTCCAGGTCATGTGGAAAATTTGGGGGAAACTGAAGATATTTGAACATGTATATTATTGGCTGTGATGTCTCCCCACAGCAAAGCTTTCTGCTCTGACACTTCTTATTACCCCGATCTCTACATCAAAACATAAAAGGGAAAATCAAACAAGAACAGCAAACAAAGGGAGCCAGGAAAAAGCAAACTGTGAAGGCCCTGGATCAGGGAAGGGTGATATGGACCACAATATCCCAATATTTTCAAGCTGCATATCTAAATATTGTTTTATGTTAAGACATCACAAATGATTATTGCTATCGCAGACCTAAAGACTATGAGGTGATTCTAGCAAAATCAAACTACATAGTTACCTCCCTAAAAACACACTAACAACAGTAGAGAACAAATACAATTTTTAACTGTCTGAGAAGTGCTAACAAACTCCTAAATACAGTCTAAACTGTACATAAACAATACCAACAATATATGTGACAGACCATCAAATTGAATTTCAAATTCAGCCATCTTTGTGTCAAGGACTTTAATTTTGTTGTCATTGTCTTAAAGAAGTATCATTATCACTTGGATTTTAATTATGATAAAAAAATACTCCTGGAATAAATCATGATTGTCTAGTGGTCAATAAACTTAGTACTGTCCGTGAAAAACCTTAAAGTGGATCGTTTTTTTCTTATATAAACACTGCACTCACCTGCGTGGCTAGATAATGTTAAAATAAACCTATAACATCACTTTAACACAAAATAAAAACATACTGTCTGTCCCTTTATTTGGTTTGAAAATACCAAGCTACAAGAAAAAAAGGTTTCTTTAACTTCTAGTCCAACTCTGTGGGAAATCAAATTATTAGTCAAACCGAATAAACATGCAAGAAATTGTGGAAAAAAACTGGTCTCCAGAGAAAGGTACTATGAGATGCAAGTGTGTGTGAGGCTGGGAGCTTTCCTGACTCAATAATTATTCATTTATCAGAGTCACGAATACTGGAAAGTTTTGCCTTTCTCTTTAGAAACAACTGTTGCAACTGTCAGTTTAGTACCTTTTTTGGGCTGAAAAAAAAAGTCCCAGAACTAGCAAATCACAGACAGAAGATATATCTTGCAGGAAACCTGATGATCAGAGCTTAGTGTTCACAATGACATCCTTTGTTTATGGAATATAGATATAAACTGGGATGGGAATCAAGATCCAGCTCCAATTGAGAGCAGGTTCAACCAAATTCAAGGACTTTAAATCGTTTGTCTTAATATTTGAAAATTGTCCAAAAGCAATTCCCATCAGTTGGTTCTGCATTAGGTCTGTGCAGTAATCACAGTTTTACCACTATTGTGTTTTGCAGTACAACGGCCCTGCTTTCACACCTTTTGATGCAGTCACCTAAAGCTAAAGCTACCTTTGAACCTATCCATGCCAGTTTTGTGAAAAAACAAACAAACATGGATTTCTTGAGATTCAGAAAAATAATGTTGGCACTATCCAGACACACCAGATGGACTGTTCAATAAATGTCACTAGTACACCTGGCTCCATAGAAAATGTTTGGGAATGGGCAGAACCTTTCAAAAGCGTATCAGGCAGGTGACTGTACGATCATTTCGTCAATCCACATTCATTATGGGCAATTCAGATAATGCTGATGATGGGTGATATAACTGCGGTGTAAGGGACAGAACGTGAGCCACTTCACTCCACAAACTTTTGGCTTAACATGTCAGATGTGGAGTGAAAATATCTTTACTATAGAGAAGTTTGTTTGTTGTTTATTCTTCATTTCATAAAGAAATGCAGTCCAGATTTGACAAAACTGCTACCAAAGCTATCAGCATCTCTGCTAACCTCTGTTTGAGCAGAAACTAACTGATGTCTTCACGCTCTTAGCTACCACTTCTTTCTGCTCCAAGGGACACTAATACCGCTTTCACACTAAAATTAGCGGGTCAACGCAGGTTTTTTCAACGCGGGTTAACCCGCTAACAATCAGCAAGTGACTCCTTTCCCCCTGCTAGCAGACCCGGGTCTAATCGGCAGCAGACGAGCTGCGTGGCTGTTTTTTTTTCCTCTGGTGTGTCCCACTGATGTCATCACGTTGATGACATCAACAGCACAACGAAACACGGCCATGTAAACAATGGATAGGAGCATGCAAGCTGTGAACACGTTGGTTAGCTGTTTTCTGTACTTTGTACTTTTGTCCCTCTTTAAAAATGTAAAAACTCGGCACAGACAAAAGCGAATGAAATTTGTTTCTGAGATGGCAAAGAGTCACGTAAGTTACAGATGGAGGGGACGGGTGCGATGTTATGCCGTGGGCACATTAAGCCAGCGTCATCTGTTAATTAACCGGTTGACCCGGGTGTGATGTTCCCACTGGAGCCGTTTAGAGGCGAGCCGATAAAAACCTGTGTCGCTTGCAGGGTCAGTCACCCCCAAATGCTAATTAGACCCTTTCAAACTGCCGACAGGAGTCGATTGTTACCGGGTTTAAACAGGTTTTTTGGCCAGTCTGAAAGGGGTATAATTGGGCAGTGCTGATTTGGGTTGCTTACAGTCATTGTAGATTAGAGCTTGGCAGGATAGATTTGTCCTATTACAGACATTAAACCAGGTGGATCCATCTGCACTGCAAGGTTACATTGCTGCTGCAAGTACAGTATATAAAACTGAGAAAACAACATTGACTAAGACACTCTGCTTTAATGGACTCAATTTCACTGTTGTGAAATTATCATGGTTCATATCATTACTACAATACTGAACAATGTAATCAAACACCTCTTGCTGTCTCATATGTGGAGGCCTATTCTCCATGCATTTCTGCATTTCAAAACAGTGATGTCACACTCTGGCTAGAGGAAGTGGGACTGAATTTAAAATGATGAGTCAAGGACGCAATGATGGGGGACAGGAAAACGGAAGAGGTCCAAAGTGTGTCATACTTTTACCCAGCATGACACTAACAGCTAACTGTGTTATGTTCAGTGTCTTCATTTCAGGAGTAACAATTGTTTTCTTGTTGACACAGAAAGCTGCATAGGCCTACTTTTTTCCACACAGAAAATAAACAGAGAGCTGTTAGTATATAAAGAGTATTTTTATCAATAAAATATTATCAAGGAGTAAATTCTTTAAGTCTCAATTTGTGGTTTTGTGGTAGTTCTGGTGGGCCAAGAGGATTTTTAGGTTTCAAACTGCAATATGCTTGAGTTTGAAACAGATCTAAACACACCTATGGATGTGGTGTCTGTTGGGCTATGAGAACCCAGGACTCATGCCTTACCCAATAATCAAACATGTCTAGACAGCACTCTGCAACAGTGCCCTCATAATCTGTGTGATCACTGCTGGTAATGAATCTCAAAGACAAGCGCAGTTAATCGAGACATGAAGGAACTTAAGGAGGAAGAGGGGGAAAATAACCAAAAGGGACATGGAGGAAACAGGTCGTTGAGGAAGCAGCGTAATGGAAAAGATGAAAACCAAGCTTACATGACTCTTGACTTTGATGCAGCAACACAAAGCAGTGGAGGCTGCAGTTTTGAGTTATCAGTGTTGGTGGGGCCAAACAGCTGATGCTCCGGTTGAGGGAACATGATAAGAGCGAAGCAAACTGATATTGTATAAGTGTGATGTTAGTCTTAAACTGTCAAGGTCACACTGTTTAAGCTCTCTGCTACCTTTGCCGCTTCTTACAACTGTATATTCAGTGTTCTCACGGGTTCTTTTTTGGGAACAATGGGAAAGTAGCTTTTTCAACCAAAAAAAACAGTTTTGTTTGTTATTAGACAGGGTGGGGGGCAGTCTTGTGTAAACGATGATACATGGAGCCTCAACCTTGACGAATCATCAATTCAGACAAATGGAAAACTCCCTGCTGGGTATTCTGCATAGTTTAGGCATTGTTCAGGCCCATGCTCTTGTTAGTGAGCCTGCAGAAGAAAAAAAGGGATGGCTTTAAGGAGTCTGCAAGGCAGTGTTTGCGCACAGTACAGTGACAAATAGGATCTCAATGGGCTGATTATTAAAATTCAACATAAAAAAACATGATGGGTTTAGCTGCCTGGTCAAAAGTTGATACAGCATTTAGAAGAGTACAATCAGTGTTAATTTAACATACAGCGTCGGCATGGTAACAACATAAAGTTGGTTTACAGTGCAGCTAGTCTAAGCAGTGCTAGCACCTGTAGCCTTCTGTTCTTATTTCATGTCCATACTTTTTTGATGTATGTGACTACTTCCTGCTTTGGTCAAGTAGTTATGTGTGTACGGTCTAACATACCATTCATACAACTTCGCAACTTCATCTCCATTTTATTCAGAGGTCAGTTTACATGATGTTTTAGTTGGTTACGATTGCCAAACTGTGCAATTCCTAAGTCATGCTACTGATGCTATCCGTTCATTCTATTTCATTCGTTCATTGTCTGTCATTTACATCTGGGTATTTTGGCTAGATAAGTTAGTTTGAAGGTCCAATATGGTGCAATACACTACAAAGGTCTAAATTCAAAATTATGCATTCATGACCTGTCTACAACCCCCACCCCACCCCACGAGGCATTATAGGAGACAGAAGCACAATGGCATGGGCAGCAGCAAATGTAAACACTATCAAAGTCCTTTTCATTTTCTATATATAATGATTCAGTAACCATTATGGGCATGTCAGAGGCACTGGCACCGTTTTGAAAGAATCTATTTTACACTGGTGATGGAAAAAAACAAAATGATATGCAACCCCTTTTCAAATATCTTGCCAATTACTTAGGTATACTACTTTAACGGCTGGTCAATAAAGCTCCCTGTCAACATAGTGATGGACAAAGAGATGGAGTTCAGGTGGAGTTGAGGCACATCCTCAAGCCTTCTGACAAGCAGCTACACTTCACTGGCTTGTAGTCACATCAGTCATCGCTCTAAGTTAAATCTTTAATAAAATCAAAACAGACAAACTATAAAAAATTCAGCCTTAAACAGTTTGTCCTTAAAGTGAAGGACTATAACTACCAGAACTGTTTTGACAAACAATTCTTTTATCCCTTATGCACAAGTCATCATTTCAACCTGATATGCAACTTGGATTTTATTTTGATCGATAATAACTCTCTGGATTTTTATTACTCTTTTATCAGTCAACATCTAGTAAAATACAAGACTATGAACAAACAGGTTGCAACTTCATACTCAGTGTAACAGCTATTGTGGGAATTACTTCTGGCACACAAGTCTCTTGGCGTGTCCACTACTTGCACCACAGATGTCATGATGCCTCTTATGTTTGGTTAAGAGAAAAAAAATCTTCCTTCTTTAAACTTGGAACAAGGCTGGCTCCTAAGACTGATATCCTCTTTAATATTCTGCTCAGGACTGCTTTCAAATTGCTTTGAGCACATTCTCGGGGAAGTTGTTTTCTAATGAAAGGCAGGGGCCTGAGAAAAGGGCTGTGAAGAAAAACCAAGCGAGGCAATCAGGTTTGTTTTTCCTCCACAATTGTTTTGAGCTGCCATGAACTCAAGCTTCTCCACCACTCCCATTCTGCATTGTCTGCAGTTTCACCAGAGGGGGGCATAATAACATAAAATAAAAACAACCCTTGCTACAGAAAAAGAACAGGAAAAACGGGGCAACAAACATCCATGACATAACTTAAAGCATGCACAACACAGAAAAACAGACAGGCCTGTCAATCCAAGAAAGTGCAGCCTGCATGTTTTGTGGATCATTTAGGGCTCACCCCACTTTGTTTTCACTCAAGACCTACAAGAGCCTGTTCAAATGGAAATGTAGAATTATACATTTTTAATAACAGAGTATATTCAGTAATGTGGATGGAGTTCTTGAACATTAAGATACTCATCTGTTAGTCCGCATCTTAAAACACTGACGTAAATTGGTGCAATATTCATACTGACTAGTTATTTACTCAGTGTGGTGGATGATTTGTTGTTACAAGTCATCATGACGCAGTATGCCTGGTATGCCCATGTCAAAATGTACTGTATAAGCCAACACTGTGAGACAAATGAGCTCTGATAGACATAGCTAAGTATAAATAATGTGAAGTTTTAAAGCTCTATTCACTATGACAGTTTTCATGAAATGGTTAACAAGTGTTTTCAAGGATCATGAGATCCACTCATATAAGCATCCTGTTGTCTTGTCTTCTGATTATTAAAGGGCTGTGACATTGATGTGATAAGCAAATCCTTCAAACACTATGATATCTAGACCAGCTGCAGTAAATCAGATTAAAGAATATTGAAGGTACGATGTGTGGAACTGTCCGAAAATTCACAGAAGTTTATAAAATAATGACAAAAAAAGACATAATCTGTTACAGATATTTGTATTTGAATGCTTACCAAAATATTGCCAACAACTGTCAAAGTCAAATAAATCATTATTTTCCAAGCATTGATAAGAGGTGTCTTGTGGTAAGCATGATGGCTGAGTCACCATGACAGACACGGCATGTTTGTCATTGCTGTAGAAATGAGTCATGCAAGGTCCACAACTGCTTTACAAGAAAGTGGCACCTGTTATTCAATTCTGCCTCTCCCTTTCTGCATCCCATTTATGTTTAGTTCTGCTTCTTTATGATGGACCATGATTATGGCAGCATGAGCTGTGGTCCGTGCTGGTGCCACATTATGCATTACTCCATCCTACTTCCCCCCAAAAGAATGGTCAAACTTAACATTTCCAAGTGAACAGAGACACACTGTCAGTTCAAGCCACCTGCACTTTTTAATTTTTGTTCAACAGTTAGGGCTATTTTCAAAAACACATAGGAGTTCTTAAAAAGAAAAAAAAGATTCAGTTTTGTGGATGCTTTCACATAACAGGGTGAAAAGCTCCTTCAAGTGGATTTATTGATTAGCACTGCAAGCAATCTCTGAATGCTTTATAGATACTGCAAACCAAGAAGTCCACTTTAAAGAGTTTTATTTTAATATGCAACATTCACCGATAAAACTTAAACTGATTTACCAAAATCCCCAAAGGAAAGTTGGGAGCAATACTCAAGTGGCTTGGGGTAAGTTTATGTTGAATTTTTAACAACTTCTAGGTGACTGTAAAATTCAATATAGAGGAAATAAAAATAAGCTTCCGGTCACTAACACTAGAATTAAGTCAAAAACACAATATTTGTTTTGCAAATACATAGTGGAGATAAAGAACTGTGTTTCCAAAAGAGTATTCAAATTAAATACAACTTATTTCTGAAGTAACTCTACCACTGGTTTAAGAACACAAAAGTGATAGGAGGCACAAAATGTATGTGTTTTTCAAAAGTTTATCTTCATATGAGAGCAGTAACTGGGCTACTGCTGTTATCTACGGCAGCTTAAAGACAGATGTTGATGCATATGTGGGCCAGCCAGAGCAATAAACAATTACATAACAATGGAAGGATATCCAGGGATTAACTGAGAATGGGCACTGATGCCTACAGGAGATACTGGCAACATTAAATGTTGCCTCCAGAAAAAGAGGTTATGAGTTGGAAAGTTGTGCTGAAGTAAACAAGGTCCCATCAAAGCTCAGTGCAGACACACGCCATGCTTCAAAAGAGGCACCGTGTCAATGCTGGTATTTATGAGAAGATACAGCATGTACTACATGCATTGATGCATGCATCTGATATGATTACATAATGAATGCATGTTAGCTTACTCCAGACATATGGGAGTGAGCTATGTATGAAAGCTGCTGCAGCTCTTTTGCATAAACTGAACAATAATGGAGCAAAACTCAGAATCAGAGCTTTAGAAGTGATCAGTTTCTGAAGAAACTGTGACATATACAGATCCCTGTGATGTGCAGAGTGGTGCGTCAGTTAGTGCTGTTGCCTTGCAGCAGGAGGGCTGCTGGATTAAGTTCCCTGTCAGAGGGGGACTTTCTATGTTAAGTTTGCATGTTCTTCTTTGCATTTGTGGGTTTTCTCCAGGTACAGTGTACTTCCACAGACCAAACACATGCTGGTTAAGCTAAATCCGTAATGGAGCGGTGCAGTAATGAGTCCTGTTAGTGCTTCTAATTTCCTTGTCACAAATTTAAAGGCTTTTTGGCTTTTTTTTCCCCCAGATAACCACCTAAAAGATCTGTGTTAATCACATATACGAGAAATTTCATGTTTATTTCTGCAATATAAAAAGCCTTGAAAACTGCCCCATTTTAAAGCATTACTGTGTCTTAAAAAGGTCAAACTGCTACCAAGGACTACACAAACGGCCGAGCAAGCCCAGTGCAGAGCACATATTGTAGAAACAATGCAGAGCAGTTGAAAACATGTTAAGATGGAGGGACCAATTACCACAGATTAGACTGGTCAACCTATTGAAGCAGACTGGGCCCACACTGGGAAAGGGGGCTCAAAGTGTCAGGATGCATCTCAGACAAAAGTATTCAGCTGGGTCAGGGTAGTATGTGAACACTAGAGGTTTATTTAAACACTGATGGTTTTGAAAATACTCTAGCAGTCATAGAAATCTAATATATGACCCTAGTTAAGACATTACATGGCCTCTTTACATGTAAGAATGTGTAAATGGTTGTTTGTCTCTATATGACAGCCATGTGATTGTGGTGTACCAGCCTCTTGGCCAGTGTCAGCTTTCAACACCTAAAAAAGTGGTATAATGGATGGAAGGATACATGGGCTGAGAAGTCCTTGCATTTGAGAAATTCTAGACCTGAAGCTCTCATTTCATACACAACAAGAAATGTATTGTCATACCATAAGTCTACCAATTATGAGCCACCTTAAATGCTGATACCATTAAATTATCATATTGACAATGTTCAGATGGAGGACATGCCACCTTTTATCTGTTCACTGACTACCAAAGATTCATCAATCCTTTTGCTCACCGTCATATGACATTGGTATTAAAGGTCTCATGCCCTGGTAAATCAATTTTCTTTGCTTTTAATGTTGCTAGAAGGGGATTAGGGAGCAGAAGAACAGGACAGTTTTTATTAAACCCTCAGTGTACAGAAAATTGCACTATGCCTCTTTAAACAAAATGCCCCTAAAATGCCTTGTTTTTTTACTTTCTGGGGTTTATTATGTCATTGCTATACAGCCTCCACCTACATGTGTGTTTTCTACCCGTCACAGGTAGACGTCTGTCATGATCCTCAAGACATGATGTAAACTGTCAATCACGCAACTGTCAATTTCTTCTCAGGGCCCATTTACATGACAACGTTGTCACCAGAAACTGACAGGTTTTTTCTTTGTGTTTTCAAAAGCGCTCTGTGTTCGCATGGAGAAAAATGATGAAAATGATGTGCGTTCACACGGATTCGCAAGAATGACTGAAATGCAGTAGTGCATGCCAGGCCAGTAGTTGGCGATATAGGTTTGTAGTGAAACAGTGTGTGTGTTACAATACGCGTCTGTGCACCAATGCTTTCTAGTGAAGACAAACCTTTCAGTCATTTTGGCCATTTGATTCCTGTTTACACAGAGATGAATACCAAACGTTTTCAAAACTTTTCACTCTGGACTCTTGTTTTAAAAGTTTGTGGATTCAGGCACCTTTCTCATGTAAACAGAAGGCAAAAAGGCGAAAACTCTGTTTTGTTGTCGTGTAAACGGGCCTTAAGTAAAAAAGCCTATAGTAGGGATGCACGATTCTTAGAAACGCTGTTATTTCTGACCTAATTTTTACATGTACCGAAACTGGCATCTTTGGTAAAAAGCAGTTTTTTCCTTAAAAAAAATGGCTTGTTTCTATTAGTCTGACAGTTAATTTGAATAAGGAACAGATGTAAAACAAGGAAAACAACATTCAACTCTTGAAAAAAATGAAACTATTGACTTTTAAATGTACCATGCAATGTTAAGGTGCAGCAATATGGTATTTTTAAGTATTTTGATGATATTACAAGTGATATATTGGCTGTAAATAAATGTCAATATGGGCCGATACAGATATTTAACTTTGTAGGCCAATATTTGCCAAAACTGATTTCATACAATCATATCATGCATCCCATTTAACTCTGTCTTAACAAACTTTCTACCACTTCATGGGGCAGGCATGAATAATTTTCTACATTCTGACATTAAATTGTCACTTGAAATACGCTCACTGGTGTTTGCAGAGTTCCTTACAAAAGCTCCAATGAGGCACTTGCATCTGTTACCACGCTATTAGGTGTTGAAATAAACTTTAAGGGTGCTTTATCCATTTATCCTGAAATGGGTCTATGACAAACAATATGCTAGAACATAATAGATGCAATGATTTCCCTTTAGAAAGAAACACGTCCAGGGAAAAGTGTGGTGTTCAGGTTTGCGGACTCTAAATATCCATCATAAACTAGGGTGATCATCACCAACTACATGCATGGCAGTGTGTCATTCCTGGAGGCAGAGAGGGGCATGCTCAGGCAAACAGCCAAATAACAGCTCGGCCACCCAGTGAATGAATCGGCGCTGTGGGGTATCACGTTTATCCGTCCTGGATTTACAGGCTGAGCGACACAAACATCTGACCAGAGAGCCTCCTTACCGTGTCCTGTTCCGGAGAAATATCAGTTTAATCAAGGGGTGTGTGAAATTCACAAGCCCGTTTTTGGATATGCTGATGACTCGTAGCCTGTGGTCCAATATGTGCAAGTCCATATTGTCGGTGTGGAGCGGTGCAGCCTCCTGCCTGTGTGCATGCGGCGGGCTGGACGCCTCTCTAGCTGAAGGGGAACATTCAGTCGTTAAATAAAGGCCCGGCCGAGGAGCAGGACCGACGAGCTCTCCCACCACGTCCCGCTGTGCTCGGCTCTCAAGCTGAAAAACATCCGACGCAATCTGACTCCAGCCCAGCCAAACTACTGTATATTCAAATAACAGGGACAGCCCCCGACACGACACGACACGCCCCCTCCTCTTAAAGCTACAGGTTATCATGCCGAACAGCCCGCACAGGAAACTTCTGAACTAATGTTTTCATCAGACGTGGAAAGCAACTGGCTTATCCTCTTATATTAGTAGAAGTCAGGATTTGTGCGGTTGAGTTTTTTTGATCAGTGTTTTATTTCAATCAGTTTTACTTTTACTGCAGTAATTTCTGTTTATACTTATGGGACATTCAAGAACTTGACATTTTCTGTCCAACAATAATAAATGCAAAACGCCTTAAAAGGCACTGATTGTTCAGATATTAGATGCCCTGAGGCAAACCTTAAAGATTGCGGTTGTTAAAGTGTTTCTAAATTATCATTTTGAATAGGCTTCTAAACCACATGCTCACATACCACATTAATATTGAAAATTAGTCCTTAATTTTCTTCTCGTTGTATGCTTTTGTTAAATTATGTCTGTTTAACCATAAATATATTTTACACAAAAGTTATTACGCCTCAAAGTTATTACAGTCCTGTTGGTGACAGGGTTGCATACTATTCAGAAAAAGAACCTGAACAGGAACAAATGTGGCTCTGATAAAAATTAAATCCTAGACCACAGGTACAAGCTTTGATTTATTTTCCATAAATAAATATTTGCAGCCTTAATGAAAACGTTGCTCAAACCAACTCAACCATATTGCTTATTTATAAGTATAAGACAAATTAATTACAAAGTTTTTCAATTTTATTCTAGTAACTGATTTTCTTTTCCATCTCCTACAATTGTTTGCAAAGAAACGATCAACCAATGAGAAAAATATTGAATATTAGCCCTGATTTGCAACCCTGTTATGACTGCATCCCCTTCATTTTATTCATAAGAGACACTGCTGTATATTATCTAGTATAAAATAAATGTTATAAATGATCCTACATTTTTCTAACAGATTTCTTGCTCACGAGTGCAGCTGCAAAATACCAGGCATGATACAAATGAACAGAAAACAGACTTATTCACATCTATATGTCCCAAAGGTGCACTAATTTGGTAAGATCAAAGAACAGGTAACTGTGGAGGCCATTTGGTTACAGTAAACTTCTCTACACGTCAAAATGCACTTAAGTATAAAACCTAAATGTGTGAAAGAAGTGATCAATTCTCTGAAGTTATGATGGCCAAATTTTCCTCCACTCCTGGAATGACCCTTCTTCATTACACACTGCATCTAAGAACATGATGAAACTAAAATGATTAGTTAATTGGGTAAAGCTGTCCATCTACTAAGAGCAACTGGTCTGCTGATTGGCTCAGGTCTACCCAAGGGTGATGCCAGAATTTTGGGCCCCATGAAAACAAATCATATCGGGCCCCATCCCAGACCAGCCCTCAAAGGTAAAAGCAAAAAAACAAACAAACAAAAAAAAAACAATCTGAACTATTACAAACAAGTTGTTCTGTTTAAAGACACCAATAAGCATCAACTTTAGCTGACAGTCATACAATAAATGTTATATCAGTAACTTTGTGGCATTTATTTCATTTCATTTTTTTTTCATAAAACAGATCTGTTGGTCACCCTCAATGATGGTGATTGGGCTTTATAAACTTTACCCAAATTAAAGTACAAAAATATAATTACCATAATTACAAAATAGTTTTTAACCAAGAAGATACACAATTCTTTCATTCAGCACTGTGTTTTTTTAAGAAAGCTTATATGGAATACTAGGGATACACAAAATTGGATTTTTCCGATATCTCATACGCTGATATATCTGAACTAATTTTTCCATATACTGGAACTGATATTTTTGGTCGAAAGCGCAAGTTCTTTTCTTTACAAAGACTGACTTAAAAATAATATAGTTGTAAAAAAACAAAAATTAAAAAAAAGTATATATTTCCAAAATAATTTGTAATCAGGACAATACAAAATTAGTTCACTCAGCAGTGTTTTGTTTTTTTTTTTTTTGAAAAGTACCAATTTTGGAGGGAGGAAGTTTGCTCCCAACAGTGACAATATCTTTGTTTATTACATAACAAGTCCTCATGAAATTTGGATTTTTAACCCTGTGAAATATTTAAACTCATGCAGATTATACATTTCACTGCTGTCAGGAACAGACCTCCTGTGTCTAAAATGGTTACTTTTCGGGGAATGAAAAAACTCTTCTGCTGAATGGGTGAATATTTTATTGTCCTGATTAAAAATATTTCTTGTTCTTTTGATTGGTTATACGTTTAAAACCCACTTACCAAACGGAAGGTGCATGACCAATATGACTGTTAATGAAAAAAATGAAAATCATAAAAAATGGAGATGGGAAGCTTGTCCCCGACAGTGACAATGTGCCTTACTCCATAAAACCTATTATCTTAAAGACCCAAACATAAGCCATGTTATTCAGACTTCAGTTAAAAATGAAAGTCTCAAAGGGCCTGTTTTGTCATTTTATGGGAGTTTCATCATTCAAAATGCCTGAATATTGTGTGTGGGTGGGTGGGTGTGTGTGTGTGTGTGTGTGTGTGTGTGTGTGTGTGTGTGTGTGTGTGTGTGGGGGGGGGGGGGGGGGGGGGGGGGGGGGGGGTTATAAAACAAAAGACATGTAATTTTTGTATGTGAAGAGTAAAGACATCTTAAAAAACCTATGTCTGTATGTTGCTGATAGTGTAATCCATGGGCCTCTAGAAACTTCTTTACTCTTCCCCTCTTTACACCCAACCTGAGTCTACCGCCTGACTTCAGGACAATACTTTGCTGGTTTGGTGCTCTATAGGGTGTATAAGATTAATGACTCTACACTATATTCAGAGTTTCTCTCTGCTGCATTGCATTTCATGTAACTTTATTGAACTGACTGAAAGGCCCCGGTAACCCGCACAGGCAACACCTCTCGGACTGTGTGGGTGTGGTCGAGTTTGTTTGATTGACAGCTCAGCAACCCTGTGAAATCTGATGAACCTGTACTTGTGGGAGGACTTGTTAACCTGCTGTCTTTTCAATTGGTCCTCATAAATTGTGACATCATCATCTCTCACCACAGCCCCGCCCCTTTTCAACCTCTTCCTGGTCTAATCAATCAGAGTGATTAAAAGCACCTGTGTGAGTGTCCAGGACCTCTAACAAACTTGTTCATGTTCTGATGTTCCTCTTGTTTCATGGCGCTCACAATAATCATTCAATACATTAAGCACAGTACAGAATAATTACTTCTTACTTTTATAGAGTGCCTCTTTTACTTGAGATGGATGTGTTCTACAGCTACTGCAATTTTAACTGAACTCCTCAATCTCACAAAACATGATGTTGAGCTACAGCTACAGTCAAACTTGATGAAAACACAAAATCCCACAAAAAATAAACCAGACAGTCAGTTACCCAACGTCACTTACTGAATGAGACACCTTTGGCAAAACCTTAAACCTTAAAGACACAGCTTCATTGTGTACCCTAAACACATTCTCACTTGCACATATGAAGCAAAATCAACTTCACTTTGTTAACTGTCCTTTGAAGGGTGATTTGGTGTGCAGCAGTTGAGCACAAAGCTCTCACATAACATGGTAAAAACTCACAATAAATAATAAAACCAAGCACAAACCTCTGCCAAGGTAGCTCACATATTGCTGTAACATATAAAAGCAACAGTTCCATGATAAAGTTACCATCATAATATGATTCCCTTGTCCTGAAAACCCACACCTAGCACTTGGAATCATGTTGATATCATTATTAGTTTGCTAGTTATTGTGCAAAAACAATTGTTCGCTAATGGCGGTTATCTGGATCACCACCAAAATCAAATCATTTTTAAGTTGGGCCATCACCAACATCTCCTGAAAATTTCAGCAAAATCTGTCCAGTAGTTTTTGCGTAATCTTGCTAACAAACAGACAAACGAACAAACAGACGCTGGCAAAAACATAACCTCCTTGGCGGAGGTAATCAAACAATAAACACAAAACATATCCAATACAAACACAGGCACAAGGTCAGATAGTCAGGTCCTGTTCAGTGCAAACACAGCAAATGGTGACCACAGGAGGCAGAAGTTAAAAAAAAACATTTGGTGCTAATCAGGCCAACTTCATGAAACCAGTGTAAGTCAGTTCAAAGGACACAAGTGAGTGAAAGTTAATATCCAAGATGAATTAAGAATCCAAGGAACAATGCAACATGTAAACTGCTGATAGAGTTGCCTGTATGTCTTTCAAAATGCTCCTGCACACCGTTGTCTACCTGTGCAACTTCAAGATTATCTGCATTGTTTAACATTTCAGTTGACTCATCATCAGAATCAATCTAAAACAGGTCTGAGCTCCAGGTGTTAAAAGTAACAGAAATTTCCACATATGCATAAATAATGTGTCATTTTGTGTTTTATTGTTAATTTCTCTCACCTTTCCTGATGCAATTCTTTTTTGTTATTCAAATATTCATTTTCATTTATTGTATTTTTTTAATTACTGCATCATGTATGTGATGATCTTTATTTTACTATTATCTTTAAATTGTAAACTTTATATAGAGGGATTCCTGACAACTGTGTTTTCTTTTCTGTGTTATACTGTGCTCTTATTTTCATTTTGACTGTTGTGGGAGAGATGTAAAAGAGTTCGGCTGGGGGCCCAGATTTAACTGTTTGGACGTGATAGGTTGGTTCTGACAGAAAAATCTGAGTTTTTTATGGATCTAGTATGAAATCTGAGATTTAAGTTTAAACATAAGGGAAATGTGTTTTGGCAACTGTAAAAACTGTTAAGAAGAAATAACTTGATATTTAACCTTGACTTCAACTCTGCCTTCCCAGTCAATAAATTAAAGTTTACTCTTTTTTATTCACTGACCAACAAAATTAGCAAACAAAGGAATGTTTGGTGCAATTGTCCACAAGGGAACAAATCAGAGAAGAGGTGAAGATGACCTAGTGGTGGACAGTGTAACTCTGACTTTCATGAGTGCTTTTCTACATTGTTTGTTTTTGGTGTGGTCTGCCCTTGACTTTGATCCAACAGGCACTCACTGTTGTATTTCTTGTTTTAGTTGCTCTTTACTAAGACAAGCACTACATTTTAAAGTAATAGATTTCATGTGACCTAATTCTTCTTGTTTTGTTGGGTTGGACTTGAGTACTGATTTTTCCTTTTATCACTGTCATAAATGTGGTTTGAAACTCAATTTCATCAAAATCATATGTCACCGACTGGCTTTTAAACTCTTTTAACAGGTGCCACTGCCACCATTTCTGAGAACAACACCTCATGCAGCAACTCCAGCATCCTCTTTAAACTTCTTAACCTTTATCACAATCCCTATAAAAATAAAAAGATCACACAGCTTTGGGTTGGTCATCTTTATTTGAAAACACAGACTGTTTCATACCAGAGGTTACAATTCTGCACAACTACTTGAAACTTTTAAATCAGAGAAATGATCAGAAATATTATAGAATGAGGTAGTCTGGCAAGTTTTAATTCATCAACAGTCATTCATTCACACGTGAGATGCTCAGTTTGATCATTCATAGTGATTCATCATTTCATTATAAAATGTAATCATAAAAGCCTGGGCGGAGATGATTCATACATTCTGAAACAAACACATGGTTCATTACCCTGATTCATAATAAAAACAAGAATGAAAACAAACACATATCTATTGATGTAAGGCATATTATTTTGTATTTTATTTCTCCCTTTACATGCGTGACCTTAACTGCTGAATATCAGATGGCTAAGGATTCTTTTAATACAAACACCACATCCTAACATTTATCCATGAACATGACAAACACCACGGAGCGGTTAAAAAAAAATGCTGCTGTGGCATCAAGTCAGTGAGCTCCATTTGAGGGAATCTCTGAGTTTCAGTCTTATTGTAAAGGTGAACTCTTTGTGGGGATCATTATTCTTGACTCCATGCTTCTGATCAAAGGTACTGTGGAGAAAGAGGCAGAAACATGTTTAGGAGTTTACCTTGTAAAAAAAGGCTATGGACTCTCAGTTAAATTTAAAATCAGAAATTGTGTAAAAAAAGAAAAAAAATAGAACTTAAAAGTTTAGAGTTTTGACCATTGTAATATGATTTTACATGAAGAAAAATAAAAACATTTTACACAGCTTGTTAGTTTTTAGAAGTTAGAGCAGCAGGACCTCGTTGTACTTTTATTTAGTTATCTTCTTCCTGCCTGTTTAAGTCTATGGCAGTTTATCTTGTTTTATTTTCTGTCTGTTATTTGTTTATAAAGCACTTTGGGCTGCATTTTTATGTATGAAAAGTTCTACATCATTAAAGTTCAGCTGAGTTGTGCTGACACATATGCATACAAAAATACAAACTTTCTTTTGACGAAGCTGAGTCTGTGTGAGCCTATGATGTCATTCCTAAAAGCTTATTCCAACATACCTACTTGTGTTGTATTGCACTATGCCAGGGTCTACATTAATCTGGGGATACAGTGCACATCAAGGTACTTTTTTAAAGGTGTAATACATTTACACACTGAAATATCTTAATTGACTTAAGATGTCAAAATCTATTTTAAACATCTATTTTCAGTTGTGCACTTTGCAACAGACAGAATATTACTGTTGTAGTACATAGTTTTGCCACTAGATGGTACCCTGGCTATCTCTAAGTTGTTTGTGGAAGAAAGTACTTTGTTCCTCTCTAGCAGCCATCAGTCCTGCATGTATGCTCTACGATGAAGAGGACTGTCGAACTAACAAGTTGGTACAGGTTACGTCTATATTTTACTGCTCATGTTATGAATAAAGCACAGCGGGGACCTGGCATTATATGGTCTTTGTTATATTCAGCAGAATAAAGTGCCATGTGGAAGTCCTGATTCTGTCTCATCAACTGTCTGAGTTAATCTACTATCCTGGGACTTATGCTAGCTACTGCTAATGCTGCTATCCTCTCCACATTAACTCAACCCATTACAACTTAATCCACCTAAATATTTTCAACAGTTATCAAGATAGAGAAATCCTTAAATTATGCAGTAATAACAGAGCCACTGTAACAAGACTGCCGTGGAGTAGCAGGGACTCACTCTGATGAGTCCAGGCTGTCCCTAAAGTCATCTTGTTATTGCTTTGATTGAGAGCCCCCTTGTGGCAGAATTTACCAGAACATAATGTGCATGTAGCAAATACATACTGTGTGCAAGGCATGATATTGAATTTCATCAAAATGAGTGAGGAAAAACTCTTATGTTATCCACGACTACCTACACAAAAAGTCTAGGCTTAAAGACTTTGCACTGCTTTAAGTCAAAATTCAATGGTGACATTGCCCTCTTAATGATGCAACCCAAAGCACGTTAATCACTTGCTAATAAAAGTCTACTGAGAATCAGCAAAACTTTAATCAATATTTCATGAATCTCTACCACTCTGGCACAACTATTGGCTTACCTGCTTACTCGTTGCTGCTGTTTTGAAGCTGCTCTTGTTAAATTCATCTCTCCTCCCTCTTTAGGCATCCAGCTGTGGGCTCTTCCTGCACTCTGATACATCCCTTAATATGCTTAACAGGGACTGTAACTCTTGTAAACTATGCTTTAAAACAGCCAAAGCATGTTTCTTGTCACTACCTGCCAAATCATGTCTTCTTTTACGAGGCAAATCAGTGAAATAAAACATATCTTATAGCGTCTATGTAGAAATCTCCAATAAATACCCATTCAGAGGTTTAATGTAAGATCCCCTACATGTTCAAAAAGTTGCTTTTTTTTTTTTTACAGTGCACGCACCATTCATAGTCTAAGGCAGATGTAGGACTACATAAATTATACATATGTCTGCATCACACTTACCTGTATAATACACATTTGCATCCCATCCCTGCTTCATCCAGGCAGAGTTCCTGGTCTCCTCCCTGGACTGAAGGCTTTCATATGCTGAAACACAAGTCAACATGTGGTTGAATTGATTTGAGTTTTTTTTTGTTGTTTTTTTTGATAGTGATGATACAATTTAATATAAGTTCAGTAAAAGGCATGAAGCCATTGTGCTGCACATAGAGATGACAGCTATTACGAATTTCCAACTTTTGTCCCTTGTTGAGTTTTTGAATCTTAAGTTTTAAAAATACATTAGAAATTAAAAAGTGGAGCAACTAACATATAAAAACACAATAAATGCATCAAAATACAACAGAGCTTTCAACAACCAATAATCCATCAACCAAGTATTAGGTATGACCAGTATGTGTCTATAAAATATCAAGATGCACAATGTTATGGACATAAAATCAGTACTGGCAGATACTTGCTTAAAATGGTTAATTAACATATTAGCAGATATAAAAATAATCCTGTACATATTACCCAATATATCAGCCATACATACTGTCAGAAAGTAACAATGTTTGATAACCAAGTTGTTAGAGTTCAAGCAGAATCAACAGACAGCTGACGTTTTATTCTGTTGTTTTTTTTCTCCTACTTTACTTCCCTTAATCTTACCTTATTTCCCTTAACTTTAAAGCATGTTTTAAGGACCAAAGTTTAAGGTCTGAACTACAGGTAGTTGAGAGTTTAAAAGTCTGAGCTACTTAAAAGTACGTGACACAATTTTGTCCACCACAGAGCTCTTTGACAGTCGGTTGTAGCAGTGTTGTTTCTGATCTCCTAAAGGCAGATTAAGTTGATTTTTACTATTTAAGACACAGTTTATACTTAATGTTCATGCAATCCAAATAATTATTTGTTTAACATTACTGAATGTCTACATTTAAAACATGATATGCGTATCTTTTACTGTACAGTCAAACATTGTCTTGTTTTATGTCTGTGTAGACTGCTACAAAAAATGCAACAGGTCAGTTCTACTAAGGAGAGACTTGGTGTTCTTTACATAATAAAAGAAAAGGTTCATGTCAGTATGGATATTGGACAAAATTAGTGAAGAAATATTTTCATATCTAACAAGGGCAAAAATCCAAAAGCATGCACCTGAAAATGTACGACAGGCTTCTGAAATCATAAACTTTTTTACAGAATGAAATGTATTCATGGAAAAATAGACATTCTATGTGAATGCCTAAATATGAGACGAAAGGACATTAGATTAAAACTAGCCAGGAAATTAAATATGCCTTTTGTGCATTTTTTTGTTAATGCACTTTTTAGCATTGATACAAAAACAATTACTTTTTTGAGCAAGTAATTAATTCAGTGAGTCATTTAGTATGAGCTGGTATTCACATCCATGGCAGGTAATGTTTTTCATTAGATTAAAAAGACAAGCTTTAATTCAACATTATCAAACCATGGCTCAAACATTTACTCAATGCAAAAATGTGGCTAAATAACAATAATAGTCTGCATGGGCTGCCACCTCCCACCTTAAACCATTAACTGGTTACGATAATGTGTCAAAAACTTTAATGGGAGAGAATTGGAGAAAGTCTGAAGAAATGGGACATAAATAGGCAGACATGTGGCAAATAGGGTGCCTTCAAATAAAACAGACAATTGTGGAGACCGGTAATATATGTAGGTATTAAAGGCTAGACCTGTGACAGGGAAAGATGCTGGGTTACATATTGAGTAGAAACTGCTTTGTGAACCCAAGTTGATGAAAAATGTTAAAAGTTAACCCCTTTATTTCTTTGAGTTAAATAACACAGGACACAAAATCCCTTTCTGACAGTTTGATCTAATGTGTAATCTGCTTTTACAGATTCAAAGCTTATGTATGGATTGTTTCTGATATGCTGCATTTGCATTTTCAAAATGTGATATGTGCTTGGTTCATTTTCTCTGTGTACTATTGTAATGTTAATGGAAACTTAGTTCTTGGTGCAAAAACCCAAATACAATTGAGCCACTACATCAAATGGATATGGCATTTTAGTTTGTCCACGGATACTTCTTCAATAATGTACATATAAAGAAATAAAATGCATAATTTGTAAAGAACTCACCCCACAAATGATGAACAACATAGAGGTCTCCAATCTGCGAGAAGAATCCTCCCACTGCTTCATTGTTTTCCTGTCTGTGTTTGATGGCTCTGGCCCTGTTTAGAGACAAGTTATTGTGTGTTTATAATAATCACATAAAATATTAATTTTGAAACTGATTAACAAGCAACTGATAAAGTTTTTGTCTAATAGATTCATATAATGATTTTTAAGCCTTACCAGTGGTTTCCCCATTCGATCATAGTTCCTGGCTGGATAACACAAAGGGAGGAAAACATGAACATAGTTTTGAAACACCATCTGAAAAACTGCAGCAGGACTGAACAGCACTGATTCACACCAGGTTCACTTCTATTCAAACAAAGTCTACTTTAGAAACCAAGGTTTCAACTATGATTAAGTTAAGACACTTCAAACATTAAAAGTCTTTCTCCAACAAAGAAACAGTATCAACAGTGGGAAATCTTACACCCACGTCTTTGTAGGTGTAAAGTCCTCAAATATGTTTGACTTTGTTCTGTTTGGCCTACCTATAATTACTTCATACTACTGCTGCTGTTGGAAGTGTCACCACCTGATGTCACCGTTGTTCTTTTGGTCTGGTTGTGGATTAAGGGTGTTGGCTTTGGTTGTCACATAATAGTGCTTTGTTATTTTGCCCATACTCTCTATCTGATTGAGGATTAACAGCAGCTAATGAAAGTAACTTTCAGCTTTTAGTCTCTTCCTCAGGGACTGTTTGAAACAGAAAAGAACAGGGTAAAAGACAATGAATTTAGAATACATGTTACTCCTGGTAGTTTAGCAGAATTAAACAGTCATGTCTGTGACAAAATTAATAGTTTGGACATCACGCTCTACTCAAAAGGATGAACATCATTACCTCCACAAAGGAGGTTATGTTTTTGCCAGCTTATGTTTTTTTTTTGTTTGTTTGTCTGTTTGTTTGTTAGCAAGATTATGCAAAAACTGCTGGATTGGTTTTTGCTGAAATGTTCAGGAGATGTTGGTAATGGCCCAACTTAAAAATAACTAGATTCTGGTGGTGATCCAGATAACCACCATTAGTGAACAATCGTTTTTTGTCAAAAACTAGCAAACTAATAATGATATCAGCATGATTCTGAGTGCTAGGTGTGGGTTTTCAGGGTCAAGGGATCGTATTATGATGGTAACTTTATCATGGAACTGTTGCTTATAAATGCAACAGCAATATGTGAGCTACCTTGGTGAAAGTTTGTGCTCTCCAAGCGCTTTCTAGTGTTCCTAAGGTGCAGTTAAATTACTGCACAACTTAAGTTACAATCTAAACAATTTCAACATATGGTTTGGTGTGGAGTTTATATCATAACTTAAAGATTTTATGTAAAGCTGGTGCATCAGGACATGGTTTTTTCACAGCATGATTAGTCACAATCTTGCGGACAGAACAGGTCAACATAGCTTGTTTCTTAACCTATTTAGACCGTAGGGCACCTAAAAAAGCTCCCTATAAAACACAAGTGTTTTCTGAAAATCTGCACAAAGCATAAAAATGTACAACAATATTCTCAGCTCCTGCAGCAGATTCAGACATAAAAAACACATCTCAATATGTATACTTTTGGCTTTATCTGTGAATTAAATCAAGGCATTTTTTCAATCATCAGTCAGTCAAATAAAAACCATCAACCTTCTTCTCCTCGCTGCACATACATTATATGAGGTCTCAAAGGTAAAAGTATGTAAATGCTGCATGAACCAACACCCAGGAAGAGCATCAGTACAGGCTGAACAAATATTTACTTTTAGCCATGCTCATGAGTAACTGTGATCCCTCCAGTGTTAGACAGCAAAATGTGGAATATTTTGAGGACAACTGAAATCTACTGCTGGGTTTATAAAAATAACAAAGCTTTTACGTTATTTACCAATAATTCAACATAGTGATATCTTTTTAGGAGTGTTTCAGTGTTTCCTGGGTCTTATCCCTTCATGACTGTCCTATGAACCATGCCGTGTCCTTGGAGTGGCTGTTTTATTGGTCTATAGTCAGTTTACTGTTCGTGGGTTTGTTTGGGGTCTTTTAACATCTATGAAACATTCCAGAAGGAATTATTTGATATGACTTCCTCAGCACATTCCTCATAAGTCAAAGCTTGCAGCTTAGCTCAGCATATTGGTGTCTGTCCTGTCAGTGTTCACTCTAATGCTTATCCTACATAATTATAAAGCCCAGGAACTGAAATTTACATGCTGAGGGCAAGATTTTGCACAGCAGAGCAAAAGGAAATCAGCACGGGTGTGGTATTTTATTATTCTATTCTGTGGGGTAATAAAACATTGATTTATTGAATTAAGATTGTAAAAATGTCACAACATAGGGTGCTTAATATTAATGATAAAATAGCGTATTCTATCAAAGTACAATCTGAGACTGAAGACCTGTCAAAAGCAAAAGCAGGACATAAAAATGTTTAACGTCACTGAATCTCTGAAATCAGGTTTAGTAAGACTTTAAGGATCTACAGGAAGACTTAGATCTCGAATTAGAAAGTTGTTACCTTGAGGTTATAGGTGCGCATTTCATAGATGTTGGGTCCTGGTCTTGGCAGCGGTTCATTCCAGAAACTGAACTCCAAGAGGAGCTGATTTCGTCTTGATATCAACATTTTTGCCCTCTCTTTGCGAAACTCTAAATACTCCTGCAAACACATAGAATTAAAATAATAATTACTGATAAAACATTCTATGAAGTTTATTGTTGACTGCAAACAAAATAAAACATCTAACAGCTTTGCTTGTGCATTACAAACAACTTTTTCTTTGGTGTTTTTGAGCTTCTACACATTCTGCAATGGGTTTTTTTTATGTCTAAGTAACAAAAAAAATTAAAATTTAAAAATGAAACTTGCTGACCTTGTTTTCTCTCAGCTTCTGCAGGCATTCAGTCAGGGCTGGGTAGCCTCCTCTGTACCGCCATAGATGCACTGCCAAAACAAACCTGCAGATGTCACTGTAGCACTGTATAAGGACTGATGCCACCCACACCAACAGCAGATACAGTACCTGTATCACTTGGTGCCACTCTGAGCTCTCATGATGTATATAATACACTTTAAATGATCAGATGTGGTAGGAGTGCTGATGATGACTCACCTGATAGTGCATGTACATTTTTCTGTCATACGTTGCAAAACAAGCTCACAACAATATTGCTGCCACTTCACTTGAGAGTTGTTTTTATGAGGCCTTGAGGCGTAAAAAGGGTTCCAGCTTTGTGTAAACAGCAACACTTTCCATTATGTAAACTGTGAAGTGCTTACCAGCTTGGTCCTGCTCTCCGTACCAGGTGTTCCAGCTTCCCACCACCTCACATGGGTAACCCTGGTCCTGATGAAGCCTGCTTTGCACTTCAGCCCTTCAATCAGCATAAAAGGAAATACAAAATGTTTCCACACTTGTAGCACATTATAATGTACTGTCATTGTACTGTAATAGCTGACAAAAGCATACTCGAGGAGCACAAAGCCCACAGTAATCCTAAAATGCTGATACACCCAAAAGCATTAGTTTTATGACTGTAATCTAATGCTTAATTAATACTATCATCCGGGAGAAAATAAAAACATGGCATAAAATATGTCTTGAAAAGTTAGGAAATTCTCAAAATGATAGATTGTAAAGTTGATGCACTTTTATCATAGTTTACTTACTTTGACTGGATAAATGTAACATCAAGTTATGTTTTTTATGAAAGTATATCATACCAAAAACAAAATCAAACATATTAGAGATGCACAATAAATGACTTTTACAGATATCAAACAATCCAAATCCACTTTAGCCAATCCCAGCATACATACTTTTTTAAAGAACAGAAAAGCAAGTCATTCTTGTACTGTACTGTGACCTGTTGATTAACGGGGGGCAGCACAATACTGCATCAATATTTTATTGCCACATATTGATATTTTGTTAGTTAATAATTTCTTAACTCAAGGTATTTGTAGATTAGCCTCTAGGCCATTTATCAACAACTGGCTGTCAGAGGGCCACATCAGACCCTCCAGAGCTTCCCATCTGGCCCCCAGAATATGATCACATTCAGAAAATGTGAGGGGTAAAAATTTGCTGTGGTTATGAGGGCATCTTTTTCTTTAAACCCCTATAACTATTATTGCAACTATTGGCATGGTTTTATCAGGAATAGCCTAAACTTTGATCTGTTTTATGGAAATCCACTGGCCAGCCATTATTAGCTATAATCAACTAAGGGAACGAGTATATTGGAGTCAAATCCAGTGATGGACAACATGACAGCCCTGAAAGAAGCAGCCAAGACACTGCAACTGCCTCAAGTAGCTGGCAGCAGTACTGCTGATCGGGGCAGATCTGATTTTTACACTAAACATATGTTAAAAGGCTAAAATAATACCAATATTTTACTTCACTTAAAATCTGGTCTCCATAGCATCTGTCAAGTAAAATACAGGTCCTTGTGGTTGATGATCCTTGCTCTAGGCACCATGTGGCAGCAGGCATTCAACTATTTGACTTTCTGTCTTTTCTTAACATTTGTTGATATTATTTCTGTCACTGGGACAGGTATTAAAGATTGTCAGTGTTGCATGGAGGATACTTTAAGAGAATTACACCGATTACAAACTGTATGTTTTATCCATATAGTATTGTAAGTAAAAAATTGAATTGTTTTTAAAAATCAGTTTTATTCCACAGCTTTAAGTATCCAAATATATAATGATATATTGTATCATCACTCCTGTAGCCTGAGACATATCAAATCACCAGATTCTTGTGATAAACTCTGTTACCCTTACTGTAAGTCTTTCTTTTTAACAAGCATAAAACAAGCCTATTCTAAATTAGACGATATATGCACTTTTCTTCCTAATACAGAAATTCAGAAATGAAAATATAATAGTAGTTTCTTTGAATTGAAACACAAATGTATTTTAAACAGTAACACCAGACTTCTTATCCCTCTCTGGGAGCTAAAAACAGCACTGCAACAACCTGCTAACAGACAGTGTGCTCTATAATGCACCCAAAGAAATATGCTCTTTTTATGGAGATTATACTCTCAAAATAAAATCTAATTTCATATAAAATTACAGGTTTGATGGTGGTTTCCTTAAACAACCCTGGTCAAGTTCTTAAAATTACACTTAAAACACATTTCTCTCAACTGCAAATGATTAAACTGGCTGCAGTTCAGACCGAAAACTTCACTCCAAATTTATAGAATGAGATGTAAAAACTCAGCAGCAATAGGGCCACTGGTTCTGCTTTAAAGTCTATAAACATAATACTCTAGCTAAACTCTGTAGATTTATATCTGCAGAAATGTTCATGTTTGCAAATACCAATAATTAGCTTTTAAAGCCAGATATTGATATATAACACAGGTAATACCATGTATTCCTCAAACATATAAAGGATGACATAATTTGATCTGATTTCATGAAATGTATGAAAGTAAAGCACACTCACTCTAAACTGTTGTATGCTTCATGGCACTCTGGCTTGACGTTATGAACTGAAAGAAAGAGACAAACTTTAAAAAATATCGTTCTTAAAAAAAAAAAAAAACAGCAACAATAAAAATTCTTCAACAAAGTAATTTCACACTCCAATTCAGCAAAAGCTTCAATACACAAAAAGCAGATTTGCTTTCAGTGGGTTATGGTCTACAGCTGATAGAGTGTTCAAATTGAAATCCCCACATGGTGAGACGTACGCCCCAAGAAGAAAAAGGATCAAAGCTCAGGGAGGAATGATAGATTTCTCCACATGAGACAGACACAAAAAGTTATCACAAAGAGAGAACCAGGCTGATTGTACTGATGTCATTTACTGGACTTTACATTCTTGATACATCATATGATTAAAGAACAACTTGTTGCTCCCATGATGCTGATAAAAGATCTTGTGACTGACGGCTTTCATTTTATTTCACTTTCTTCTGGAGGTCACTGGTGCTTGTGTAGATGGAATTTAATCAAAAAGATTTGTTTCGCAGTTACCTCCACATTTAAAGCAACTACTGAGGTTCAATCCAGGGTTCATACAGGCAGCTATGTAAGGCCAGAGATATACTTGCTGTTTAGCTGTTTACTACGTCAACGTGGACTGCAGTCTTCACAAGACCGTTAAGATTAGTATATTGGCAGAGGAGGGATGACAGATTGACCACATTAGCAGGAGCAACTATAACAGAAAGTTTTAAAGACAAACTGATAAATCAAGACTACAGTCATCAACATCTGAATAATGTGTGAGACCACACAGGCACAAACACATCTGTTTATCGAGCTGATGATGGAAAATTTTAGAAGGCAGGAAACAAGGAAAGAAGTTAGGTGTACTAATTTAACTAGTGACTTTGAGCTGACACCATGGTTTACTTTGACTGTGTGCGTTTTTACGTTGACCTAGTTTCTTTGGCTGAGTTATCTCACATATAAACTACTGATTGGAAATTTCTGCCAATAAGAAAAAAAAAAAACACTTTGCAATGAAGCAATGAAGAGCAGACCCTCTTTTTGGCCAGTGCTTTAAATATGGTATCTATCAGCAGCACTGTCATCTGAAGGTCATCAGTAAACACATTCACTAATTTGACCATATCACTGAGACAGTTGTGATCCGTCTTAGAACAATGGTTCAGAGAAGAAGCTATCGAATAGTACAAAAGCAGTTTGGTGGCTATTTTGCTTCTGTGTCAACGACATCCGAGGTGGGGGGCTTTATATTTGTGAGTTGTCTGTAAACAAGTATAGGTCAACTTGACATCCGAGAAAGTCCTCAAGGGATTTACTTTAAGCTTTCAACCACGTGCCCACTCAGATTCAAGAATGGACTGATTACATTTCAGAGAGATTACTGTCAAATTATGCACCAATCTCCTCTATTGTGGATGAACTGATAAAATTTGGGAGGTACAAAAACAGAGGCAAAGTGGCCCACCTCTGTGATTTCACTCTCTGATGGCATATTCCTTGTGGAGGCATAAAACCATCACAAGGTCGTTCTAATTTAAGATATAAAACAAAGAAATGTTCAGGCTGTGCCAAATGCAACCAACATATTGACTGCAACAACATGTGACCACACTCGGAGACATGTTGACAGTAACTTGTAAGGAGGACTGGAGGCTGGTGGTGCTAGCAATGCTAAAGTTAGCCACTCTGTTAACATATTTGATATTTGATATTTAGCTTGCTTAATGTTGTTGATTCAGAACCATTCAGGCCAGTTATACCCACAAGTCTTTGTTACTCGGTTCACGTCCTGTGCATGGTCCTTGTTTGGCTCAAATCACATCCACACCCACAGAGAACTAGCCTCTGGTGCGCATGAAAAAAGATCAAGACTCCTGTTTTTAGGGTGGCCTAAATGGTCTTTTCTGAATTCCCACCAACTCAAATCAAACAAACTATGCAACAAAGTAAACAAGAGTTTGTTTAATCCAAACCAAATACGTTTGGTGTAAAAACTACCTTGAGCTCCTTTACTTTGGTGTAAAAGAATTGTACAAGTATTAGTCAAAAAAAAATTCGAGCATTTTAGTCAACATTTGTCCCTTTCTTTAAACTCACTGAATGAGGCAAACTGTCAAATTGATATTATTGTAAAACTTATTTAAATGCTCTTTCAATACTTAAATTAACTTTAAGAGGAATATGTCTTGGTAAGTTAGTTTTGATTAACATCAACACCCCATTTAACGATCCTTTTTGAGCATGTCTGTAATGATACCAGTATCAATACTTTTCCTTTATTCTTAAAAAAAACACAATCTGTTTCTAACAGGAGGTGTATACCTGTTTCATATTCATCAATGATTTTTGAATGTCAGACAGCCCACCCCTCATATTTAGTCTTGTTCTGTATGATTAAGGAAAAGTAAACAAACAAGTTTTATATTTTGATGGACATCGTCACGTTTTGGTCATGGAATCTTAAACCAGATTCTAATTCATAAAAACATCATCACATCACATTCACTTGCATATGACCCACTGTCACCGCTTCAGTAGAAGTAATTAAAAGATCTTCTGCTTACACTGAATTTTATACAGGCTGCTGGTCTCTTTCTTTGACAGCAGGTTGGAGTGGGCATCTTTCCTGGGATCCACTTTGTGCACAAATAAGGACCGGAACCAGCCTTTGTCGCTGCTCTCTGAAAACCTCCTACACAGGCACAAGACAGGGGAAAGTTTCATGAAGGCTCAAAGCAACGACATAAAATAGAGAAGTTATCGATGTCAGGGCAACAAACTTGAAAGGGACATGGAGATATGCGTGACATATGGGCGATTAGATAGTCATGCTAATATGCTTTGATATGAAACACATGCATACTGTATGAGTGAGGGGGCTGAATGCCACAGCCTGCGTCGTCAGCTAGCACTCAGTCTGAAATGGATTAAAGGAATATCTCTCTCATTTAAAGAACTGTTGCTACAATACGAGAGCTTCAAATCAGTATTCGATCACAAGTAGCTATCTCTCAAAGTCAGAAAGTGGAGATATAAGACCTAAATTTGTTTCCGCTGCTCCCAGAAAAAGAAAGTACAAGAAATTAAAGCAAAATAAGGTAACTCCAATTATTTTTTTCTTTTAAATTAACATTAGGAACAGAACTGTTTCAGACTTAACAGAAAACAAGAAAATAAAACTGCAAGAAATTTATATTTCAAAACCTCCAGAATAAGGAAATATTGCATAACTCCTTCATGTAAAAACATTATGGATTAAAATAAAAAAAAAAATCATTCTGTCCATCAGGTAGCACAGCAAAACTTCAAATCTTAGCAAGTTTAATTCTCAAATATTTGGTCCAAAATGTCTGAAAACGATTAGACAGACATCTTGTTTCAAGACAAAAATAACGGCTAAAATTGCTTTAATTCAGAAACAAGTCTGCCAGTGTGGCAAGAAACTTTACACGTTGAAAGTCTTGAAATGAAATAAGCTAGTGACAAGTAAACTAGAAAGAACTCAACAAGGGAATTTAACTTGCAGCTAAATAAAAACATCTCTACCTTTTACGATAATCCTGGTCTTTAATTTTCCTCCTAAATATAAGTGTTAACTCAGCATGTACAGTTTGCTTTGAAATATAATGATATATTATACTCAAAATAATAATACAGACAAGTTTGTTAATATTTGACTTTTCTACTGTGTGTATTAGACTGGGGAATCATAATTAATTAAATGTTTCCATAGTACACAAATGCTCTCATTAAAAAAACATGAATATGACCAAAAAGTGGTGGGGGGTCAGTTCCACGCACAGATCATCATCCATCAAGATGAACCTGATTTGACGTTGGGTACAGGATACCCTCAAATCCCACATCAGGTCTGAGCTTGTGTATGAAAATTTACACTCAGTGCAGTCTCACGCTGCAGTGAATAAAATCCGTAGGGAAAAGAAGAATCTTTATGTCAGACTCACTGAATTTGTTGACTGACAGGTTATCAGGCTTAAAGCTGAATAGTGACTTTACATATATAATCAAAAATGTGTTTTACAAAACCCTCCACCTCAAATAAATACGTTTTTAATAACACTGAGCCACATGAGCTGAATGAGCTGATTTCTTTGATTATATTTTATGACTGAATGTTTTCTTCATCGACTCATTTAAAAAAATTAGAGAGATGCTAATATTGTGGAATACTTCAGCTAAAAAACTAAAAACTGAAGTTATTTGCCAAGACAGTTATAAAGGAAATCAAATTTGCAGAGTGAATCTCTGCTGGGCATAGCGGTCCAAATCATCTCTAATCAAAGGATCTGATCCATTAAAGCTGCTCTGTTAATGATTTATGTATAAAATAAAAGCACTGTTTTCTTCAAATGCACCTGTTGAACATAATTTTGCGGCAAAACTCTGATAAAAAAATTGCTGCAGCCTGGTCTGGGCTGTTAGGAGAGGTGTGGACGATTGACGGGTGTTTAAAAGTGAAGGCGCAGTTATGCAAAGACAAAAGAAACAAAAGCTTCAACTATCATCTAAAGGGACATAACTTTTCATTAAAGAAGTTTATTAAAGCATTTTACAACAACACCACAGTCTTTTACTTTGGTCCATTAATTGATAATTTCTCTCTTAGCAGCTGCAACATCCCCTTAGTGTGCATTTCCAATGCCCCACGGTCCCTGCTCTGATAATAAATTACAAATCTCTGCCATACACCACACCTTTCACTGTGAGGTTCAGTTTCTGTTAAACTGTAATCTGTCCTTGAATAAGTTGCCCATGGGGGTCTACTTAAATGCCAGTATCCCTGAACAATTAAAAACAGATAACAACAATAACTTATTCTTTTCCTCGTTTCTGACAGTTTCAGCCTCCAGCTCAGGAAGATTCCTCTCTTTTTACCATCAACCAACTGCAGATACAAAACAGTGATGATTAAAATGGTGTATCTTTAAAGGGAATTTGTTGTAAGGGAAGGGAATCGAAAACCAATTCCAGTTATGAATATACAGTATATCGGCTAGCTTTAAAATCTGATATAACTTGTCTCTATGCCTAATAGTTACTTATCGATTCCTTCCACTTTGATCTGAATGCCTTGCAAATCAAGGATATCACACTCTCATCAGAGGCAGTCAGCAGAAATGATAGCATAGAATGCTATAAATGTAATCATGGCACAAAGGAGACAGAAGTGATCAGAATTTTGGTTTAGTTCTACAAAATGACGCTGACTGCACAACCTTCAACAACCCGCCAACAACTTGCAGATGCGTTCATCTATGCTGCACAGGGTTTAGTATCCGGAGTGCCATGTGTTTGATGTTGTTGACACGGAAAACCTGTGTAGACCAACTTTTTTTCCAAACAGACAATCAACAGGCATTGATAAGAGAACCTACAAAGAATTGTATTAATAGGCAAAATCAATGGCCATTTTCACAATGCATCAATGCAAAAATGAATGCTCTGGCAAATCTCTGTCATCATAACACATTGATTCAGTGAGGATGTAATATATGTCTTAATTCATGCATCCCTCCTCTCACCGACATGGCTGTGCGTCTGTACTAGTCTCATGATTAAATCTGATGTGGATTATTCAGTTAAGATTCAACTCGATTTGCTTTCGAGATATATCACAATGCATCACAGTTGGTTGCATCTTTGAATTTCTGTATTACTGAACCAGGCTGCTATTCTACTTAAAGAATAAAAGCACCCGGACAGGGCGGCACAGTGGCACAGCAGGTTAGTGCGTGTGCCTCACAGCAGGAGGGTTGAACCTAGTGTCAGCCAGGACCTTTCTGCGCGGAGTTGGCATGTTCTCCCCATGCCATGCTCATTAGGTTAATTGGTGACTCTAAATGGCCCTTAGGTGTTAGTGTGAGTCTGATTGGTTGTTGTCTCTCTATGTGGCCCTGTGATCAGCTGGCGGCTGGTCCAGGGTGTTCACTGCCTCTTGCCTAATGTCAGCTGGGACAGACCCCAGCCCCCCTCTGCAACCCAGTGTGGGATAAGCAGTATAGATATAGATTATAGCAGTACAGATTTGTATGTATAAGCACTCAGATAATTATGAACCCCTTTTATTAATTAGAAAGTGCTTTTGAATTCAACTTCAGCAAACGTGTCTTTGAAAACCAAAGTAAATATATTTTATAGCTCTTGTCTCCACATTATCAGTTTTTTTCACCTCAGAAACAAAACTGATGTAGTCCAGAAGCAGCCTCTGCTAGATTAACTAATTATATGCTGCCTCATGCAGAATGCATTATCATTTACGTCCTCATCATGATGCATCAATCAAAGGAATATTTTTAACCTGTTCCCTCCAATTTTTCTCCAATGTTCAAACATCTCATCAGTTCCAAACACTACTTATTATTGTGTAATGCCATTCAGTTGAATATATAGATGATGATTTCTGGTCCATACCCTCCAGCCCCAGCTTGAAAACCATCATCTGCCTCTCCAGCATCACAAAAAATGCTTAATCATGCTCTGTTTTACACAGAGCTCCAAAAAATCCCAATCCAAGGACATTTTAATGATTTCCACTGGTATTTATACAGCCTTCATGTGTCATAATATTCAGAGACTATTTAAAAAGCTCCTCAAATGTCAATATTAAGCTCTATTTTGGTTGATTTTTCATCCACAGGATGTGAAATATTAAACCAAGAACAGCCCAATGAGAGAGGCTCTGCCCACTTATGGATTAAAAAGATAAATTGAGCATTTGTGACACTTTGAAGGCAGTTTGTCAATCAGAAACACTTCATAAGGGAGGCTTTAATCTATTATTTTTAATCCAATAACTTTCAAGGTCGCCTCTTCGACTGCCTTAATTGTAATTGGCTTTAATTTGCAGCTATAATTAGACTTGAAATTCCCATGGCTCCCCCTGCAAGAATAGCAGCATAATTCATGTGAAAAACGTGCTTTTTTTTACAGCAGCCTGTCACTAAGTGAATGTGTAAGCATAGATAAGATGTCTACATGAAGAAGTTACATTTGGTGTAGCCTTACAGGACAAAGTTCACAAGTCCAGCAAATGATTAAGACTGCTCTGGAAAACTGCCGAATAATGAGGACTGTTGTTTGTCACATACATGTAGAGTATTAGTTAACCTTTAGTAAGGTTTAATACACTGAGTAGACACAAACAAAAACATGTGGGCAAACAAGTTGACAGAATACTGAATCAAAATGAGGCTGAAAAGCAGCTTTAAACTATTGACATTTTAATTCGACCTGAAATGGAGGACTTTGAGACATTTCAGCTATATGCTCGAGTTTCTAAATAATACATGTCATATATCAAAGCTGAGGCAGAGGCTGTCAAATGCACCGTTAGCCTCCAGGTTATACAAACGTCGTCCCACAGGCCCTAAAACAACAGCCCACACTTTCAGGAGAGATAACACTGCTTTACCTGGTCGCTTTGTGCAGGTTCAGAGAATACTTGATCAATATTTGTCCTTTAGGCCACACTGAACTGCTCGTCGCCATGGTCCTCTTTAAAGTAAGAAGCTGTTTCTTCTGCCAGGGGAAAACACAGTGGTCTGGTTAATGTTTAGCCCGAGTCTGAGGTGGATTATGACGGCTTATCCTGTCAAACCTGCTAATCAGTTAGCCCGCCGGAGGTTTAAACGGCTCCCGTGACTCTGACGCAGTCCGCAGTGATCAATAGGCACAATCGATCAGACCTGATGAGTTGATTGTTGTCTGCTTTTGATGATGTGCTCGACTTTAGATCCAACTGGGTGTAAATATATTTTCTCTCGTCTTATGAAATTAAAAAATAAAATGAAATTATATTTTATCTTAATAATTTAGGCGTTATTTCGAATCATGTTGTCCTAGGTTTTTTTTTAACACATGAACTAAGCGATGGGGCTCCACGAAAAGATATTAGGGTCCCAATGCAAAAAACGCCTAAATATCACATTTTGGATTTAAAAACAAGAAAGCTTCCTATGTCTTGTCGCCTATGTCAGTAAAGAAAAAAGAGAGCTTTACCCTTTAAGACCCCTGGAAGAAGGAAAGAGACACAGACATTAGAGAACATGCACATAGATATGAACTGAGCCCCTTTTAATGTTTACTGTACAACAGGGGTGTCCAAACTATGACCCAGGGGCCAAATGCAGCCCGCTACCCACTTTGAATTGGCCCTGAAACAGTAGAATGAATAAAGACATTGTGATTACAGCAACAAAATACCACCAATCATGCACATTTTCTGTCATATTACTTAGTCAAAAGGTCCGATTTACAAAGTATATTGCAATGTCATCTTCAAGCACCAACATTCTTGCAGTTTACTCTTGTTTTGTGTCTGATAGTAAAGATTAATCGTCAGTGTCTCCCATCTCTGCTGTTCAGAAGGTCATTCTCGCTCTGACTAGGTGTGACTCCAGTGATAGCCCAGGGTTACAAGGGCCCCATGGCAGGTGAAAACCCACCCCTAAACCCTAAAGCTTTAACTTAAATACACTAAAAGTGAGGTGCAACAAGTGGCTCAGTCATCCATGTATTCCTTTTATGCGGCCCTTGTTTTAAAAAATTTGGACACCCCTGATGTACAAGCATCACACTGATATCACCATGTTTTCTAAAGCAGCACTTAAAACAGCCAAAATTTTCATAAAGACAGTCTGAGTCAGTTTGACACAACACAATCCGAGACCTCACACAGGTAAAAATAAGGATTTTTTATGACCTAACATTTCAAAAATTACATTTCAGCCATTTCAAAACTTTTTGAGACCTACAGGAGCCCTAAGGTATGGTCTGTTTTCAGAATTTTATAGCCTGTAGCTATTTAAATAAAGAGAGAGAAAAAAGAGAGAGAGAGAGAGAGAGAACCCAAGGAAAACCTGAGGAACCTGAACACACACACAGTGCACACATCCATACAAAAAATGCAAACACCATGAGGCACACACAAAAAAATCAAACACACATCCTCATACACACGTTTATTAAAAAAATACACCATACACACACATATCTTTTTTGATTATATTATCAGATTTTTTCCATGAATATTCATTGACAACTCTTTAATAATATCTTTTTATTTTTCAAACCTTTACTATCACAAGCTTACCTATTCATATCATTGCATAAAATTATTTTTCCCTTTTATTTTGAATACATTTTATTATTTTCAATTTTTATTTTGTTGTAACGAAATGACATTCACATTAATAAAGCTCTAGGAATCTATGCTATATATTAGCATTATTGTATATTATATTAGACAGGTCGTCACAAAAAGAGCTTGCTGCCAGAGGAGGACAGACTCTGCCCCCACTGTGGCAACCGACAAGTTATCTGCCCCAGATATCAGGCTGCGAGGGGAGGACAGACTCTCACCAAATAAACCACACACCCAGAGTTTAAATATACAACTGGCGCTCCAACAGTCCCGCATTTCCTGTGAGGAATGCAGAACTGTGAGATTATTGCAGCACAATATATAAAAGTTTGTGAGCCTGAGGAAACCTGCTAAACCTGAACAGAAACAGACTAATTAATACAAACATGAATGCACAACTACGACAACTATAACACAAACGCACAACCCCATACTTGAAAAAACAAATAATTTTTCTTTCTTTTTTTTTTGTTAAATTACCTGATATTTTCCTATATATTTGGTGACAACCTTTTGTACTCTTTGATTTGTCACATTTACTATTATAACACTACTAATAATATAGTCGACTACTTTCCCTTTTATATTAATTAACTTATTTTTTTTTTCTTTTTTAATGGAATGCTTTGGCAATACAATCCTACAACATTCAAACCAGTAAAGCTCTCAAAATTGAACTGAAATTGAGAGAGAGAGATTATTTTAAGAAAGACTGAGAGGGAGAATAAACAATTTCTTAATGAGAGATACATCTGCAGCCATAATGGAGGCAAAATCAGTTTATAGTAACCAACCCTGAAAATTATTTCTTAGCAAGATAGTTCAGCTTAATAGAAAAAAGAACACAATGTCCATCAGTGTACCTGAAATACATCCATGGATATCTAATGGTCACTCCATTAGACAACATAAAAGGGCTTAAATTAGACAAACAATAAAGGACCACACACAGGTATATTAATATTGTTTTAAGGTGTCTTTATTATCACTGTCAGGTAAAATATCTAGTTTTGATATAATGAGTCCATCTGGAACGGACACCTGTCTCGAAATGACAGCTTACTGTGTCATTAAAACTGATTGAGTTGTCCCATTGCAGTAAACATGTCTCTAATGGTGGACTATTCTTTTGAAGCTGGTTTCATTAGACGAGTCACACAGTACTTAAATCCCTTTTGTGCAACCCACTTTCACTTCTTTCATACACAATGCGCTGCTCTCTGATCCACTCTATCATTCTACCCACTGACATTATATAACATCAAATCAGATCATACCAAAATAAGAATCATACTCAATACCTGTTGTGCATGCCTGCACTCAGTGGCTGAAACAACACATTTCAAGCAAGAATGCAGGTGTTTTAAATGCTTTTACTTCATTTTTCTCTTCAAGAATGAACACACTTCATCTGAATCACTTTATTTTTCCTTGATCGGGTCTTTAACCATATTTGTTTGATACAAAAAATAAATATATATATTTTCAGGAAGGAATGTCCTCTCATGCCTAATTTTATCTTAATTGCTTCTTTATATAATTACACCCAGCCTCTCATTTGTTTGCTTCAAAATTGTCCACAGGGCTTTGACTAGGTTTTTTACATATTTTCTTCAGCTAATTACACCTCTTTTTTTTTATAGAACTTCAAAAACATATTTTAGTCATTCATTTTTCTGAATGAGCCAAATTTGCCTGCATGGTTTACAGTAAGTGAGGGGAGTATTTCTTTCACCATAGCATACAAGTCTTCAAAATCCTGGTTCACCGTGATGTCCTTGAGAGAGAGAAACACCAAAAAATTAGTGAATATGCTAAACAGGGCTCGTAGATGTGTATTTCATTAGACTTACCTGAAGGTCTAATGTCTCCATAGCTGACTCTGGGTTTTCCTGTATAGATTTAAGGATCCCATAGCATCCAGGGATCTGGATTGGGTTCCTTCCAATCTGGCCAAAGACAAGCATAGAAAAATGTCAGCATTTGGAAAAATAAAAGACCTTTGTTTCATTTTAAGAATATAGCTAGATGTTGCTTTGTAATTTCAAGTCACCAGCAAAAACACGCTGCTATTAATAATGAAACTGCATTCATGAGGATAAACTCACATGATTCATAGTCACATTGAGTGTTAAAGATTGGGTTATTACACACAATAAGCTTCCAATAAATGACGTCTTTAGGTTGCTTGCCACTGAATGAATTGCAAGTGTTTTGGCTAAGGTTGCTCTAAGGTTTGTTTTTTCTTTCCCTGTTGCTGTTTGGAGACAAGCTCATCAGGAATCAGAAACTCAGGCAGAAAGGACTCAAATGCAGACACCACAAGTCTGTGAGGCAAAAGACAAGGTTTATTGGGAGTCCAGGGTTGGTACACAAAAAGACAAAAACAAACCAGGCAAAGGGATCCAAAAAGGGCCAGGCTAGAGGCAGAGTCGAGGCAAACAAGGTCTGTGAACATGAACTGGGACTATGAGAAAAACGCTGGAATGTGACGAGGACGTACAACAATCTAGCAACGAGACTGAGGAAGACATGAGGTTAAATACATGAGGTAATGAGGGCTAATGAGACACAGCTGGGGAAGGGACAATCAGGGATCAGGTGTGACAGGACCAGACAGGAAACAAATTCTACAGAAACAAACAACAGTTAGACATTTCAAACTAAAACAGGAAGTATGAGAAAAAACATAAAACATGGAAACAAAAAGGGTAACTTAACTAACAGAGAAGCTGGATCATGACAAAGCTATTATTACCTGTTCTTTCAAGGCTCTTTTTTTTCGACTACTCCTGTGTGGCTGTTTGGCTTTTTAAGCAAAGCTAAGCTAATTAGCTGGTAGCAGCAACCTAATAGACAGACACGCCTATGTTTTTATGTAATGGTAACCTTGCAAAGCAGCTGATCTTGTAAGATACCATTTCTGATATCATGCTGAACCATCTTGCAAAGCCGACCTGGCTCACCAGCATCTTTTTAAAGACAAAGGGGCAATAGCTTCGGGAGTGGGTTAGTTCTGCTGAAAGCAAGACCCTGACTATCCTGTACAGAGTGTGATGGACAGACCATTCTGTCATTACCTCACAACTATTCTTGAAAGGCTCTGCCCCTCCCAGTTACCTTCTGTGGGATGCTGACCAGATGGATGTCAAATATATCCCATGAATATGTTAAATAGTCCATCTGGTGTGTCGGATTAAAGGTTGGGGAGGTTAGCTTCAAAAATGTCTCACAATTATTTTAAAACCTGATCAGATTAGGATAAGAAATTAGCTATCTAAGACTACATTTTGCACATCTCATTTAGATACATTATTGGCTTGATAGTATCAAATTGTGCTTTGCACTGGGAGAAAAAATAGGTGACATCTTCATTGCTCAGTTGCTCTTGGACTACATTCAGCAGTGTCTTTGAATGGAAATTTTACACAGTCAATCAATTATCATATCTTGAAATGGCCAAATTTAGCTGCAAGTAAAAAGTTTACAGAAAACATTAGACCTAAACTACAGTTTTAACTATAGAAAGTCCATCAAACTCACTGGATGTAACTTAATTTCAGTTCAACTCTTTTCAATAACTTCCACAAAAACACTAAGTCATATCAGGATTAAAATGGGTCTAAAAACTCGGCTTGAGGTCAACATTAAAGTGATCCATTTATTCATCCCATTTTATTTGCTGATGCCCCCCATTGCTTTCAAAGCTCCAGCCAATCTCTTTTCGGCAGCTTACATTCAGAGATTTGATTGTCTTGTTTGCTTTGAGGCCCATGGCTAGGCGGATGGCTCCTTCAGGGGGTATTCGGTTGTTACTGTGGTGAGATACAAATGCAGAAAACAACAAAAAAGTGTGTTGAAGTGTGAGCAAAGCAATCATAAAGTGTTATCTGTCATAAAGCATTTTTCATCAGAGTTGCTCAAATGTCGAAGGCTTTGTTTTGCTTGAGGAAATAAAGAAGAGGCCGTTTAAGAAAAAAAAAAAAGCAGTGTTGAACATTTATTAGCAAAGTAACAAATTTAGTGGAGCATTTTGACAACAAGGGGTCTTAAAAAGAAAAACCTTTTCACACTTTGTCTTGAACCAAACAAGATATAACAAAAAAGTAGATTTAAAAAAAGACAGACTTCAACTGAAGTTGTATCCTGTGCCACTTTTTGAACCTAAAATGGTTCCTGTAACCTGCATGAAACATATTTTTTACAGCCCGTGTGTGTGTGTAGTAGTGATTTGTGGATGGGGAGCTGCTTTACTTTGTTCAATACAAATAATCTTTACGAAAATATGGATAAATGTTTGCATTCTTGACCGCCCACATAGGGGTATAAAACAGACGTTTACTCACATGTACACTTGTGTTTTATGAGCTCAATTTTAAAGGTATTAATCAATGTGTAATAATGATAAAACGTTATTCTTAAATGCATTTTGTCAATTGTTTTTCAAAAATACAAAGTAAGGCCCTGCATGGTCACTGTTCAAAATGTTAGTAAAATAGTAATGTAGGTCACCCCAGGTATGGTAGCATAAAAACAGGAATAAATGGGCTTTTTGATTGACCCTTTGTCAGGCCTGGCCCTCCTCAGTTAGTGTTGCTGGGGTAGACAAAATTTCTTGTTGTTGAGCGATGGAAAATACCCCAAATCTGACTAAACTCTACTAAGTTTATTAATTCTATCCCTTCACAAAATCTGCCTCAATAAAAGAATATGGGCAAAACCTCTCTAGGGTGTATAAAATGTTTATTTCTAACTATTAAAGTTTAATTTTAACAGCTCAGAATGTTTTCATTGCTCTAAGCCCAAGTGGCTTGAGGATCTCATTTTAGATTGCATGGCATTTCAACATTCATGAGGACCCAGTGTATTTAAATACTAGTCAAAACTCTTGCAGGAACTTTTGAACAGCAAATAACACAAGCAATATTTTCTTTTTACTCTGCCCTTCACTACTTAATATCTATTCTAGTCACTTTCTGTACATAACTTAAACTGCAAAAGAATTGACAGACTTTGGGATGCCCCTTAAAGACTTTAGATTTGACTTGGTCTTGCCCTTTGAGACTTGAAACTTGACAAGAACTTGTAATAAGTGACTTGTCCACACAAACCTCCCAACATAAATAAAATCCCTCCCCTTCCTCTATTGCTTGCTTCACCTTTCATTCTGTGATGAAACAGTCTGTTTGAAATGTTTCTCCTCATGATGCCTTTAAAGGACATGCCACCTTCCCTCAGACAGAAGAAGCTCCTTGAGTCACTTCGTTCAGCCCACAACTTGCACATGTAAAAGGAGCATGTTTCAGCATGTCTGTGCAGCCAAACATTACAGCGGTTTCACACTGGCATTTGGCTGACACACATCCTAGCTCAAGATGCTGTGGCTTTCATACCACGTGTGTGATGTTGTGGCTGCATCTCCCTGCTGACACAGCTCAATTTCAAGATAAATTTTAACCCCAGTGATAAACTTCTGTAGAGCGGTCAAGATGAACCACAATATATCACACAAGTGACTTGATCCATTGAATAACTGACCTGGGAAATCTGCAGAATGAAAGCATTCACAAACTAAGCTTACTTTGAGAGACACAGACATGAAGAGTGGTTGAATTGTTTATACATTTTCTGTGATGTATTATACCACTGTGGACATGCATACCTGCTGGATCAAGGTAAATATGGCTGTCTATTTTTAATTCCCCTGCTGTGAGACATGTGGCTCATGCTGGCAATCTGAAAGCTCTGACATGATAACATGCTTGCCAAACTGAAAACACTAACCCGCTGGCATCACTCAGGTAAAATGTATCCAGTATGAGACAACACTCAGAACACAATGCTAATGAAAAGGAGTCAGAGACTTTTAAAGAATATTTTTTCTAACCCTAAAGTTTGAGTATTCTTTGTGAAGGTCAATTGGCTATACTGTGTAACCCACAATAAGGGTAATCAAATTATAACCCTCCGTTTAGGTAAAAGATTGAAAAAGTACTTCCAGGTTATCATGTGGGCACACTGAGTCGCTCTTACAGACACCTAAAATCCTCATATCAGCCATGCTGAGATAACAAAACAATGCCACCCTAACTAAATGGAAAGACTTGGCCCGATGTTAAGTTTGTCTAACGTGATACTTGGTCTAATAGAAAATCTGTCATACTCAGCAAGGGTTGCTATAAGAGGGGGCTCTGTGATTGATGGGTCAGCAGACCACTCAGAGAGCCAGCAAATGGTTCATTATTAATCAGTGTTGTTTTGCTAAAAGGTTGGATTTATTTAGGTTTTATATATCAACTAGTTATTTTTTGTTTTAACTTAAGATAAAGTGCAAAGGTAAGTTGTTCACTAAACAGTTATAAACAAATGGGACACATACACAAACTGCAGAAGAGTGAAATGTTGTGCCCTTAACAGCCGTCATATCCTAGAGTATAGACTTTAAAGTGGTAAATCAACGTCATATTTTCAAAAGAATGTATATTTTTTCTTATGTCCTTCTTATTACATATACTCACTTGCTCTGTGGTAATCAGATACATACCTCAAGTTCAGCTCCTCTAAAACACTGTTTTCTTTCAGTGCCTGTCCGAAAGCAGCAGCTCCTTCTTTACCAAAGCCATTAAAAGACAAATCCACACTTCTGAGGAAAATGTTGCCCTGCAAGAAAAAAAAAAGAAATTAACACCAAGCACAGATTTAACAATTTCTCTAAAACTCACTGAAGTCCAAAGGCACAAGTTGATTCAAAGTGAGAGAGCAGCAGCAGACCCTGGCATAACAAGCCTCTCAGGACCTGAATCAATCAAAGCTGTCAGTGCAGCGTACAGATCAGGATCCTTTTGACCAGTTTAGTCATTAAGGAAAGCTATTTTTACTCTGTCTGTCCTACTGGGAGTTATTTAATGAATACTGACCAGAGGGCTGTTTCACCAAACAGGGTAAACAAGTTATCCAGCCTTTGATAAACAGTGTTTACCTCTACAGAACCACATTTAACTGAATCATAATATTAAACTGTGCTGTTTACCAGCTCAGAATATAATTATCTATATATATGATCTTGTTAAGGAAGTCATTTTACTAACTTTAATGTCCTGCTCTGGTTGTCCCACATGGCTCATCTCAAAGTTACGCTCTAGCAAATTGACCCTTGACCTTTGAACAGCAGTTGCATGTACTGTAGCTTAGTACTTATTCATGGAGTCAAGCTTCTTTTTTGTCCATGTGTTGAAGCAGTTAACAGGCCCTTTAAGAATATGACAGTGAAAAAGAAGTTTGAGAGACTATACCTTTTTAGATACTCAAATTAGTCAAATCAAAGTAATATTCTCTCTTTGTAAGCTGCAAATGTTAGAAAATATTGATGATGGGCTAGCTATACACAGCATTAAGTGTTAAAATATCTGAAAGGCTTTGCCTGACCCTTGCTGTCTTTCCGAGCTGCCAACCGTCTCTCCAGTAATAAACAAACTATTCTTAGTTGTCAGCTCAGACTATTCCTTGATGTCACTTGTAAAGCCAGACCTGAGTCTTGCAAAATACATTCACTGGATGCACCAGGATGCATCATCTGTGATGTTTAAAGGTATCTTTGTGTATATTCTTGTACATTTACACAGTCTGGGACATGTCAATTATTTTAAAAAAGAGGGCAGTTTTATTTTTTTTCTCTTTGTCAGCATATTGAATAAGTCACATATGGCCTATTGCATCCCAAGAGTATTTTCACAAGCTTCAGTCCTGTTCATGTTTTCATAAACAACACTTGAATTTAAACGTTTTTCAAACAGTTTTTGCACTTTATGTCCATGACATTTAAAAAAAAAAAACAATGGTGGATTTCTGATAATGGTGGAATTCTATTTTTCTGCACTTTGTCAGCTGAGAGAAAAAAATTCCCTTAACAAAGTCCCTATCAATTGCTAAGGTTTACAAGTCTTTGCTCTTTGGGATTTAAAATAAGAAAGTGGAGACATCTGCAAAAAAGTTCAATTCACAATTATTATTGATCTAAATGTTTGGATTCAGTAAGCTAGGTGTAATTATTTTGATTACTTGAACACTATAGGCCTCTTATAATGACTTAAATTTCAAAAGTTTATGAAAATGCACATTTTTATCAATTTACACATTCTGTGAATGATCTATGCAACATTTGCATATGATCACAACTCAGGTAGTGCATCAGAAATTCTGATGTATTCATGTGTACCACCTGTTCTGCTTTGAAAAAAGGAACATTTGCATTCCCAAGGGGACCACAGACTAAATGCCGCATTAGGTCAACTTTCTTTTGTCTTATCAGTTTTAATGCATGCTTATCAAAGCTATGACTACCTTATTGGAAATGCTTATTCAAACTGTCTTGTAAGTCCTCCTGAATACAGGAAGGATGCAGAGGGACTCCTGGGCTCAAATCACTCAGATCAGCCATGTCCCTAATTTTGTGTGAGTTTTAACCTTATTATGATCAAAACTGATTAGTTAATTAAAATAATTTAGCTCTACCCTTTCAGTGTGAGCCAATAAAGATATGAGCAACAGAGACCAAATCATTATTTTGTACCAGACTGTGCATATACTCAGTTCTGCTATCGAAATAGATGTTTTAATATTAGTGTTTTAGGGACTTCCAGGGCTTTTTGAGCCAACCTCAAGCGGACACTTGAGAAACTGCAGTTTTTGTAACTTAAGCATTAACTTCACTCTTCACGTAGTTCTTTACTTTGCTAGACTCAAGATGCCACACATTTCAGCTGTAGCACTACAATATTGTTTTTCTGAATTGTAGCAAAAAATTCACCTGAAAACTGTTCATTTTTGGGACTCATTGGGGACTCATTGGGTCTGCATGTCTACACCCCCTCAGAGGCCTACAATAATACTAATGATTAATCTGATGCTGTTAAAACATATATATATATATGTGTGTGGATGTGTGTGTGTGTGTGTGTGTATATATATAATTTCCCTTCTTTCTGAAAGGTATTGGAAGTACTTCCATTTGATGGTTTCATATGACATGATTTAAAGTAACTATACTGTTCTAAACATCCTCTATATCAAAAGCAGACGTAAGTCAGTAATGTGTGTGGTTAGAATGTAAAATAGTCCTTAAACACTGTGTTCAAGGTGTATTACCTCAAGGCTATTTGCCAACAGCACAGCACCTCTCCCTCGAATGCAGTTCCATGCCAGACTTAATGATCGTAATCCTGTGTTCTCTGACAGACAGTCTCCCAGGATTTGCCCTTTGTATGAGAAATGACATGAAAAATAATGGCATCAAGACAAATTAAATGTACCAGTAAGTAATATTACATAAATTCAAGCGTCTAAAACCCATGTGCAATCATAACAGCCTGTCGGTCAGTGTCAGTTTGTGAGAACATGTGATAGTTGTTTCACATCCAGTCTGATGCAGTAAAGACATATCAAGTAACAGATCTATTTTAGATGTCATAGAAGTACTTATTAAAATCAAACGCTCACTCTCTGTGGGTAACTTATCTCATATCCGCCAAGATGAAGTGATTGCGTGTTTCATAGCCTAAAAGCACTAGTGAGTAAGGGCTGACGTAGAGATCACAAAGAGAGGGAGAGCGCCCTGTTATTATCTCACCACTTTATCCCTATGATAAGAAAGTGCATGGCTCTCAGCGCTTCATAATCATAGAAAAAGAAACTCTCACTGTGCTCGCTTGAAAAGCAATAACACCATAGCATGGATGTCAGAGTGTTAGATTAGTGTACTTCCTCTCAGGGACCCACTGTGTGGAAGTGTGCTCTCAAAACCATTGAGGATGTTTCCTGGGTATTTCAGCATAGGAGGAATAGAATTGAATATGTGGGGACGCATTATAGACACAGGAATATGGCTGTGGCCCCTTTCCTGCGGGTAGATTTATTTTTAATTATCACCATCAAATGCTCAGTGCATCATGGACTGCTGTTCTTCCACACGCTGCCTGTCACAGAGCTCATCCTCGTCATAATTGAAAGAGGTTTTAATGACAGGGACGTGTGCTTGACCTTTGAATGCCACAGTCTGCTGCTGCCTGCTGTCCTCTGACTGCCTACAGATAAAGCTGAAGTATTATGGAAAACTATCAGTGGTTTTATGAAAATGGTTTGGAGGAATCCATAGCAGTATAAACTAGTAGTCAGAATAATTAATCATGGGATGTAACCATGATTTTCAGTCTGGGGTGTAAAGCAGCTGGATTTGCCAGATTTTATGTCTGTAATCAGGCAGATCTGTCTGGCAAAGCTGATATTCTTGTTCCTGGTCTGTGATTGGCAAGACAAATCAGCATACTTTGAGGAGAGAGGGGTGGTGGCTATGGGAGTGGTTGTATTAAAAGCAAAAAGTCACAGTAAAAACAAGACTGATCCTAAAGGTTGTGGATGTTATGTTGAACCGGAAACTATTACTTCAATAAAGGTCCTGTACTATGCAGGGTTTCTTATTTGCTGTTTTACTCAAATATATGTGTCCATTAATGATGTGATAAAAGGAATTTTCAAATCGATACAACATCAATACTTTTTGCTTTAATTTTTTTTTAATACTGATACTGTTACTGGTACCAACTATCTCCAACAAAGCTTACAAGATGTTTATGATTTTGACATTTTTATCGACCAAAAGCACATAAAGAAAACATGTAGTCAAGACTCCAGACCATCAAATCTTAATGTGAGTTTAGTTTTATGTTTTAAGTCCATAGAATTTTTTTTGCAGATATTGTAACATTGAAGACTTCATGACTATTCCAAAAATTAAAAACAAAAATAAGAAACTGCACTAATGTAGGCCCTCATCGCACTTATTTATCAATCATTTTAAACTAAACATAGTCAAGTCTACCTTTTTAAAAAAGTGAGTAAAATATTTTGGGATATTAGCAATGCATGAAATTGTGCTATCTTTTTATCATTCCCACTCAAGTTTGCCACAAAACTGTGTTATGTGTCTGTGTGAAAGCTTGGAGGGCAGCTTTGCTCTGTTTAATAAGTCTGATTGGTCTCTACAGTCACATGACATGGAAAGTGGCACTGCCTTGACATGAAGAAGGAGATAAAGACAAAACAGTCCATAGAACTTCTCAGTTGAATATTTTGTTAGAGTATTCATTTGGTATCAATATTTTAGGAAAGTAATCAATACCAAAAGAGTACTCCATACTTTGATACTCAGTATCAACACTCCCATCCCTAGTGTGCACGTCCGGTGGACAAACCCCCAAGCTTTAAAAAATCTCTACTCTCTCTCTGTTGCTTGCTCCACCTTTCAGAAACTGTTCAAACAACCTATTTGAAGAATTACCCCTCATAATGTAATCAGAGGATATACTACTTCCCCCAGTAAAGTCAAACTTTCTGAGCCTGAAGTGTCTGACAGCCCTTGGGCCCTTAATGTTGAAATGTGTGTAGCTATTTGAGGACCAGAACAAAAACTGGGATGGCAGCAAAGAGAGAAGAAGGGAAAAGAAACCAGTTAGAGAAATAACTCCAGCAATTTGGAGCATATTGCTTTTCAAGACTTTAACAGTGTTTGGCTGCTTTGTGCAGTTTGCTCTTGTTTTTTGTATGGATGTGAAGATATTCTAAAAGCATCTGCAGCACTAAGAATTTTCTTATTCTGACAATAGCCAATCCAGCGGTGACAATGGCTGACTAGGGCCTCCTGAAATCTGATGGGCCAGCCTCAAAATCATGAGCTACATGACACCAAAATCAAGAAATAATGTGGGCCAGTTATTCTTTATATTTCTGTATGTGGCCCTTAGTGAAATATGTAAAACTAAGGCCCTGTCCACACAGAGATAAAAGCATTTTCATTTTCAATTTTTTTCTGTAAAGATGGCATTGTTTCAAGAAATGTGTCTGGCTACATGAAAACACTTAAAACATTGTAGTATTTATGCCAGGCCTGTATGTGGCACTGTAACGCTGCCACAGACATACACCAAAACCAGAGAAGAAGACATGGAGCATGTGCATACATCATGTGAGATGTAATAAAACACTGCAATAAGTGTATTTATTGTACAACATAAACACAAGGGCAACGTTTGGAGATTTATTTACCTTGGGACCTGTTTTAAAAATGTGTGTTTTTGGCCTCATGCCCATACAAGAAAAACTTTGTGGATACGCCTAACTGGTCTCTGTGTGGATGGCCTGTGAAGCAGCCTGTCTTCTGAAAGGATCAAACAGAGAGGTTTATAGGCATGCAAAAATCTAAAAATTGTGTTATGGGGTACAGAGCCCCTAAGGTGCCACGGAGAAAAAATTTATAAATCGTGCGCACGAGATAATAAAACGTGCACACGATATATTAAAACTTGCACACGTTTAAGATAAAATGTGCGCTCAATTTAATTATACAGGCAAGCGGCAACAGACAGCCGGGCTCATCAGTAGATGGCGGTAATGCCCCATAATATAGTGGTCACCTGCCGGTAAAAACCAAGAAGAAGAAGATAGCCGGGCTTGGTTGAAGCATCCCAGTAACCAGCCAACGTTAGCTATGTCTGTGAATGTAGGAGTGCAGGGTACGTACAGTCCCTTAGGCTATTTATCAATACCTTAAATAAAAGCTGCACAACTTTCAAGACTCAAGCAAAGCTCGTGTCTTGCTGCCACCTGCTGAATAAGGTGGAGGGGGTTAGCCCCGAAGTTAGCTACAACTTTGCCTCTGTAGCTGCAAACAAGTCCCCCCCAGTGCATCCCAGGTCAGGACACTGACTGAATCTAAGTACTCCTTCCACCGGCTGAGCCTGTTGTCTTTTAGTATGCGCAGCAAAGTTCTCCAACTTAGGATTATTCCATCTCTCATGGCAAGAGCAGCAAGAATGTCATTTTTCCGAGGTGAGAGTAAAAGTTAACTAGCTCACTTCTTCTCTCCATTGTGTGTGTCTGTAAACATCTGACGTCACTACGGGAAGCAGTGGACAAGGACAAGGACAAGTCAAAACATGGTAAATAACTTTATTTCGAGCGCACGTTTTATTATATCATGAGCACGAACAAGTATTTCATGCGCACGTTTTAATATATCGTGCTCACATTTTACTATCTCGTGCGCACAATTTATACATTTTTTTCTCCATGGCACCTTAGGGGTTCCGTAGTGGGGACATTTTGGACCAAAGTAAATTTGTTGAAATATAGTATTGATCATCATTACAATTCAATTAGTCCACACGTGGAAGATCAGTAGAGTGCGATGAAGCCTCTGATCATAGCCCAAAATCAAACTTCTAAGGATGGGTACAAGATGTCAGACTATACAGGACATGTATTATAAGGGAACTTTTAACTTTCCAATGCTAGTGATTTCACAGTCAAATCTTTGATGCCCACATACAGGCATTTGGAATTTTGTCTCCAGGAATTTTGTATTCATGAAAGTTCAGAGCATGCAAAATTAATGCCAATTTATACACCTGGAGCAAACTGACTTTATAGTCATGGAAATACATCTGTTTTAATCTGAATTTACTCTTTTTGCCACTACTATGTTTATACCATTTTGTGAGAAATACAATTATCAATTTACTTTTTATTTCTATTCATTGTTGCTTTTGATTGATCTTACAACAATCATATTTAGTGTTTTGATACAGCCCCTGGTTCAATAGCCTTTCAGGCCATTTGCAGCTTTGTAGTGTACTGAGACCTCCTGTAGGGGGCAGTGTAACGTGATAAGGGGAGCACTACGCGATCCAAACTCAGTCAATGTGTCTTGGTGTACTTTATCAGATAAGTACAAAAACTCCCAAGACACAATGCAACAAACACCCGACAACAAGGAAAACAAACATTACAAAGTAAAAGCTTTTGCATCATTTTTTTCAGTCATGTTTTGGAAAATATTACTGAGGTCCAGACCTCAGTGACCTCATAGCTAGTTTCAGCAGAGGAGAATCCTGAATAAACTACCATGACAAACAGCTATAGTGGACCACTGTGAATGTAGTCTAAACTTTATTTTACTTGCACCTCACCAGCTGCTTTGGCAAGATGTGCAAGTTTTGAGCTCTGTTTATACTCAGAACAAAAATTAGTTATACTATAACTAATGTATTTATTCCTTGTACTGTTTCTTTCATCTTTGTTTTATGAATGCCACATCTTTACCATTTGGCTTGGTTTGACGTATTTTTAGGCCTTTTTTTTTTCTTTTTTACTGATGTTTTAACTTATCTTGCTTCTTATCTTGGGGCCCTCCTCTTTGTTCTTTTAGCCTAAGTACTGTCGTCACTTTGTCTTGTCTTGTGTTTGTTCTGTGTGTTTACAGTACGAGAGAACTCACTCACTGTAAACTGAATTTACCCAAGGGTACAATAAATATTCTGAATCTGAATCTGAATCTGGTTCAATAGCTTTGATATTGCGGGCTGTATTTCCCTGTTGATGTAACTGAAGCTGTTATTGCCTCAATCTTGAAGCCCATTAATGTGATGCTTATAAATAGAAATAAGCATTAAACATACAGTATCTATGGTGGAAATCTTTGATGAAAAATAATACAAATGCAACCAATGCATACTGTTTCCCCTTTTAAATGCCCAGACTTCATTATAGATATATGAGGACAACAATCAAACATTTGCTTGGTTACCTGCATGATCTCCTAATGCATTGTGGCTGAGGTTGAGGTGCTGCACCTTTGTGTTGGGGATCAGAGCTGGACCGATGTGCTCGGCTGCCTTGTCTGTGAAATGGTTTCCTGACAGATTGAGACTCCTTAGGGTGCTGTTCTCTTTCAGCATACCAGCAATGGCTCTGGCCCCATAATCCCCGAGATTGTTGTCAGAGAGGTCCACTTCTGGGATTGGCACACAAGTGAACAAAAGTTCATGTTTGGCTGGAAAATGGGGGATTAAATGAACAATATGTGGCAAAAAAGCTGATCACAAAAGAGCACAAAGAGAAGTTTTTGTACTTTCAAAAGGGTTCTTGTGACGACGGTTCATCACAAGCCAATGGTTTTTATCATAAATCCACAGCTTCACTACTTCCAAAGATTTTATCAGATTACATCAAAAACTTTCTGACACTCTACCCTTTACCCTCCTCAGTTGAAAGTTCAGCTTTTTCAAATGGCTCTTAGTGTTCTCAGTCATAACCCTTTGACATCATCTCGGTCTTTTGAAGAAATGCCCCCTGGGAAAGAGCAAATCTTCAGGTATGACAGTTCAAAAGAAAGATACTTGACTCTTGAATGATACATGGATGATAAATCTGAGGTTACATTCACTGCCTTCAGCCTTGAATATACTGTGTGATAAGCTGATGGTAAATCAGTTGTGTTGAAATGTCAGCTCACACTGACTGACTGAATTGTTTAGAAAGCACAACCAGCACACACAATTTATGTGCTTACACTGTTTGATCCAGTGGTCAGGTCCAGCTCCAGTGGTCATACTGTATGAGTCAAATTAGGATGGAGCGCTCACAGATGTCAGAAGTTTTATTTGAAACAAAGTCTAGTCTGCCTGCGGGCCATTATTATTGTTTCTTTAATGTCTCAAATACATTCAGGGACAAAAATGTTCTCACTATGCCACACGCATGCCAGCAGCAATCATTTTGGTGAACGTCATTGTTTTTTTTAATGTGCTCCATTAATGAAGTGGATTGGATTGGCATAGGTTTTATGGCCCATTGCAATTGGACACATAAACTCTAAGGGGCGTTTAACCAGGCTTTGTCCACTGGATGGGCATCCTACAAGGCACTTTGTATTCTATTGCCCACTAGGAGGACATCCTTGAGGGCCCCCTTAAGGACACTTAAACACATATTGTCAACTCGAAGAGTACTCTACATTGTTTGTTGTCTATTGTAAGGGCATCTTTAGGACATTTAATCTTGTTTTCACACTTAAACTGCTTTCACACTAAAATCCGCGGGACTACTCAGCAGCAGACAAGCTGCGTGTCTGTTTTTTTTCTTCTGGCACATCAAGCTGATGTCATCACGACAAAACACGACCACGTAAGCAATGGAAAAGAGCGTGGACGCCGTGGACACGGTTTTCTGTACTTTGTACTTCTGCCCCTCTTTAAAAATGTGCAAACTCGGCGCTGATGATACAAAGGCAGATGGAATTTGTTGCTGAGATGGCAAAGAGTCACGTAAGTTACAGACAGAGGGGACGGGCGCGATGTTATGCCGTGAGCACGTAACGCCGACGTCATCCGTAACTTAGCAGCTTGACCCGGGTGTGATGTTCATACTGAAGCCGGTCGGAGACGAGCCAATAAAAACCCATGTCGCTTGCAGGGTAAGTCGACCCAGGTCGAAATGTCGAGTAGACCCTTTCAAACTGCGGACAGGAGCCGATTGTTGGAGGATTTACACAGGTTTTTTGGCCAGTCTGAAAGGGGTATTAGACAGCACCCTGGAGGGTACTTTGTTATGTTTGTCCACTGAAACGGCACTCTTGAGGGCCCTTCGCAAGATTTTGTCCACTGAGAGAACAACCTGTAGATCATTTTTCTAACATACAGCATTTAACTGGGCAGGCATTTGTCCAAGTGCGAGCACCCAAAAAAAGGAGCACAAAAAATCCCCCCTACAGAAAGGTTACAGTTCCTCAGTGGAGCAAGGGTGATGAACCCATCTTCTTGGGGTATTGTCTTCTTGGAACACCCACTTCACGATCTATCTTTGACCTCACCAGTCTCACAAAACTTGGTCCTAAGTTTAGAAATGGCACAAGGGTTGACACCAAATAATGCTGCCACTCTGCATACAGGAACACCAGTTTCCAGCTGCAGCGAAATTGTGTACTTTTTTGAAGTGCTAACTGCACGTTTAGTAGTGTTGACCATTTCACAAATGCACAACTCTTAAAAGTTGTACTTCATTGTAAAGGTGACCAACCATGCTTCCCAAGGATATCAAATACAATACCAGCTGGTGTTATTAAAGGGGAGAAATAATGAACTAATATCACCTTTTCTGAAGTTTTTTGAGGAGTTTAATTAACTATTTATCAATCTATCAATCTAATAATCTATTATAGTATTTCTGCATTTATTTTTTCAACTCCTGTATTTATTTTGTATTTCAGATTATCTTAGACGTACAAATCAAATTTTGATCACAAAAAAAGTTAAAACCCAGCTTTGAATTTTAATATATTGTTTTAATTCACCTGCAAATGGATCTCATTTAAAATTCAGTGTTAGCTAAGGTCTCCTGTAGCACCAGCAAAAAACAAATTTGCAAGTCATTTGTCATTCAGTATGCAATAACAAACCTGGATTATGCCAGAAATTTGAATGGTGGTGCATGATAACGATGTTAAGTAGCTATACCGCAGAGGCTAAAAATTAAGCATGACTTAATCATGCGTTATTCTCTGTCGATCTTGTATAGGTTCCTGACTGCTCATGGGACTGACATTTAACTCACTCTGAACAGCCGCCCCCCTCCAGATGTAAGAGGGTCTGCTGTGGCATGTAATTTGGGTGAGAGTTGCATTAGAGGGGGAGTCGGGTTGGAATTTTGTGAGAGCAAGGTGTAACAGAAAGTGGGGGTGAGGCAATAATGCATGCTTGAGCGCCTGGTGAGACCACCTGTAATGTAACAATTCTCCTTTAACATCTCGGCAATGGCAGCTCCGCCCTTTCCTTCCATCCAATTATCTCGCAGGTTCAGCCTCAGTATTGAAGTGTTGGTTACCAGGGGAACCGCCAGCGCTTTGGTGCCCTGCAAACACAAAAAAAAACCCACCCACACCCCTCAGAGTGACATTCTTTTATTTGTTCACTGCGGTATATTTTCTTATCAGTATTTCAGTAAAAAGAGTTCATGTACTGATGCAGGTGGGCAGAAGGAGAGAGAGAGATGAATATTAAACCTGTGTGAGACAAATGAAGCAGAAGGGAGTCGTGTGGAGGCGTGGGTCAGAAACTGAGCATGCAGAACATGAAATTATAGTTTCTAGGACGGCTAATGAGAAAGTTGGGGGCACAGCACCTTATGTTAACCTGACTTTGAAATGAAGGAAAGCAGAAAAGGACACACCAATGCAAACTAAAAAATCTTTACATTTGAGGAACCTTTCTACCTCTCTGACACATGTCTCTGAACCTTAAGTAGCTTTATTAAGAGCAGCTACACTTTCAACTTTTGTTTGAAGTATAATGATCTAGTGCAGGGGTCTGGGGGGAGGACCACATACAGACATTAACCAGAGGCACTCCGTAGCATTTTGTCGACTGAAAGGGAAACGTAACGGGCACTCAACCACATACTGTCGACCAGAGGGCCATCCTACTGAGCATTGAATCAAATTTGTCCCCTTGGAGAGCACCCATAGAGTGGCTAGATCATGTACACAGTGAAGTCATCGTGCAGGGCGCTTTTTACATATTGACCACTGGTGAGCACCTTCAGTGCACATCATGTTTTTCCCCACTGAACTAGAACCTTAGAACAAACTTTGTAATGCTTTTTCTACTGGGAGGGCATCCTGTAGGATGCAATGCATATTGTCCACTAAGTGGGCACCCTTGAAGGCAGTTTCACATGATTTTTCCACGAAGAGTGCACTTAGCACAGCTTTTCCCCCGTATTCTATTGAAATTGCAGGCTTCAGGACAGTTTTGTGATGGTATGCTAAGAGATGTAAAAAAAAAAAAAAGGACCCTAGTGCACAAATAACTGAGAGTCTTTACTAATACAGCAAAAAATTTACTCCAAAGCTAAATGAAAATCCCCAAACTAAAGACACAAGGGAACTTACAAAAACACACGCACACACTGGAGAGCACAAGGAAGCTGAGGACACAGCAGAGAAGATCACATGAGCTGCAGGAAACATGCAGGTTAGACGCAGGACAAACTGATACTGAGGAGCAGACACACAGACACTTTCTACTCGCAGGAGTCATCAGAAACAGATGAGACAGACAAGCCACAGGTGAGACAATCACACAGGGGGACACAAAAGAGTTAAACAAGGAACACTGAGGATCAGAGAACACAATGAAATGAGGGAACATGACAAGAACAAGAGATTTAAAGCCACTAAAAAACAAAACTAACTATACTTTTGAAAATGTTATCACATATTGTCCACTAATTAGGAACCCTAAAGGGCCCTCATCATGCTTTGCCCACTGAAAGGGCACCCCTGAGGATATGTTATCACATATTGTCCACTCTGCAGGAGCCATGGAAGCATCCTTTGTCATGTTTTGTCCAAGAGGAGTGCCCTATAGAGCACTGTCAACAAAGCTTTGAAACTACACAGTATTTTGTCATGTGGAGTTCACCTGCTGGGGGCACCCTGGAATGCACTTAACAGGGTTTTAACAGTTTTAGGGGCATTAAAGAGGGCACATTAGTGGCAATTAAACAGGTATGTAGGCTGCTTCTATAAGCCTCACCTCAAGTGTATTAAAGTTAGTCTTGAATTTATAGGTTAAGACATTAAGATATATTAATGTAAGATTAGCTTGTGTATTAAGAATCCATAACTTATCCTGGTGAGGTATGGTTAAACTACCGTCAGACAGCACTGAGGGGATAAGTGCAAAGTACACTGCTAACTATTTCTCTGCAAGTATATTTAAGTTATGTATATCAACATGGTGTACAATGACACAGAGTAGTGCAGAAATTAGAACAAAATGCAAAAGTGTTTTAGCATTTAGCAGCTCCTTCCAAGGCTGAAAGTATATGGGATTTAGAATACTATTTTGGCATAAATGCCTGAAATATGTGTAATCTGTAATAATAAATGCATCTGAAGTTGCCTGCTTTTAAATATTAAAGCATTGTTGTGTGTTTAATGGGAAGTTGCTAAGAAACTGCTATCAAGGACTACAAAAATGGTTAAGGACCCTGCTGCAGGCATTTCTGATATTGTCATGTAAATATTATAGTTGAACCACCATGTTGTGTATTTATAGTAACTTGCAAATTACATTACTTTGAAAAATTGTGAAAAGTAGGTTTATTCATTAAAATTATCACAAAGGACAGAATAAGTAAGTTTTGTAATGTTATGTTGGCTGTAGAGCTTATTAGTAGCAATGACCGTAAACACAATGGAAATTCCCATAGGCTATTAGTTGAGATGACAAGTATGATGTTAACTTCTATGTTTGCTGACAAAAATACACCATCCCTGCACCGCTCTGTTAGGTTAAAGGCATCATCCATCATTTAAATCTGTAGATTTTATTATTCTTAAGACATAAATCTACTTAAATAAATGTATAATGAGGACTTTGTAAGAAGAAGAAGAAATTAAAGCCAGTTGCCTCCTCTCTTAATCAAACATTGCTCATGTAAAACTGTATTTCTGTTAAGTGGACTGTAGAAATGTGAAACTAATCATCATATTTTCTGAGACTGAAACCTCAGTGAAGCCTGGCTGCTCTATTTTGGCACAGAGTTTGTCATGATCAGCTCAGTCGTCCCCCCTGGAGGAGTGAGTGACTTTGAATTAATGAGTCAGTAACTGATCAGAGGCCTGTGCTGATCTGACACAGCGTCAGACACGAAGAAATCCAAACATCTTTAATGAGGGGAAAGATTCTATTCATGTTCATTTTCATAATAAAGAAAAGGAAATAAAAGGCCACACTGGGACAGAAAAAAAGTTTTGACTTATTGCTGTTTTGTAGAGATCTGCATCCTATGAAGGACAAACAGCAAATTGTTCAAAATACAGGGCTGCGGCTTCTGGGGAAGACAGCCAGTGAATGGGTCTCAGTCACAGGGGCTGCATCCTTCAAAGGACCCAACCAGTGAATCGGTCCAGATTGCAGGGGCTGCATTCTATGGAGACCACAGCAATTTAATATGTCCCAATTACAGGGCTGCATCCTATGGAGTACGTAGTCTGTACATATATCCATATACAGAGCTGCAGCATTTAAAGAGCACATTTATGGACCTATTACTAGGGGTTGGTGCATTACAGACTGCAATTTACAGACTGTACTTAATGAAAACATAACAAAGATAAATACATTAAAAAAAATAAGTGGAGAGAAATTAAATTAATCAAATCTCTAATCAATAACCAGGATCTTTAGCTCACAGCTATAAAACACAAAGACTTGTGTAGTTTCAACACAAAACTAAACTAAACTGCTGTGTTATTAGCAAAATGCTGATTTAAAGAGATACTCTGATTGGTTTAACCTGTGTTGGTCCCAAGAAACACCCATGTATAATCAAATAACATAATCTACTCCCTTTGCTCCCTGCACCTGGCTCGGCACAGAGAATATGTGTCCTCAAAACAGCAAAATATAGATCTACACAATCTAAACCGCTGTGCACAATGTGCTATTAAACAATGCACCTCAGGCCATCAAAATAGGGCCTTTGCTACTGAGATTGCACCCTTTGTAGGCTTCAGCTCCTGAAAATAGGCTCACCCGAGTAAGAATTATGGGTCCATTCAATAACATCCAAAAACAATCATATATTTGCTTTACCTTGATCTGAACTGAAAATGTCACAGGGTCAAGGAAAGTTGGAAACAAGGTGAAAGGAAAGAGGACTGTCGTAAAACATCTGCATCTGCACAGATGTTATGTGTAGAGCTGACAAGCCTCCAGAAAACAGTTAAAACAAGTCCTTGTGGTCAGTTAACATGGTTATTTTAATAGATAGCAGCTCATTCAATTGCAATAATCATTGACTCTAAAATAATTTTGCTTATCTGTTTCATTAATTAAAAAAACTGAAAAACAGCCCACATTTATTCAGGCTGGAAAAATAATGAAGAACAGGTTTCTCCCTCATGAATGAGGCCCTCTAACCCATCCCTACCCACAAACACAGAAATAACTTTTATAAAGTCCCTAACATGAAATTGAAATACCTGGGGCCCCAGACCACGGTGCATCATGTTCAGCTCACTACTCTGCATGTTCTGCAGGAAGGAAGCAGCCGGCACCACCTGTAACACTTCACACGCCTGCATGTACTGGGTCTTCCCTGTCTGGTCATATCCCTCCTCCTCCTTATCTGCAGGATGAATAAAGACACTGGCTGTACGGTCTGTCTCAATTGTTCATTATCAATACCTCTTTAGAGAAAGCAGAGATGTGGCTCCCTCTTCCCTCAAAAGATGACCTTTTGAGTGATTGAGAGGTTGAAAAGTCCCCTGTGGCAGATTGGGTCCTGTCAGTGGAGCTCATTGATACCAGATGGTTTCCACTTCAGCCTGACACAAAAGACTGAGATCAAGTCATTACGATGCAGAACACGACTCCACATGTGTGGGCAGGTGTGTGGAGGAGTTTCACTATTGTTTTGTGTTTAATAATTTATTTTTCTAAGATGATTGAAAGGTTAAGATATTCAAAAGTCATTAAGGGGAGGATAAGGGATGGAGAAAAGTTCTTTTGATAATTTGACCTCCTTGAAATCATGAATAAAAAATATAAATAAATCAAACCTAACGATCGCACCCAACTTAATTTTCATGCATGCAACAAAACACAGTGATGACTAAAAAACAAGTGTTGTGTTTTCTTATTTTTGTTGTGTTTCTTAATTTGTTGTGTTTTTTCCTAATTCTTTTGTGTTTTGGGATTTACTGTTGTGTCATTTGTTGTTGGTGTTTTCCTTTTTTGTTTCTTTGGTTTTATTTGTGGTTGTGCTTTTTGATTTATGATATGTTTGTTAAAATGCTCTTGTGTTTTTTGATTTGCTCTTGTATCCTTTGTTATTGTATTTTTATTTGTTGTTGTTTCCTTTGTGTGATCTTGATTTTAGTTGTTTTTTCGTATTTGATGTTGTGTTTTTTATTTGTTATTGTGTTCCTTGTTTGTTGCTTTATTTTTTATCTGTGGTTGTGTTTTGATTTGTTGTTTTAGCTTTGCCAGGGAGGTTATGTTGTTACTGCCATTGTTTTTTCAGTTTGTTATGAGGATAACTTGAAAAGTTATGAACTGATTTCAATCAGTTTTTTAGGGAATTTTAGTCACACAAGAAAAAAGTGATAAGATTTTGATGGTGATCCAAATCCAGATGAATGCATGACTACATCTATCAAAATCCTGACATGTTTTAGTGAAATTATGGATTTCTTTTTAATACACAAAAGTTGCTGACTTTGTTTCCACAGCTTAAAAGAATAACTGCGATGGTGCACTTGTATTTAATGAAGTTCCTCGAACATCTCTCTATAAAGAGTGGTGATTTCACTTTAAAAATAATAGGTCTTAGCATTTATTTTGTTTCAAAACAAAAATAAAATGATTAAATGGTTATTTTTAAACACATTGCTAGGATTTATTTAAGAACTTTTTTTCCTGTGATCTTGATGATAACATGTACCCTTCCCTCCCACTTGTCCCTCCTTGTCTGTTCTGAATCAACTCTGTTTACCTTTACTCTCCAAATCTGTGTCGTAGTCCTCATCAGAGATCATACACTCCCCCTCTTCCTCCTCCTCCTCCTCCTCCTCCTCCACACACTCTTTTTCACCTCCATCTAGCACGTCCCCATCAGGGCTGGAGCGTTGGTCCTTTAGCCCACGCACGCCGACCTCTGCCAGGCTCACTGTTTGCTGGGAGGAGAATGACACAATAAGACATCGTGACTCTGAAGAGTTTTCGCTGCTGCTGCTGCTGCTACTGCTGCTGCTGGCACCCTGAGTGAAAAGAGTAAATGGATTTGGTGCCAGGAGAATAAACGTGATACCTACATCCTGGACAACAGAGTCGAACAATGCAGAGGATCCATTATTACTCATGACATTAAGCTTGCATTCTTTTGTCCTTGCATTTTTTGTTTCTTTATCCTTCCTATCCTATTTCTTCATGTCCACCTCCCCTAAACCTTTGAACCTGTGGCTGTTTCAGATGTACTTTACCCCTTTTATTTCTTTGGCATATTTTTAGAGATGTTACAGCCATGAAGAGGAGAATGACTTGGAACTGATTTGGATCAAACCAAACTGTCTCCCATTTAAAACTTCTCACAGAGCTATAATTAATTCAGTGTATTTGTATGCGCGAACATGTGTACCTTTAGCCTCACTCAAGCCACTACTATGTTTATGCCTTTGTGACGCTTTACCGTCATCATTAGACTAGTGTCATGTGGGGCCCATAATAATGTCACACATAGGAGCCCCCCCCCATTTACTATATTTCATTCTTGCACATTTTGTTCATCATGGTAATCATCACAAACAAACCTAACTTCCATGTTTTTTAAGTTTAATTGAAATCCGTAAGAATAAAAAAGCTATTATCATGCTATTATAACCTCTTGTTTGAGAATCTTCCCTTAATCGCATGACCTGATCAAATTGGTGCCAGTGGCTGTAGCTGGCATATATTGCTCATTGAAAAAAATCAGTAATTGTTGCTTTTGGGTCCCTGGCAATTTTTGTAGTCCTTGGGAGCAGTTTTCTAATAACCATGCTTTTAAACATAATAATGCTTGATATTAAAAAAGGGGCAATATCAGATGCATTTTATATGGAGGCTGACTGCGGGAACCTTGGAGGTAATATGATTGTTTGAGGGGAAATGGATGTTTTTTAAAGCTTAAATAAACATATTTAGAGCCTGGTTCAAAAATAACTTCTATCTAAAACTGTAATACACATAAAACTCTGTGCAAAGTCACCATTGGCCAGACAGTCTTAAATCCTACCTCAGCATGGCTTCTATGTCTGTAAGTAGGTTGAGCAAAAGTTTGGTTGAGATGATGGGCAGTATGGCAACATCCACTGATCCAAAGGCTCCTTGGATAATAAAACAGCTGATGTCACACGGCTTCATCCAATTCTTTTAACAGTCAACGAGTAGAACGAAGATATTCAGAGCTTATGCGTTTGTGTTTTTGTGTTGTCAGTGAAAGGAGTAAAAGTAAACTGTATAACCAATGCACACCATCAACATCATTGTTTTTGTCCATGTATGTGCAACAATCAGAAGCTTTGATTTACCAGCAGCCCAAAAGCTCTACTGTCATTAAGTTCACTTTGTTTTAGCAGGGATGTATAATAAGTGCTGATTGGCCTTGAGGGAGTGCAACAGACCACACATTTTACATACCTATACAGGCAGACGCACAAACACAAAGTGCTGCATTCCCCTGCTGGCTCGGCATGCTCCCTTTTCATCTTTCTACATCTAATTCTCAAGATGCAATAAAAAGGGGGGGTCTTTCCACCTCTGTGACGCCTGAAGTGAAGGCAAAACATAACAGAGCTATAAATATTGTGCCTTAGATGGTGCTGTGAAGGACACCAAAGGCTAACTATTGGTGAGACAGGAACTTGCAAAGCTAGCAAGGGATTGCAGCGGTGCTTCACTGTGTGTGTGTGGGGGGGGAGTGTATGTGTGTGTGAGTATGTGGGTGTGTGTCGGTGTGTGTGTGTGTGAATGCCTGCCTTGTGAAACAGGCACTGTGCCATGCTCTCCTATGCTCCCCCAAAGCCACATTGCACCGGTAATTGACACTGATATCATATACTCATGGAATCAATGTGAACTTCCTGAGGCATAATGAAGGCAGCGCTGTTGTAGCGCGTTAGCTTAAATGTACTTAAACAAGTGTTTATATGGCCTCCTTATGTGCAACATCCTTTTTTCTCATTTTTTTGAGTTCACACTCTTTATGTAGTGTATAATGTGTACTCATTGGTTTTTTTAGAACATTAATGCTTTTGGAAGTAGCAGCTGGCTGTTATGGTTTGTAGTTTTACTCTCAGTGTAAAGCACATGGAGTTTACATGAAGTACCTATTGTATCATGAAATGTGCTTGAGACTTAAAAATACTACATCAAAGTTCTGTTATTTGGCTATCCAGCATCATTTAGCTGAACATTTTCTCCTGTTTTTCGAAGATTAATATGTTAGGATCAGTTTATACTTGTGTAACATTGATAATCAGATCTAGGTCAACAGCATCCTTAAGGGAATTACAGATCACAAAAGCCTTTTTCACACATGTAACCTCAAAATGTCTGATAAAACACCTGGGTAACGTGCCAGAAGATCCTTGACCTGCTTGGTCTCTCTGCCCTCACAACAGGGGGTTTTTCTGAAGTTTGGATGACAATCAATGGGAGGTCATCAGGCCAGCAACAGGTACATTTCAGGAAAAACTGAATAAAAGACCCTGCTGTTTGTATTCACACATGCAGCATACTCAGGTAAATTCAGGATCATTTCAGGGGTTTTCTAGGTTTCAGGGTTAATTAATACTTATGCTGCAGAAAGATGAAACAAAAGAGACAAAAACACCAAAAATATGTTAATCTTGTTAAAGAATGAAAGAAGAACAATGCAAACAAACAAACAAAAACACACATTTTTAATGTCTTATTAACAACTTAACTATCTGAACCCATTCATATATGCTTGCCAACAGACAGAGCAGATACCTCCAATTTATCATCAAGTTAAACAAAAATGAAGGATATTTTAATACACTTGGTTTTATACTTCCTTTCCTTTGGTGTGTTTCATTTTCTGATGTCTTGTTTTTGCTCAGTATCTTGTCCCTTAATGCCTTTAATGTTATAAATGCTCTGTTTTAACTCCATAAGCACCTTGAATTGCTTTAGAAATGAATGGTGCTCTACAAATTAACTTGCCTTGCCTTCCCATAATGGACATTTGATCCGCATCAAAAACAAAACTGAATTACTAGATATTATCAAACACCAGAATCAGATTTTGCAACTTTGCTTTTCCTTTTCAAATAACCCATTAATGACATTTGATCTAATTAGAGAACATGCCATTTCCTGGCACTTTGATCCTTGAAATACTCTACCAAAGATTAAAACAAAACATAAAGTTATTTTATCCGGCATATTAGTTATAAAGTGCACCGACTTGGCACTGCTTTGTGTAAAAGAAAATGTGTTGTTCTATTTGGATGGTTTTTGCTCACAGACTGTATTTCTTGCTTTAAGTACCTCACACAGCCCCGTGATTAGACTACATTAAAGTGCAATTAAAAGAGGCTTTCAGGGTGAGAATGTGAGTCCCCTCTGTTTAAGTTATTCATACAGAGTACACAGGTCAAAAGAACAAGCCATAAAAGGGGGACTGCAGGTCTTTATTCTGTATCTCTATGCCAAAAGTCCTTGTAGAAAAGAATAGTGCTCAGACATGTTTAGAGTTGGCATTTTTTTTTTAGAACCCTCGTTTCACTTTTCATTAATCTATTTTCCACTGTTTTAATCAATACACATATACTTCATTTCATCAATTTTAACATTCATTACTTTAGTCCATGTAAGTTTTGAAACACCTGACAAGGTTTAAGATCATGACCAACTGCCGCCCTGTTGGCTGGTCAGCAGTGCACTGTGTATTTTGACACCTGTCAATCTGAACCAGCATCATCTTCCTTAATTTACAATAATCATCTGTTGAATCAGACCACACAGGCCAGACTTCACTCTGTATGTGTATCAATGAGCCTTGGCTGCCCATGACCCTGTTGCTGGTTAACTGCTGTTGCTTCCTTGGACTACTTTTGATAGATAGTGACCACTGCAGACCGGAACAGTCTGCATTAGCTGAATTTTTTAGGATGATCCAATTACAAGGGCTATCACAATTATTTATATTTATATCCCACCCACTAAAATGCGCCATGATTAAGAGACAATCGGTGTCATTTACTTCACCGGTCAGTGGTCATAATGTTACACCTGATCAGTTTATATACACATACTGATTTCCCTTGGTTGAATAATAATGCAAAACTACAACTGTGCATTAGAAGAGGAAATATTTTAAGGAGCAGATCTAATCTGCAAAGCTTGGAAAAAGGCAGAAGGCATTGTTTAAGACGTGACTGGAGATGGAGCACACAACTTTATAATAACTTGTTGTGAATTGATAATCACTATTTCTGGAGTTTCATCAGCACAACAAATTCTGCATAGACACATAAAAGCGGTTAGAGTAAATATTAACACTTATAGACACTTAAGTGTCTATATGGGTCTGCATCATAAAGTGTAGTTTTACACTTTATGGAAAGTTAGTATTTCAACTCTAATCCAGTGTAAATGTTGACTCTTTTTGGAGTTAAAATGTAAAACTTTGTAACATTTAACAGTGTGTCTTTTGATTAGGGCCCAACCAATCTATTGGCCGATTGTAGCCCTTTTTAAAATATTCAACATCGTCTGGAGTTTTGCCGATATAACACCGATATATTCTTATTTTCTCATAAAACAGTAACTGCTGTTCAGTGTACAAGCTGCGCAGAATGATGTTGTTGTGCCATTAGTCCAACAGATGGAGCTCTCACACCATCTGATCCTCAGTCCTCTCCACACCGCTGACTAATCAGTCACCTACAGGAGTGAGCCACAGCCAGGCAACAATACAAGAGTGGGCTGAATGGAGCTTTAGAACAATGTTGTGAAATTAACAGTGACTCAAAATGTCTTCTGTTTCAATTTAACTGTATTTGCCATGTGTCATTACAAGAGCTTCGTTGTGTCGGTCATGCTTTTCAATTACGTCACATTGGTAAAGTTGTATTAACCTAGCATTGGTTATTCCCTGCCCGTTTATGTTAACAATTGCATCGCTGTAGTTATGCCAACCTAGCATGGCGTTAGCTAACAGCTTAAAAGTCAGAAAGTAACCGCATAAAAAATGTAAGTGCACAAATATTTTAAAGTGCAGAGAACAACCGTTCATCACTCCATCAGCTGCATGCTGAAGCGCATTTAATGAGGAGCGATGTGAATGCAGAGGGGAGACCTGAAAAGTTAAAATGATTAACAGTAAGTGACCACAGGCTGTAACACCAACTCACTGCGTGTGTTATGAAGTAACATTAGCGTATTATAAGTAACATTAGACTATTAGTGACCATTATTTAGTTAAAATATAACTCTTTCAAAGACGATATGTTTTGACATCTGAGAAAGGTCTCTGGTTTTTATTTTGGTTCATATGAGTCATGACTTCATGGCAAAGAAAATAATGGAGTAGAGAAAATTTATTTGTGATTTAACATTAAAGGGCATCAGAGGACTATGGCTTAAATCTAAAGATATAAAGAAATTCATCAGTACACCTGGTAGCTATATCCATGCACGCGCCATAGAAAGAAAAATGCACAGTGCAAATTTAAAACAAAATACTCCACATTACATAATTCATCTATATATTTACATTCTAAATAAGGTTATTTATTTAATTTTGCAGGAATTTACTGCAGTTTTGCACACTATGTTATTTTGTACTCTAAAGTTCTTTGTTCTTGAAAGTTGCAGAGTAGAAAAATTAAAGAAACTCGGGACAAGAATGTTACCTTAGTGTTTTTGTTGCTTTCCTCTCACATTACCTGTCTACAACTTTTTTAAAAGTTGTTCTACTTGTACTATAACCGACCTCTAATTTTCATCAACATGAAGTGCTCATTTATAGATTGACTCTTTTTTAAAGTTATATAATTGATTTCCCAGAGGTTTAATGCTTTTCTGCATGTTTTTGTACTTGAAATTGTTGTACAATTGTTGTTGTAAAGTTAAACAAATACTTAAGGACAAAGTATTGTAAAACAGTGAAGTTTTCTGTATGTAATTCATATATTCATTGTTGTAAGTGTTAAGGGACCAAAATTATTTTTTTTTAAATTCATTTTGTATTTTTTTTAATTAATCAACCAATTAATTTGTAATTTGATTTTATTTCTGCCAAATATCGGCACCAACATCGGCCTCAAAAAATCCATCTCGGTTGAGCCCTCTTTTGATCAACACTCATATGTATTGCTCGAAGCATGCTCCCTTAAAGCATATTTTTAAATACTTAAGTGTTAAATCTATATTAACACCGAAAAGTGTAAGCATTGCTGTATTTATCTATGTATATTATTAGTAAAAATTAGCTGAAATAAATATTTGGTTAGAGAACTTGGGCTTGAGGCAACTGTTGGTTGGTCCAATCAACCAAAAATCTGATTTACAAAAACATCTTTATTACACTTGTTTTTGACTCTTAACTCTCAACTCCATTTCAGCCAAGAGTAAATTTTTAGGGATTTGACTCCAACCAGAGTGTAATTTACACTGCCTTTGAAATTTTGCCAACGCCAAAACAGCAACATTTAACTCTTCTCAATTTGCTTTGAGAACAAAAACAGTAGGGCACTTTGTGTGTATGACCAGCAAATAAGACACAATCAGTCAGTGAATTTATCGAAATACTTCTTTTCATTTAAATATCATCTTAGAAAATACATACAAACTCCTGTTCATAAATTATTCATGAGTTTTACTCATGCATGCACATTATTTTTTTGCTACTTCACTCATAAAGGTGGTCACAGTTAAGCTGCAACTTGCTTAGTCTGCCGGGGGATCTGGCACACTGAGCTCCTCCCTATATCTCTCTCTGTCTCTCTAATGCTCTCTCTCATCCTCATAGAATCGCTTTTTTTTAATTCATACATTATTTAGGTGCATGCACCAATACTCCTATTTGCTAATTTAGTATTCACTTCTTTAGCCCAGGCATAAACACTTCCGATCAGATATTTACTTAATATTTCATTCAAATGTAACTTCTGTTCATTAGTCAATAACTTTAGCTTGTGCTGTCCTCTCCTGTTCATTAATAAATCATACTATCTCTTACTTCTTTATGCCACTGGCATGTACTCCTTTGTAAGTACAGAATATCCCCAAGTGAGCTACATCTGTGAACTTTTGACTTTTGACTTTGACTGACAGGGAAAGTGCACATACACTTCTTACTGTGAGGGACAACTGTGAATAAGATGATGATCAGGGAATTTTCTGGGTTGGTTACTGAGGCATTTCTAGAAAATATTGAGGTTGCATGTGTGAAAAGGTCTTCTATTTGTCTGTCTGTGCCAAATATACTCTTGCAGGTGTATAAGAAGCCTCTGGTTCTCACTAAGACTCCATTTCCTGTGTTGCACCTAACTACACAAGAACCCACTTCCCTACCTGAATGTTGACACTTCCCATGCTCTCAAGTTTGCAGACTAAGCTGGACGGCGCAGCTTCCTACCTCCCACAGCTGCAGCTTCTCGCCTCTTGTGTCTGCGTCATCGTCTTCCAGCACAGAAGGCAGCAGCGTCTTCTTGGCCAATGTATCCCCATGAACCATGGCTTCAGCGCTGAGTAATGGTGCTAGTGGAGCTGTGAAAGATATTTTCTGCTACCTTTATGCAACAATTGACTCTATTTTCTGCTGGGTTGTTTTTAGATTCAGTGTGGTGTTGAATATTTAACTACAAGTAAAAATCACTGCCCTGAATTCAACCAGCAGAACAGGTCCCTCAGCTCAGCTTGTTTAATGCACAGTACAACAGGAGGGGTCAAACTCTTTGGACTAATTAAAAAGGACTTTGCTTTTACACGTGACAGCTGGTCACCAATCACAGTCCTTCAGAGGAATTTGTACGGCTTGTTTTGTTGTTATGTTGCCATGGTGCCGGGAGGCAGCTCAGTATTATGAGCACAGTCCAGCACTTACAGGAGAAGAAGTAAAAGGCTTGCTTGTCTCAGGAATCTGTCAACATCTTAACTTGACCTTCAAGCTAAAACACTCCAACCTAAAACATGTCCCACTGCAGGAATAAACCTTTAGAGTCTGGCGCCTGTCCTTATAAACAACAAAAACAAACCAAGCAAATGTGTTGACATATTCTGTAAATGTTTCTCTTTATTTGTAAGTAAATGCAAAGTCCTTGCAGTTGATGCATCAAATCCTCAATCAATTACAAGACAAAGGTCATAATAGCAGAGGCTAATTGGATCAGAGTTTTTCATAGCAGCAGCAATAAGCTAACACGGACAAAGAGACCCCTCCAGGACTTTGTTTTTAACCATCCCTGTGAGGAAGGCCAGGAAACCTCACAAATGCAGTCTGACTGAGTGACACAGTGCTGGTAAAACAGACAGAGCTTTTTTAAATATGAACAGGAGACAGAAGATCACCATGCATTTATTTACTGCTGCTGCTTTTTTCCCCCATAGCGAAAAAAGATATGAGAGACACCAGAGAATATGTCTTTTTCGTTCTTTTTAAATCAAGCAGATTCATAGTGCTCATTTACATAATCAAAATACATTCTTAGAAAAGTTGGAGTTGTATTCTTTATATTTAATACTTTTTCTTTGAATATATATTTATATATCTATATATAGAAGCTGTATATAGAAGCTATATCTTGTATCAGTTGTTTTTGTTGTATATCACAGACATTTTCCTTGATAACTCTCATAGAGTGGTGCAGAAATGAGTTCTAAAACCCAGAAAGGAATTAGCATTTTGGCAATTCTGGCTCCCATTTCTCTGAGTCAATGGGAGTTTTGAATGGTCTTTTGTTCAGATGCCTAAAGGGGTGAGGTATAAACATAAGCTGGAGAGATTATGATGTTTTTTTTCTTCAACATTAAATACTTCTGGAAATTAGAGATGTTCCTTTGCAGAACATTTCAAATCTGCCTAAATGCACCTTAAACCTGAATTAAACAGACTAGTTTAAAGTTATTAAGCTCTCAAAAATGGTCAAAACTATGCACTCTTTACTTATCACAGGCTCACAGTTAGAAAAGGTAATCAAAAATCAATTTCGTTTGAGAATCAGTAACAACTCCCTGTAGGAATCAATATAATTAGTCTTTCTGCTTATTGATTCCCTTATCAATTCTTTCCACTGTGTTCTACATGCCATGCAAGTTAAGGACATCACACTCTCATTGGAGGCAGACAGCATTCATGACAGAATAGCCTAAAGTCAGGGCCAACAGGGGGCAGAAGGGGTCAAAGTTGAAACTGAAAACCTACAGTCAACTTTTTTCCACACAGAAAACCAGCAGGAATCAAAAGGGAATCGTTTAAGTATTGGATCAATAAGCAGAATCATTAATGGCATTGGTATCAATAACATTGTATCAATTCCCATCCCTATTCACAGTGTCAGTGAGCTTACAATGTAAGGTTGGTTTGCAGAGTAGAGTTTGGCTAATGAGACTGTTAGCGGTGCTAGCTGCTAGCTTTCAATCCTCCTTTCAGTTTGGCATCCAGATTTCTTAACTAACTGTTATAACGAACGAGTGGGTCACATGCAAATACAGCCTGATGCAGCCTAAATTCAACTTAATCTACATTTTATGCATCAAAATACTCTCAAACTGGGGTGTTCCTACAAGATGCAGTCAATGTAAACACATTTTAATGTCCAGAGTTTATTCAATGTACTTTGTTTACATCCAGGTAAAAGGGCATTTAGGCTGCAAGGCCACAACATTATGCAAAGCTACAGTGGCGTCTTGTGGCAGGTCTGCATAACAGTTTACACAGAGCATTTGAGCAAGATTTCAGGGTTATATTCTTGATGAACAAGGAAACAGATTCATTAGCTTGTAAATCTGCTATTTTGTTATTTGAATTTAATCGCTTTTTATCCACTACAGGTGAGGTTCCACTTGTGAATATTAAAGTGTCATAGCCTCTAACTAAAGATAGTTGCTAAAAAGTTGCTGAGTAGGACTACAGGATTTGCCAGGGGACATTAGATATCATCAGTTTACTGTCTTTAAGTTCAACCTGTATTGAACATAATAGACAGGCTTTACCACTGATCAGGTCACACTATTGGCCCTTTTCCACCAGCCCGCCTTGGCCCTACTCTACTCTACTCTACTCTACTCTACTCTACTCGGCTCTACCCGGTTTGCGTTGCGTTTCCACCGGCACAGTACCTCCTAAAACAGACCAGTTTTTAGTACCTACTCTGCTCTGGTTCTAAGCGAGCTGAGTCGACACTAAAAGGTGACGTCGACCGACTGCCGGCTACTGATTGGTCAGAGAATGTCGTCACCGATGGGTCTTGAGCGCAATGCCCAAAACAGGACTGCAGTACATACACTTTGTTACTTTATGGCAATAACTTGCTGCCATCACAATGTTAAACAAGGCGCTTTATCATTACGAGCTAGCTAACAAGCTAGCGGTAGCTTCCATTAGTTTACCCTCATACGTCTTTTCTTTGCAGCCCGATTGCTCTCGTCCTCGGCTTCAAACTGTTGTATAGCTTCCAAAACTCTCCTGTACTTCTCAAGGGTATTTCTTCTCGCCGCCTGCAGCCTTTCCTCATTGTAACAAAAAGCCACAGACCGAGCAGCAAGTATACTATTGCCTCCAAGTCCTCCATTGTTTTGGTTGTTGTGTCGCGCTCAAAATGACATGAACGCAGTGTCGCCCAGCTGTTTTACGGCGACCCCGCCCCCGCTGGGTAGGGGACCGGGCTGGTGGAAAAGCAGCCCAAAGCGAGTAGAGTAGAGCCGGGTAGAGTCGGGGAAAGCCGAGCCGAGTAGAGTAGGGCTAATGGAAAAGGGCCATATGAAGACTCATTTAAGGAAGAGGTTGGGGCGTGTAATCAAAGTTGTAACTGTTTACTTCAGCTGGTTATGCTTACTCTTCAAACATGAGGGTATTGTTCTTTTATGAGGGTTATCTTAAAAAAACAAAACATGAAAGTTTCAGAAACTGTTATTTTCTTTTGTGAGAGCTTACTTTTTCAGTAATAATAATTAAAAAAAAAAAACACTGAAAAACTCCACAGGCATTTTAACCAGGGAGCCACCACGTTACTAATAATTGGCCTAAAAAATGTGTCATCCTTGCACCACTCTATTCCAGTGAAAATAAATCTGTGTATAAAAATAATACAGAGGTGACATTCATATAGAATGGACAACAGTGGGGACTATGAGAATTGGTCATTTTATCCCGGCAGTAAAACCATCTGACATGAGAAAGAAAAACAAAACCAAAGATAACAACATTTTCTGCTGCCTGTAGGAGCATTTGAAGATCACATTGAAATCTGTAGATCATGCTGTCAGTAATCCTAAAATTTCAAGACAAAATAAAGAAACAAACAAGGCTCAAAAGCCGACAACAAAAGCATCAAGTTACATCAGTGTGATCAATAAACAACGTTGCCCCTGCACTATAAACTCAAATTACAACCCTGACTCAATAAAAAGCAGCAAAAAACCACAGCGGCAGTGTGACCGCCTCTTATCCCTGAATGAAAAACTTCACTGCAGATTAAAATAATAAAACTGAACAGCAGAGACCCAAATCAAAGCCACGTGAACTGCCATCAAAATAACAGCGGCAAAGATTGAAGTTACAGCCGTGTGTGGCTCATAGAGCGACAAATTCATGCTATTTTCAAATCAGACCATTTAGACAGGATGATGGACAGAACTATCATGTAAAAACATACACCTGAGCACATGCATGTTTTACACCCACTCATATACACATGCGGACATTTATGGCAACACAAGTACGTAGGGACACACATACGCATGCTGATGCTACTGAGCAGGTGTCAGGTCACAGTGAAAAGGTGGAGCATGAGCTGCAGGGGTTGAACATATCATGCAGAGAGATTTAAGAGAGAATGAATGTTTGATGTTTTGGCAGAGGCAGAGAATTAATGTAAGGCAAGAGGCAAGGGAACCATGCTTGTGATGCTAATGCTAAGAGCTCGGAAAGCTATTTGAGTTGTAACAACATATGAGAGGAGTTTTGTTCAAAGTCTTGGACATTTTTGGTTAATTTCTTTGTTGGCAATAAGAGGATTAAATTTACATTTGAATCAGTTTGTGTGTTTTTCTAACCAGACTTTAGCTTTAAACATAACATTAAAACAGGACATGTCTAGAAATCATTAACTCAAGTATTCAATTCAAAAATGTAATGTTAATGTGTATTTGTGATTATATGTTTTGAAGGGGCTGATAAGAAGCCAAGCAGTGGTGTTGAAGGTACTAAACTAATGCACCAGTGCATTTGAGGCTGGTTCAAAAAATCTCAAGTAGTAACCTCTAGGGCATTGATCCGCTATTAAAATTTAACTGGGTCCAGTTTGGGAAAATTTCACACACATATGTAAGTTTCCAATAAATTACATTTGTAGTTAATTGGCAGCTACAGACTGAAGTGCACATGTTTTTGCTAAGGTATCAGAAAAAGCTTTGACAGTCAAATCAATTCGCACATTATCTGAGGTACTGTATGTGGGGAACAATGCATGTCACGTGCAAATGTGTTTGAATGGCACAAATAACTCTGTGAATGCAGAGAGGATGTCCAAGATGATGGACATCCTGGGCCCCCGTGCACGTCACAAAATTCTGGAAACATTCAACAAATTCTTCAAAGATACTGACGACTCGGTAAAAGAATGGTAGCTTTAATGGTCTCTGTTGATAAAGAGACAGTTCAGCAAATTTAACATAAAAATTATAACATAACAGAAGGTGCGTGCCAAAGTTGTCCCAAAACGTTTCGAAATCACTCCTGCTCCAAAAAAAAAATGTTGGTTTCTTTCAATTTGTTCCAAAATGTCTCCACAAATTTGTTGTGTTTTTTTTTTTTTTTCTTTTTTAATCGGGAATCAGAGATTTAGGGACAACTTAGTCACATGATTTTCTAATAATTTTCCAACACCTTAGCAAGAACACCTGCACATCAATCAGTAACTAACAGTGATCTAAAGACGTCACTTATTGGAAACTTACAGCAGTTGTGAGTGAATGCCCAACCTTTAATATATAACTGTGTATGACTGTGAACCACGTGGTTTTATTCTCAGAAGTGCAGTCTCATTATATAATAGCCATACCTTCTATAGGTACAAAAAATGTAATTAATTTCTCATTCAGTTAAAGGTTTGAACTTAAAAAAATATATAGCTCTTACAAGGGACAAATTAAAAACACTTGTCTTCAATAATTGAATATCTATAGTCTGGATTTCCCTTTTTCTATTTATCTATGTTGTGAAAATTATATTTCTCAGCAATTTTAGCTCATACTATAAACTGAACAGCTTTAAAAGCTGTTTCTTTTTCCTTTTCTCTCTCAGTCTCTCACCGTCTCCTGTTTCATCAGAGAGGTGAGCCTCAGTCCCGTCATGACCTGAGCTTGGCAGACACCCCTGACAAGTGGGATGTATAGGCTGTATTAATAACAGATAAAAGGAAATGAGGATTATGTCGGGAAGTTGTTGGTCAGTAAATTGATAATAAATTGATCATATTGAGTTCTCAATGTACTTATTTTCTTGCAACTGTGAAAGATTCAAGTCAGTATGACTATGTTCACACTGCTGGTCTTAAAGCTCAATTACATTTTTTGTATTGAAGACCAATTGTTTTTGCGTGGTTTTTCACATTTTAATTTAAACGTGACTGCCATCAGGCTTCAGTATGAAGTGACCCGCATGTGCAGAAGGAGGAGTCACATGAAGCACGCTGTGTTTACAAAATACTGTATATCGGTCGTAAATATGGATGCTACACGTGTCAGCGTGTGTGTATCAGTTTTGAAGTTGTGCAATCTGAGCAGACAAAATTATGACAAAGTGCGAAGGAGAAGAAGATTTTTGAGAAAAAAAGAGAGCACATAGTTTAACGGTCCACCTTTTGTGGAGCAGTGGCTGCTACCTCTGTACAGAGGTATGTGTGGATGCAGAGTCTGAGCCAGGAGTGGTGGGATTTTGACGTGAGGGGCTTCACTGACACAGAGTTCATCAGTAATTGTTTAGTCCATTGTTTATATTGGATCTTGCTGCATCCCACCTCCTCCAGTGCAGATTTGTGACATCTGTCTCAATTTAATGATGTAAAAGACAGATAAAATGGAACATGACCATTCAGACCATTCTGAATGGTTAATTAGATACATTCTGAACCATTCAGAGTGAGTTCAGAATGTATCTAATTCAGGACGGCATAAAAAAACAGATATAGGTCACATATGGTCATAAAGTTGGATTTTGCCGACTTTTGCCTGCAGTGTGAACATAGCCTTGACTGCTGTAGAGATGTGTTGTCTGTGTCATGAGTTGCCATGTTTTTTGTTTTATTGTCCTCATGTTGTGTTCCTTGTTTCATTTCGATCCTCACTGTTTCATATTTCCCTCCCTCATCCTGATTGTGTCCACCTGTGTCTCGTAGGTGTAGGCTATGTCTGATTAGCCCTGTGTGTATAAAGTCTCTGTGTCAGTTCTTCCTTTGTGGCTTTTCCTCATGTGATTTCTTTTTTTTTTACTTGTTATGTCTTTATGCTTCATTGTGTTCTCATGTCTTTTTCTAAAGATTATTTTTTGTGAGCCAATATTTCACAATACAATTTTTAGTTTACGGACTTTCATTGAGAACTAAGTTTTTGTTATGCTGATTCCTGATTTCTTTAATATTGATCATATGCTTATCCCTGCACTTGGGTCTTTGTTCTGTAAACCTTAACAGAATGACCAGATTTAATCATCCTGAGCGTATGAAGACAAATGGAGTATTCTAGTTTGACTTGACAGTGGAAGAAACAAACATGTAAAAGCCAATCTTTTACAATTAAAAACTAGCTTTGTTGTCTTTTCTTCTTATTGAAACATACAGTGTGTCAGTTGTCCCTGTCCTCTCTTTGTTTCTCCTACTGTGTCTCTGATATGTTTGTGCATGTCTGTTCTCTCTGCTCACACACCCTCTTCGCTTGCTCAAGCTGTCTTGTCCGACTGATCAGCTGAGAAACATGATGTGTAACGCTTTTTGACAAATTCGTTGGTCAGTGATCCACCAGGCAGTGAATGTAGCCACGGTAAAGGCCAGAGACAATGTTATATGGAGTTATATAGCTCCACAAGCGGCACCAATTTATATCAGACACATTAATGAAATCAGCCTGGGTCCGGATTGGAAGGCAATGTAGTCTGGATTTGAACGGGAGTCCGCCAATTGGTGATGCAAGCTTAAGAGGCTAAAAAATTAAGCCAATGTGGAAGTGACAAAAAGCTGCACTGTCTGCTTGAGACTGACCGCAGAGAAAACGGGAGTGACATTATTGTGAGGAGGGACCAGACAATTTTTAAACCAAAAATAAACAAATTAGTAGCCTGGTTCAAAGATCGGCTCCAGTCTAAATGTGTAATATATCTAATGTGTCTAAGGCTGGAGATATACTTGCTGTTAATTACGGAGACAAGAAATGGCAGCCACGCATCCCCTGTGATAGTGAGGAAAAAATTGTAGAAAAGGAGTGAGGTCTGGCTACTGATCATCAGTTGCTAACAAATATTTGATGATGATGGTGTTCATTGATGTTAACATTTTTTACTTTTACTCTTAATTGCTGCCATATTTGTAGTTTACATAAAACACAAGAGGTAGTTATATGAAGCTGGAGGTAATTTTGCACCCTCTAGTGGTATCCTCCAGTAACACAAGTCACAAGCAGGCAAGTATAAAAAAAAAAAAAAAACACTCATGATGCCAATGTATGCAATCCAAATGCAAGGCCAAACTGTAAGGATATCTCCAGCCTAATTGTCTGTTAAATGAATTGCTCTTAAAGCTTCATGAAGCTCATATTAATTTAAACGTAACAAAAATGTGACTCCTGTAACTTTAAGCATCATGCTAACACAGCTAAAATTTACCATTACCATTTTGTCGAACTTCTGGCTAAATGGTATTTGTTCCCAGGCAGAGGGCCCAGAGCAGAGACTGTTGAGCATGCTTACATACCTAGTTCAGTCTGGTTTGATAGAGAATTATACATGTAAGGGAATATAAAATAACTGCATGTAAACAGACTTCGGCCAAATCTGTAATTAATAAATCCTGACTTTGATGTTTATTTTGAGACAGTTGTGTGGATGGTACATTTCTGGGTTTATAGATTTATGCAAACCTGTGGTAAGTTTTAGCAGTAGTGCATTTGCAAGCACCAGAACAAATTCAAGGCAGTAAGAGAAGAACTGTTTGATTTTATTTTTAAGTAGACATCCACATTGCACCTTAAATACCTTAAGCTTCTAACAGTATGTCCTCAAGAATTTTGAAAAGAGCAGGACAGTTGGTCTATAAAAGGTTATGGTTGGTTTGTTGGTGATGAAATGTTCCTAAATTACCCCCACTGTCATTTTTTATGTTTGCACCACAATAGAGCAGAGTAAATGAAAGCACTAAAGGCAAAATCTAATTATTGTGCATTTATTGTATGTAATGCATTTTTTAAAATTGCTTGCATTTTGAAAAAAGGCTTTTACAATCAGGGTTTCTGTTGACGATAGCTTATCAAGCTCATACTTCCCATTCAGAAATAACTTTGGTAATGATATTCATATTTTCTTTAAGGAAAAGTAGCCTTGAACCAACATATGTGACTAAAAAAAATCTTAAGATTTATTTTCTAAAACATCCCTCCACCATGATCACACAGTTTGACAAAAATAGTTCATTTTATATTTGATGAATAAATCAATGCATAAATAGTATGATTTGACATTGTTGAAGTGATTTAAGAGATATTTATTTAATCAGAATATAATTCTTCACATTCTTGACTTGCCTCCTCGCTGCCCTGCAGGTTTCCGTGTATCTACTGTGGGTTAGGCGTGCACTGAGTGGGAATAACATGAGGATGTTGTGCGAAGTTGGAGAGGCCATTCAAAAGTGACCGGGCACAGAGGCTGCTGCATTCAGATGGATGCAAATGAAAGTGTTTGTTGAGGCTTTGACAGAGTCGCTGTTTTCATCATTTAGGGTAACTGTCAATACACAAAATCTGATTGTAAGAAACACCCATGTTCTTTCTGTCTGCATGCCTGTACATCAGTCACATATCACTCTCTCTTTAACTTTACCTGAAACATCAACCTTTGATAAATAAAACAAACAAAAAAAAACAGTCCTGATTCGTCTCTGATATGTCAAGTTAACTGAATTGAAACCTCAGAAATGTCTGCAGATTTGTTTTCAATGCCAGATGATTCCATGTTAGTATAAAACCTCAATAAAAGCCTTTTTAACTGTAACAATAACACATAGTACATTATATTTCTCGAGTATATTCTTGTCGTGGTCATGCATTCACAATGAGGCAGGTCATTACACTAGGTGCACACATTATGAATCAAAATGATCAATTTCATTTTTGGAAGTATCATCAACAAGCAAAAAAAGATGTCTCAGAGAACAGAACATTTTCAACTTGCTACAGACAAAATTGCAGAGCCCAACAGAAACATTAAATTTGTTTAAAAAAAAAAAAAAAAAAAGAAATAAACCCATTTTTTACAGTACAAAAATTGGCACAGTATTCTTCAACCAGCATCGCTGCATCCCTTAGACTGGTTTCCATCAGAAAGCCCTCGTTTTTTTACACTTAGGAGCAGAAAACCCTGGGAGAGAAGACAGAAGGAGAGAAGGACAAAGAGACAGAGAGAGGAACAGAGACATAGAAATAGACATGTTACAGTCATTACTCATCCAGCGAGCAGGGGCTTTGATGGCCAAATGTGAAATTCAAGTGACAATCCACACAGGAACCATCGTCTGTGATGCATTATGTTGGTGCTTAATGAGCCATAGTGAGTGTGTAGGGCCCTTGTTTTGCTCTCATGGCGAGGGTATGTGAAGTGCCTTAATCTTGAATATGTGCAGAAAAAACAACAGGAATGGAATAGAGCCACACGCTTTCACTCTAATCTTGTTAGTATAAAGGCAGTCATCCACAGTTTTCCATGGTAACCAACTCTGTTTTTATCTGGAAGTAAGGGGAGATAACACCTCGGTCAAAGCTTGAAACTACAGGTTGTAGATTGGAATTGGATTTATAAAACTGTCTCTGAAAGATAAAGCAGCTGGTAATCTCACTAGCAGGGATGAATTACAATGGGTCGGGCAGACATGTTTTTTTTCAAAGTAAAATATGAGAGTAAAAGTGACCAAAAAGCATTTCTGGTGTAAAAAATAAAGATGAATGAATGATTGAAAACATCCCAAATCTTAATCATCCCACACAGTTCAAATGGGAAAAGTAGATAACCTTTCCTCCAAAAATCCAGTCAGAAACAAGTGCACTGACTGATAGTCAATGAAAGAAAACAGGATTATCTAGAGTGTGAATGAGGAAAGGAATAAATTTCTCATTTCCTGCTTTTATTTAGAGAACGAGCAACATTGAAAAAATGTGATTCATGACTCTGAGTCAGCAGGTTACTAAATTTAGCGCATCTGCTTAAGAGGTTGAAGGTCTATGGTCTAAAATATTCATTGAAATATCAAGGACGAATGAGAAAAAAGGGATTTCCTGCCAAAGCATATTAAAAGCAGACAGCTCACATGTAAATGTTCCATTTTTGAGGTGTGACATGTCATTTTAGACAGATCTTATTAATATTTCAACTAAGAGCCAAGAAGGTACAAACATCTATTAGCTCTAGTGAGGAAGCTCAATATTTAAGGCCACGCTTATGACTGAGCAGTATGGTGGAAGTGTTTTTGCCTGAGGCTATGTTAGCCCTAATAGGCTGAAGCTTAGCATGTCATTGTATGGAAAGGAGAAGCAATGTAGCAACACTAATGTTGCCCATATGTCGAGCAGAAACTGATCAACTGCCACATCAGTGATGATGTGCTGCTCTTCACATTTGCTAATCTTACAGCCTCACTTCTCCTGTTATTGTAATGTTGATGTTCCTTGCTTCAACCATTTGTTGGGTTGTATTAAGTGCAATTTGACAAAGTTTAAAAGTAATGATGACCAGGCTGGACAACTGTCTCACAGACTGCCCAGTGATCTTCACTAATCAATCACCTTTCTTCTTCAAGGATTGTTCAGGACCTTTTTTACGTGCAAGTCACTGAAACTGATGAAATCAAAAAACTACCAGCCCCTTGCTTTTATTTACCAGCTGCTTTGTTTCAACCACCCGAGTTATGTCAAGTTGTTTGGTTGAAAATACCCGATTTTAAAATACAACATTTGAATATCAAATATGTGGCAATTCTAATTGTACAATAAATATTTCATTTTGCCATTGAAACAACTTCACTTCTGCTGTGCTACCATCAGGCTTAATGCCAGCCTTACACCAAGAGTCTTCTCTGAAGAAGTTAACGTAACAGAGAAACGTCAAAGGTCAGAGTCAAATCTCGAGTCTTGCAGGAGTTGAATCATTCTTCTGTAATCTCAGTCATCAAGTGTACAACATTTTCAATATTATTTAAACGCTAGTAAATATAGCAGGTGGTGAGGAATCATACAGTTAGCAGGACTGTGGACAATATGGAGAAAGTGATAGACTTGTTGAGGGAACAAGAACACATCTCTTACATGTCTTCTGCTTTTGGCAATACTAAGAAAGGGGTAAAACAACAAACAGAATTTACTGAGGACCGAGTGTGTATGCTGTAGCAAGCTAGTGTAAAAGGTATATTTAGCCAAAGATTACTATTTGACTTGTACCTTGTATACTAATTCATTAGCACAGCCCCATTAAGGTTAGTGATTAGCGTACTGGCTTGCTAACTGTAGCATATTTGACAGCAATTTGGAAGGCTGTCTCAGGTATCACATTTACTTCCTCATGCTATTGTGGCATAATTGGAAGGGTTTAAGAAAGTAAAGTCCCTTTGCCTAACAGCCCCTTGAGATGAATCATATCTGTTTTGGGGGGTTATGACCTAAAACTTAAAATATGTTGATTCAACACAATAAGTATGAATAAAATAAAATCACAATGTAAAGATGAGCTTGGTATCAGAAAACATGAGTACTTGAAAATAATTGCAGATATATTAATCATAATAAAACCATCAAAGGTAACATGCAGCAATAACCTTACATCAAGAGGGCATAGGCCTGTATGCAGTAAATCTAGTTGCAGTCTTATGGCTAGTGGCACTCTAACTTTCCCTGTCTTTGCAAAATACTCTGAGAGATGCAGACAAATTGTCTTTAGGTGTGAGCAGGTGTCAGGCTATGGTCTTTAGAAATTCTGTACAAACTACTAAAGTCTTTTAGAGCAGGCTATAGAAACCCCATCTCAAATCATTCCAGCATATGGACAATTTTTGTAAACACTGACATACAGGGAAATACTGGGGCCTAGTGAATAGTGAGTGTGTACCTTAAACTCAGAGCAAACCAAGCATAAAAGCAGGGTTTCAAGAACATTTGTTGTCACAAATCACTGTTATTTTAACAGTGATTTACTGGCCACTATGGCAGCAATTTTACCAGACACTGAATAAAAACACCTGAATTGAGTTGGCAGTGGGAGCTTATTTCCAACCTTGGTGCACAGGTGTTGATATTATACAGTATGATGCTCATAGAGCTCAAACAGTATGTGACTCAGTCAGACCCAGTTTTGACAAAGCAAGCTCTCATGCCAAGAGGGTGAAAGTATGGTCTGAATTTCCCCTTTGGGCAAAAAAGTTGTCTGATTTTGAAATTAGAGTCACCCAGTACTAATGAGCATGTTTTTGGTTGACAGTGGAACCTGGACACAGACAGTTAAACCAACAATCTTCTTGCTGTGATGCACACGCACTGACCTGCTGTGCCACCATGCTGCCGTCAAATAATGCTGTTGACAATTCAGTTTGTCAAATCCTTGACATGGAAGTGGGGGGGTGCAGCAGCATAGTCCAACATGGGGATTGGACCAACAACCTTCTTGAGGCAGGTTCACTACCTGCTGCACCACCTTGCTGCCGTTTGTGCAATACAAACTCCCTCAATTCTTTTGACGTAATACAGGGAAGGGCTGTATTTAAATCTTTTAAGGATTTTAAAGGAAACTTTTGGATGTACGAAACTGAAAGTTAAAAATCTTTTAAGAAGTTCTGGAGTTTGCTTCAATTACAAGATCATTTTTAAAAGACAGTCTGAGTTGTTTTAAACACGTAATGTCAGCATAATCCTGGATTACATAAAAACAAAACACTCACTCATCTGAGTCCTTTTTGCTTTCTTCAATGTAGGCAATGGACTCTGAACGGAGCCGATTGGTGACTTCGTAGGTACGCAGGGTGACACCGAAGATGTCCTCATGGTAACGGTTCTCATCCTGAAAATCAGAAAGTGACAGAACTGAAAAGGTTGTAAAGACGACATGAATTTTGCTTTTTAATGTAACTTTACAAGCCAGAATGAGCCTCCTTTTTAAGAACATGTAAATAAAATGCATTCTTGAGGCAATATAGCTCTTAGTTTGAAGCTTGTCCCTCTCTAAATTACATATTTTTTGGCTCTTAACTGGGAGTCACTCTGCATGAGGAGGGTGTCATTCAGTTTGAACTCTAACAACCAGGATACAACAACTGTCATCATCATGTTGTAGCATCAGAATTTTGCAAACCACATATTACACTATAGACTACTCTGTTCCCCTCAGTCTTACCCGAAGCTTGCTGATAAAGAAGCCAGCATCCTCCAGGCTCATGCTGCCCTGCTGTTTGATGACTTGCTGGACAGTCTTGAGAACGTCTCCAGCCATTGTCACATCCCCGCACACGTAGATGTGTCCCCCTTCCTCCCTCAGGCACTTGTACACCATCTCTGACAGCTGCTCGCGCAGAACATCTTGCACATATTTCTGACAGAGAGGCAGAGGAGGAATGATGAGTAAGTGTGAAGAAGTCAATTGTGAGAAGATTGGAAAAAGGGACAATGTGAAAATTAGTAACAACCCATCAGACAGCTGATGGACAGGGAACAAAGTTTTTCAGATTTCACAAACTACAGCCTAAAATTTTTGGTTCATCCAAGGACTAAATTTGAAAAGTAATCACAACAATGAACAACTGATAACGAACATAGAACATAGAGATATCACTTGTATTCTGACACATCTCTATCTTGATTCCTATACTATGATTTCCTTTATGCTTCAGTGTCTTATCATTGCTTGATGCCATGTCTTTAATGCCCATGATATCACATAATGCTGCTGTTTTGCAAAATGTCGAGCCATTTATGCTTGACATTGTATAGCTTATGGAAAATATATACATTGCTATGTATATGAATGGTGCTCTATAAATAAAACTTCCCCTACCTTGCTTTGCTTACCATATACGCTGCAAGTTTGTGGACTAGTGTCCAAATCAGGGGTACTCAGTATGTGAAAACTACACATTTTTTTAACATTAGCATTGTGAACATACTCTAGTAGTCACCAAATTCGAATATACTGTATGAACCTGAGTTAAGGTTAAATGTGACCTCTTTCATGTTGGCCTTAATGTAGCCCTTTAAACATTTCGTCACTGTAGGGCACAAACCTCTTATCTCCAAAACTGCTACTTTTCAGGAGGTATAAAATGCATCACTATTTAATTAATAAATATTTTTTATTTATCATTTATTTATCTCTATTTGTCTAGCACCAATTTATAACAATCATTATCTCAAGACACCTTACAATAGAGCAGGCCAAAGCCATACTCTTCATTTTATACATATATATGTATTTGCATATATGAAATACAAATATATACATATACATACACCCAAACCCAACATGAAGCACTGTTTGCAACAACTCAAAATATGATCTTTTTTTGAGTTTTTGTCTGCAAAAAATATATTTATAAGACAGATTTCTGTTTCAATCTTTGTTTCTTACTTTTATGAAGAGAGAAAAAGTAATAAAGAACTTGAAAGTCATCAGTTATTTTGATACCAATTAATAAATAAAGTAATATTACTACATTTTAAGATGTAATGAGGTGTTAACATTTTTAAAAATTTTTATTAACTTGCTTAATACTGATCAGTTCATCCTCAAGTCAAATAGGGCATATGTCAAAACCCAGGAAACCCCCAAGCATTTTTGAGAAATCAGGTCAGGTTAAGAATAATAATACAATATTGTGCCTGATTACCAGTGACTTTTGACCTCAAAAATCAAAGCAGTTGATCATTCAGGCATAGAGGACAAATGCGCACTGTTAAATATAAAATCCAACAAGCTTTCTTGAGATATTGCCTTCATAAGGAAAGGTTGACCAGGAGACTCCACGACCTCTAATTTTGTATTTGTTTATCCTTGTGCCATCTTGAAAATTTGTGCAAAGTTTGAAGACAAACCTTCACAATACTGTGTTTGCAAACAAAGGTTTATCATGGGGCTCCATCACCTTGAACTTTGACCTCCGAAATGTATTTATGCTTGAGTCAAAGTGAACATTTGTGCAAAGCTTAATCAAAATTTCTTTGAGTATTCATGGGATAATACATTCATAAAGCAGGTTCCAAGCAAAAGATTATCTTGCACCTCTATGACCCTGCCCTTTGACCTCCAAAATCGAACCAGTTCATCCATTATTCTTTGTGAACATTAGGTTGAAGTTTAAAGAAAATCCTCAGTGTTTTTGAAGGTACTCTTATGGTTTTGTGTTATCTTTTATTTCTTTTCACTTTTGGCTTTATTGAAAACACTAACACTGATCGTTGTTGTTTTGTTCTGTTTGAAAGATTCAAGTGTCATACTCCATGTCTCTCTTTGTAACAGCGCTGTCTTCACTCAGTGATTTGATTTCAAACCCACACAGCGGTCCACAGAGAATTATGACGAGCTGACTCATCCAGAGCTACGTACAGTTTAGCACTTGTACCTTTGGTTTGCCGGGCTCTCTTGAATAGGCTGTGTACAGCTCCTTGAACACCTTTTTGTTCTTTGCCTGGATGGTCTCCTCCTTGTAGATGTGATCCATCTCTGACTGCCGGCAGCCAAACACCAGGATCATTGGGCACAGCTCCATCCCTAAGGACAAAAAGAATAAGTCATAAGTGGCATAAGTCATTATTCTGAATGGTGCTGCAGAAGTGATAGTCAAAATCTCAGGCAGGCATTAGCTCTGAATTCCATTATTACTCAAATGTGCATCTGACAACTTATTAATTAGAATAAATTTAACACCATCCAGCATATTCTAAGAATCAGTCATCAAATTGTAGATTCTGTGTGCAACTTCATGTGCAGCAGTGAAAATCCACTGCAAATCCTCTGTGTGAGTCAGTGATGAATACATATCTGAGAAAAAAATACAGAAGAAAACAAACCATGGTGTTCAAGGTCATATAGTCTCTGTTGCCAGAAGCTTCTGAAGGGGGCAATTCCTGTTCCTGGACCCACCAGGATACAAGGTGCTTGGTTGTCTTTGGGAAGTTGGAAAGATGGTGCACTGAAAAATACAATTTCAAAAAAGAAAAATAAATACAATTAATGACAAGAAACACATTCATTATCTTGTCTATCAGAGACAAATAAGGCTGACTTTAAAGATAACTGGTTAGAGAATTAATAATGGAGAAGATGGGAAAGGAAACTGCTTCATTTTTCAAGTGGTCAACCAAAGAAAAATGCTAACCCTCTCTTCAGGACTTCAAGACCCCGTTTACACAACGTTGTCAACAGAAACAGAAAGGTTTTTTCTTTGCTTTTTAAAAGGCGCTCTGCGTTCACAAGGAGACAGTGTGAAAACGATGTGCATTCACAATGATCTGCGAGAACAACTGAAAACACAGTAGCATGCATACCAGGCCAGTAGTTGGTGATGTAAGTTTGGAGTGTCCTTGGCGAATATAAGAAATACGTCTCTGCTGGTCAGAGTATTGCTGCAACAAAGCAACATTTTGCTGGAGGAACAATTACAAACCAAGCGTAGTAAGCAGCACACCTGTTGCTCAGTAATCAGCCATAGCTGTTGTTGTTGTTATTGTTCCTCGGTGCACACGCAACCTTTATATGAAAGAGTACTGCACATGCAACGCTGATTCCTGTTTAGATGTAGACAGATATGGAAACGTATTCTAAACTTTTACTTTGGACCCTGGTTTCAAAAGTTTGTGGATTCAGGCATTGTGGGCACCGTTTTCATGTAAACAGAATGCGCAAACACAACAAAAACTCTCAGTTTTCTTCCGTTTTCATTGTTGTGTAAATGGCCCCTAAGTGTTTAAGGTACTACCTGACCACCATAAGAGTCTACAAAAGAACATTAGAGGGAAAATCAGAGTTAAGGACCTTCAGCCAAAGATTTACTTACAGTGCTCGTGGTTGAAAATTGTTCAACTATTGGAACACCATTTTTTACCTCCGCCATGGAGGTTGTGTTTTTGCCACTGTTTGTTTGACTGCCTGTCTGTCTGTGAGCCAAACAAACCAAAAAGTTGTCAACAGATTCTGCTGAAATTTTCCTGGAATGTTGGTTGTGGCACAAGGAAGAAATGATTTCAATTTTGGATGCTGAATTTCCCAAAGGATTTGTAGACATAACGCAATAGGGCAGTTTTCCCCATTTTGGATTTTGACTCAGCCAAGAATATTAATTGTCTTCTAGTTTATAAGTATATTTATTATGCAAAATTGAATTTAGCTATAGTCAAAGCTGGATAAGGTAGTTTAAATTGGACTACTAGTCTTATCAGGATGCACAAGCACTAGGGAAAATCTACTTATTGACCAAAGTATGTTCGCCTTTGCTAATGTTGGTGGTGATCCATTAGCTTTCAGATAAGTCAATGTTGAATCTTCTTCAGGTATGCTATGCTAACAAGTGAGCAAGCATCTAACCAGTTGTATGTTGATGGAAAGCATGAACAGCTTCACAGCTCTGTAGGTTTTGTATGCTCTCATTCTATACTTTTTATTTTTGTAATAAATTCAAGCACACTTCAGATCTAGCTAATTGTGATAAACTTGAGCAAATGGCAATGTGACATCTTATATGGTATCATTTTTGCTGTTAGATTTCTGAAACTAACCCCAGTTTGGAGAGTGTGGAGCATGAAAAATGAGCCTTATCATACATTAAATAACAATAAGACACAATGACCAGCAAATTGGTTTTGGCCAACTTCATGTTTGAATTTTTTTAAATGAGGTAACACCTAGTTAGTTAGGTTTACTAGTCTGCTTATCAGCTTTTGAAAACTGAAAGAACTCAAATCTAAGGAATTTTATTTGTCCAATTTTAAGTCTATAAATCTTACAAGACTTTCTATAAGCCAAAATTGCGTAAAATGTCCAGCAACACATCTTATTTTAGTATTTAAAAACAAAAGATAAACCCTAAATTGCTTGCAAAAAGTTAAAATATCTGCCAGTGTGATAAAACAAATATTACTTTTGCGATGTCTTAGAAATAAGATGTGCTATCTTAAGTAGTTTCTATATCTAACTTTAAGACCCTCGAGGAGCAAAACACTGGTTTTTAATTACAATTATTACGTTCTTTATTTTGGTTTTTTATTCATTGTAATAAGATATCCACTTGGACTTGTAAAATGAATATTACATTTTAGTAAGTATTGTGGATATTTTTTAACTTTAAATTAGACAAATAAACTGGCTATGATCTGAGTTTTTGCAGTGCAGTTTTACAGTGCAGAAAGTCCAATCAGGGATTGCAGAAGTCTATTACTTGAGCTCTGGGAGGACTCTGGCCTAATTTGAAGCAGAAAAACACTTGTAAGTGACAGCATACACTTGGGAATTTTTGGACAAATTGTCAGTGACAACAAGCCTGAAAGCCCCTCCTTTACTGAGTGGGGTAAATCAGGTCAATATCTTGCACAAAATTGTCTTGTGTGTTGCATGCCTTTGGTTAGTGGTCCCTTTACCTAAACAATATTGCTTAACTTTTCTCTAAAGGACAGACAATCAGCCTATTGTCTACAGTGTGACCTTGATTCCTACATGTTCTATAATCTTTATTATTTGGACATTCAAAATTATTTGGTAAAACGAGCAGTATTTACCTTCGGACAAAACACGGCACCATCTCCCCCTTCTCTATCCTGTTGAGCCATGATGAACACACTCCATGGTGGATTGGTCCTCCTCCATCTGAAAAGGATTATTACCAGGCAAGCACTTTACTTTTTTCTCTCACCTCCGCCTCCCACTCTCTTTAAGTGCACAAACTAACAGGACAAGAGCAGCCTTTTTCAAGCTTTCCAAGGCTAGGGCTATTCTTCTCCCTCTCTCCTTCATGGCAAAATTACAGTAATTCAACCCTGGCTTTAACAATCGCTGAAAAATATTTACACCAGTGCAGCTACCATGTGAGGGAAAAATGTGAGGGAGAGAAAATACCAGCAATGACATCAGGGGATGTTTGCAGACTACTTAAAGTCAATTTAAACAGAGAGCTCTAATAGCCTCGTAATTTTAATTGCATGAAAGGAAGCTAGCTGATGCATTTCATGTGCATTATGATATTTTATCACATTTTTATTTGGGCCCTTACATATGAGAGAACTATGTGAAGGTTTTTGGATTTTTTTTTAGAAAGGCTGGACAATTTGACTTTTTTTTTCTCAAAACATCCTTGTTAAAGCACAGCACACTGTTTTCTACATATTCCAAGAACAGTACTGAAGGAAATGGTTCATGAAGAGTAATCATAATAAGAATAAATTTATTTATTAAAGTGCTTTAAATCAAAGTTGTATGTTTTTCTTTTATGTTTGGGACTATGGATGGGAAGTAGCGTAGTGCTTAACCCGGCATATTTACATCATTCTTGTGTGGGCTCCCATGACATTGTACATTCATTGGTATGCACAGTCCTGTTCAAGTAAATGAAAACACTAATATTCTAGAAGAGAAACTATTTAACAACTCACACTCATTTGAAACTACAAAAAAGTGGGTCATGTCTACCTGATGTCTAGAGGTGGACTTTTCCATAGAGCATGGAACCAGAAAGCTTGTTTGCTACCTTCTCAATAACCTTAGAGACAAGTAAAGACCAGTCCCTTACGAGCACATCTTATAGATGTATGGTATAAAGGTCTACTCTACCCTGACAAGATGTGAAAACAGCAAAAGAGAAAACAGCAGTGGACCTGGTACAGAGCCCTGTGGAACTCACTGCCTGAAAGGACTCAAAGAGCACACTGAGTAAAAAAACTTGCTGATACCTCTAAGACAAGTTAAAATTCAACCACAAGAGCAACTGAGCTGAGATGCCTTGATAATACTCAATCCAATATTGTACACAAGCAGCAACAACATTTTAACAGATGTAAACTCAGAGTCAACGGCCAATAATCTTTCATTCAAGTCCTGTTTTTTTAGGGTGATTTGTGCAGCACAGACTGGAGCAGCTTTAATGGCCTTGCGATTTTCATAAAAAAAATAAAAATAAAAAAACATAAAAATGCACTGATTAAACAATCCATGTGCATTATATAACAAACTGAAACATGGTCTTTATTTTCCTTTTTGTGCCTTTATTTTTAAAGAGCCCATATTTTGTCTCAACTTGGTTCATATATTAATTTTTGATTACAGCTAGAGTATGTTGACAATCAGAAATGTTCAAAAACCTTCTAGTTTCTACATACTTAGTACCCCTGATCCAGCTGTATTCTCAGTCAGTCTGAGATACTCTGTTGAAGTTGCTCCCCCTTCAAAGGCTTCTTCCCTATGTGGTCCCGCTCTTACAGGCAACAGTCTGTAGTAATTGATCAGTTATAGTGCTGCGCCACGCCATGCTGTCAAAGACTCTACATTCATTCTACAGTACCATCATTGCTTTGCACTAGGTTCACCAGTTTGAGCCATGGAGCTTAAAAGGCCAATAAAACAATGGAAGGACATCAAATTGGGGAAAAGCTATTTGAGGCAGCTACAGTTGCCATAAATAGGGGAAAAGGAATAAGTTTTGATTCAGTAGACTTTTGTCTTGTGCATAGAAGTGCTCTATCACACAGGGGAGGCATGTAAAACATATTAAAGAACATATTAGACTCAACAAAGCATAATAAAGGCTCTTGAAGAAAAACAATTTGAGGGGTTTTTAGAAAGGCTGGGATCATTTGGTGTTTTCCCTCTTTTTAGCTAATTTAAAAAAGCAGAGTACATTGACTCAAGTCAAGCATTAGCTGACCTGCTTCCTAAGACTACTGGCATGTATAACTGCAAATCATTTGCAGAACAATCAACCCAACAATGGTAAAGTTTGACCAGAAAAAGAGAAAGCAGCAATGGACCAAATACAGGCCCTTTTGGAACCCCATGACAAAAAGCAGAAGACTCAAAAAACAAATTGTTAAATTAAATCCTTTGTGCACTTTCTGACGGGTACATCTCGACCACTGGAGCACCTGGCCTAAGATGCTTTAATAACGTCTGTCCAATAATATACAGTGGTCCACTGTATCAGAAGCGCCGCTAAGATTATACAACAATAAACCTGATGAAAACATGTAAACGGCAAATCACAAATCATTCACCATCTTTGTAATTGCTGTTTTCGCTGAATGATTTCCCCAAAGCACAAAGTGGCTCAAAGAGATCATTTGACGACAAAATTGATAAAGCTGCATTGAGACTACTTTCCTAAAAACTTTTAATAAGCAAGCAAGATTTACAGCGGGTCTCTTGTTTGTCAGAGTCCTAAGCTTCCACATTCTGGTCTTTGTCTCATATTGTTCTGCTAAAATATCACAAAACCACAATGTAGGAGTGTGTTTGTAGCTGAAATGTTAAGAATTATAGTGTAAGAAATGCCAGAGGGAAGAAACCAGTTTTACAGTGAGCTGACCTGCAGCTACACCTACACAGCTTTAAATCTTGAGAGAGACGTTAGCTAATGCTCAGCTCAAAAGAAGAGCTCAAAATGAGTGGCTGTGTCCTCACCTCTGGTTCGGTAAGAGACCACAGCGACGGTGAGATGGATCTCCCCCAGATGCAGGTCTGGAGAGGAGCTGATGGAGTAATAGCGAGGCTGCAGCAGGGGCAGCTGGGTGAGCAGCAGGGTGGAGGGCATCTGGATGGAGGGGAACTCCTCCATCACCTCCACCAGTGTCGGATTGTTGTACCACTTCCACTCTTCATACTCCTGCAAGCCCTGGGGGGAAAACAAGGCTGAATTTTTCATCAAGTTCCTGATTTATTGCTTTTCTATGAAACAAAAATGTTAATATTAAAGAGAACAAAAGAGAACGGTTTCCTCTTTCAGATCTGTAAATATATAAGACTAGAGCACAGGAGGCAGCCCCGGGCAGAGTTATTCACCATTCACTGCCTGTTTCTGTGTGTGATCACCGACATTTGGATCTCTGGAGGTGTAAAAACCCCAAATTTGATTTTGAAATGAGCTCAAGATCCAGTGCACATATGAAGTAATGTTATTTTAAGGTAAATCTACTGTAGTGCATGTCAGTCTGAATTTCGAAGCCTTCCATCTTTTCCTCTGTAGTTTAGTGACAATGACTCCATGTGTAAGTGTATGACTCACTGCTTGGTCAAAGCCAGCATTCAGCACACAGATGATAATGGCGAGTGATTGTGGGAGGTTCTGCAAGGGGGGGGATTTCTCCTGGTTAAAATGATCAGAGGCAATAATTTGGCGCCAGCTCCCTCCTGCTGTATGTTTTTCTATTAGTGCAAAGTGTATCAGAACAGCCTTTAAAATAGATATTTGAAATGCACACAGTATGTAAATACTGCTACCAGAGGGCTCTTAGTCCAGACAAAAACAAGATATGACATGCAGAAATGGGCTGGCAGCTGCCCTACTGCTGCTGCTTACTTACTTGTTTGTTTGTTTGTTTGTTCGTTTTGTAAATAAAGGACTCTATTTGCAGGAGATTGTGCTGCCTGGGATGTATTTACAAAAGCACGGATCTCTGTTTTGTTTTGTTTTTAATTAGTACAAAGATGAATGTCACATAATAAGGAAAATAAGCTATTTAAAGAGGACTTTATGGCTTAGGGCTATCATTATATATTCAATATTTGAATATTCATTAGTGGGGTAAAAATTCGGAGTCGGCCTTCCACCTGTTTACTTTTTATATCAAGCTCCATTTACATTTGCTTTAAGTTGGCAAGGTTCTCAAGGTGCCTGCAAGATTTACTGAAACTAAACATCAGTGATGTACACCGTATTGTTGATGCCCATTTCCTTGCTCTGAGGAGCAAACAAAGGGGTTTCAAACTCCACGTTTTGTGTTATTTCAATAACCACGAGGGTGGTAGCTAGCTGTTGTTAGCAATGTGCTAACTCAACTATCTGTATTTGTTTACAGTGTTAGCTTTTTGTTGTACAAAGCACTCTATCTTGAACTAGCAAATATTAGGAAATAAATCGGTCCATATTTTCCTCGTGTTTCAGCAAGAATGACAATGTTTTAAGTTTACGGCTTTTAAAATTCTCTTCCGTGCATTTGGTGGCATTTTGTATGCAGTATGGTATTTTCATTTAAATTCATAAAAGATCACAACATTACAATTGTACAGTCGCAATATGTTTATAAGATGCAATAAATATTGGGGTATTACTTTTTGTATCTCTTTGTGTTGAGTCTCTTTTTTGTTTGTTGAGATAACTGAGACTTTTTTGAGTCTTGAGACATTGCCAGTCTTTAAATCTAATTTGTAAATGCTTTATAAAAGCACGGATACTGCTTGCTTTAGATGAGCTGACACAAAATACTTTATTAACGAGTAGTAAGTACTTTGTTACTACCTGAATTGATGAACTCCTGTGTTAAAAAAAAAAGTTTATAAAACATGTATTGGAAAATTAATTTATGAGTTTCATAAAACATTTACTAATACACTAACCATTAGCACATGTCTGAATTGTGTATGTATACATGCAACATAATGTCTATCTAAATATTTTGTCATCCTTTACATACACTTCCTAAATTATCTTACAAACCACTGGTTATTCCTAAATGACTGGCTTGTAAATGTTGTATTACTTAATTTAGAAAAGCTAAATTCATCATTTATTAAATATGAAAAAGCAATCATTAAGCACATTATGGATGATCCTATTAATGAATAGTAAAACATTTATAACTATGTTTATAAAGAACATGCTAATGTGCTCATGTCAGAAACATGCTGTACAAATCATGAATTCAGTAATTGTTTATGCTTAACTAATGTTTAATGTTTAATAATGTGCACTTAATATAAAGTGTTACTGTCTGTCTTTAAATTGATAAAGTGTTTATCAATTTAAACATTATGATGTGGAAATTCTTGTAAATGTTGTGCAATGAAATAAAAATGAGTGTACTTTTGACACAGATGAAAACAAAGCATAATATATTGTCATATATATCCTGCATACTTCAAGAGAAAAAAAAACCCTCATGTGTCTGATCACAAACCCAAGTACGTGCTCACTGCAGCCTCAGTAGCTCAATGATCTCAAAGGTTACAGTTAACACCAAGATTGAGAGTCAAATCTCAGTGAATTTACCTTACTGAGGATCTCTAATTTCTTTTTCTGTTTGTCATTGGTTGCCAGGGCAGCAAACTGCTGCAGCAGCACCGGGCTGGGTGGAGTGGTGATGTCCAGGAAGTACTGGAAGGCCTGGTAGATGGTACATGGAGGGATGCGCGTCTCATTGGTCCAATTACTGATAACACCTGCAGAGAAAAATAAATAAATCACTGGTACATTTTATATTAACAGCAGATCAAATCGTATCAAACTACAGACAGTCATTAGTTCTGCTTCAGGCTCAGCAGGAGACATTTAAACTGAAAAGGTCTGATAAAGCCACTGTACTTGAGTTGCCTGGCAGGAAACTGCACACAGGCAAATTTAATTGGGCTCTTGTGAACACAGCCAAGCTTCTCAGTGATAAAAAGTCAGATTTTACTGGAGTTGGTGGAGACTAAAACATAGATACATGGACTCAAAAGTTTCAAATCACATTAATCAAGTTTCACCTGACATGGGTGTGGATTGGCAGTGGTTTGAAAAATATTACCCACCCTAAGTACCATAAAATCTGTATTTAAGTCAGGACTCCCCCTACGGAAAAAAAAACACAATTTAAACTGCCTTCTTGTGCAACAACTTTCATTACATTCAAAAAGTCCAAAACATGCAGTATCAATGTAGGTCCTTTAGCGTCACCCATTTTCCCATAAGGGGTTTATAATACTGTTAGCTAACAGTATGGTAGTTGAGCTCTCAGCCTAAAGAAACACTAATGAAGCACAGACCCACAGCCTGCAAGTTTCTCATCCTCTTTGGTCACTTTCATCACAGGGTTTTTTTTTAGGCAAAAGTATGCCACAGCTTTCTTTTAATGCTGGATTATAACTGAATTATGGAGAAAAACTGTTAAAAAGTGACACCAGTCTTCACAAGCTTGGACTGAGTTCTATGTAACCCTAACCTGACACACTAGATGGACTGTTCAAGATATTTCACTAGTCCATCTGGGAAAGAGCCCATTGAAAAAATGTTGGTAATGGAAAGAACCTTTCAGTAGTATATCCGGCAGGTGACTGAATGATAGTTCAATCAATCACATACATTATGGGCCAATCAGATAAGATAGTAGGTGGGTGCTACTGCGGCAGTGTAAAACACAAAACGAGAGCCCCTAAGTAGATCAAACTATCATCAAAACATGTCGGAAGTGTTGTGAAAATATAATTTCTATTGAGAAGTGCTTTGACTGCTGTTGTTTTTTCTTCATTTAAATAAGAAATGCGGTCAAGATCTTATAAAACTGCTACTGAAGCATCAATGCTAATCTCTGCACAAGCAGCTATAACTGTTGTTGTCTCACTTGTAGCTCCTACCTCTTCCTGCTCTAACAGACGCTGATTGACTGTGCTGCTTTGGGCTGCTCACAATCGTAGTAGATTGTAGCTCCACAAGCTGGATCTGCCTGATCACAGACATGGAATAAGGAAGGTCCAGCTGCTGCACAAGGTTAGCTTGCAATTAGGTTAGGAGTAACTTTCAGTAGTGTCAGGCTGTGCACAATGTATGATGATGGCAGCTGCACTTGCAATGTCAACAAGTCTTAGCAATTTATAGCAGTGAACTGGTAGCACCTGCCAGATTATTGTGTCCAATCCAGTCCAATCCACTTTATTTGTGTAGCACATTTAAAAAACAAAAATGTCTCCAAAGTGTTGTACATAGAATCATAAAAACAATAATGACAGAAGAGAAATGTAAATCAAATTAATATTCAGTATTACAATCTTAAGATGGCTCTGTTCTTAAACTCCTGGTTCTTCTTTGATGATAGCTCTTGAAGACATTGGCTGCATGTATGTGCAATTTTTCTGCACCACAACTACCATGTATGCTTTTATGCATAGTTGACTCATTTGGCCTTCTTTCCACATCTGAGGTATGGCTTTCAGTCTGCAGTCTGGCCAGACTTTTCTGGACAGTAGATTAATGTACCTGGATCCCACTGGTTTCTGCCAGTTCTGAGCTGATGGCACTGCTGGACATTGTCTGATTTTAAGATGAAGTCAGCATGATGTGTCTTCACTCAGTGCTCTAGGCTGATGACTGCATCTGCACTTCTCTACGTTGCCCATTTCTTTGTGCCTCTTCATAAGAGCTTGAACATCACATCTTGAAATCCCCAGTCTGCTTTGAAATCTTTGTCTGGGAATGATCTTGCTGATGTAGTATTATAACCTTGGTGTCCTGTTGCTGGGCTCAGTTTTGCCATGGTGTATGACCCATGAGGAGAAAATGCCATACACATGGTAGCAGAGTTTGGCTGTTCCTCACTTCTTTTCAAGCCTCCTGCACTGCTGTGTCTGATTCAGTTAATGACTATGATTCAACCTACATATGAAAATGATCATCATTAGCACCTGCTTGGTATAATTGATTAATCATATACCTGACTGTGTGCAAGTGTACCTATAAGCATTGATGCTGGTTTGAAGTCAAAGAGTGATCACACGAAATACTGATTTAATTTAGATTTTCTTCCATCCTGTCAATTTGCACATCCTAAATTGATAAATACATACAGATAATCACATCATATCAGCTTAAATCTTTTACATAGTATTGTAAATGTACAACAACACTGACAGCAATCACACCATCCTGATAATAAACCCTGGAGACAATTTTGCCACATTTGCTCCATGCAAGCCCTGATTTGGAAGACAAAATCATGTCCTCTCTTGTTTAATTAACACTGAAATAATCACAACCATCTATAAACTGTAAACACCCACACATGAGCTTTAGAAAGACCCATGGAGCTCATGAGTGTATTTGTAATTAGTAAAAACAATCATTTGTAAAACATTAACATTGTTTGACACTTACAAATAAATAGAGCTTGCAGAATGCTCTTGCAGAACTGGCTCCATAATCACATTCATATTTATATCAGCTCTAATATAATTTTGTTGCAAATGAATGATAGTGCTCATAATAGAAGATTACTGTGTCACTGTGTTTTTCTGTGGTGTTACTGTGAGTGTGGGTAGGGAGGGGAGGGGTGTTAATGGTTAGAATAAGAATATTCTTGCAGCTTCTGGATTTTTATTCTTCTTTTTGAACATTACCTTTGTCTGACATTTATTTAGTTTATTTGCCTGCATTCCTCTAACTAGTGATTATCTTGATATAAGGTAGTAAATAAACTGGCTTAAAGTGCCATAATGATACACAACATGCACATAAAAACAAATTTAAAACTGTTGAAATGGACAATTTGTAGCACTCTTGATGAGGTTCTAACAGAAATGTAACATATTACTGTACTGCTATTGTCTGACCTCTGATTAGAGGCCTCTTCCTAGCAACCACTGCATGTTTTTCAATGTATATCTGTGAAATGTGACCATAATTTTGTTACCTTATAGTATTGTTCATTTCTTGTTTTTTTGTTCTTACATGGGGTTTGTTACAAGAAATAGTCCATGGATTTGACTTACTTGATCACCAAGGTAGCATTTACAAAGTGACATTAACAAAGAACACAGAAGCGAGGAGAGAGTGAAAAGAGAGCTATTCAAAGATAATGTTGAGCCGCTGCACTCGAATATCATAATCATCCAGTTTTTGAAACAACGCAATGACTAAAAAAGTTTTAATCTCTTCTGGGCTGTTGCAACAGGTGAGGTAACAAAAAATGAGTAAAGTGGAACAACTTTAAACTAAAGTGTTACCAAAAAACAACATCAAAAGGCTGTCATTAAAGAAGAAAATAAAAGCAGCAGCAGATCGTCCTGATTACCTGTCAGAGCTCTTCTGCATATAGATGCCATAGCTGCTCATGTAAGAGGAATACAGCAAGGACAGATAACATTATATGAAGGTTTTTGTTTTGCTTTGTTTTTTCATCTATAGCTTCTCAGGCATCATTTGGAATGAGTCCATTGCATGCTTTGGAATCTTGTTGATGATAAAAATGTGTCTCATTGTTCAGACCTAATCCTAAATTTGCAGTGCAGTTGGATCTGCCTGATTCAACGTCTGTAATCAGCTCCAATCCAGAGTCCTTGAAATCAGGAAGTGGAAGCTAAGAGTGAGACGATAGCAGAAAGTGGCTTCTCGCACAGAGATTAGCAAAGATGCTAACAGCTTCAGTAACAGTTTCATCAGATCTAGGCCACAATTTTTTATTAAATGGGGGAAAAAACAACAACAATAAAAGCATTTCTCTATAGCAAGGATATGTTAGCTCCACTTGCAAACTCTATAGGAAATTCTTTGCTTGAAGACAATACATGCAATGTTTTATGTAAAAAATATTGGACCTTTGTGTAGTGGATATCTGAGCAAATAAACAAAAGATGGGCTGATATTTCTTTCTACAATCCATTTGCAAAAGCAAAAGCTTCAAACTCTAATGTCATTTAACCTCTAGATTTTCTAGTCAGTTTAAAATGGACCAGACCTGAGTTTACTCATTGGTCGCAGTTTGGTATACTTACTGTATTTGTTGCACTTTCTTATGCCAATAGAAAATAAATGTGTAAATAAACAACCGATTGTAAACTGATAGGATCTTTATACCTAAAACAACTAGTATGCTGCATCTTCTTAAATTCAAGCAGTGTTTAAAAGAGAGGGCACAATTAAACGGATGAGGGCAGGAGGTTTGATCAGTCATTAGCATTGAGGCTTTATTTGTGAAGCTAAAATTTTAATAAGCATGCAAACAGTGTTTAAGAAATTCATCACTTCACAGTCTAAGTGAAAATCACACTTATGTCACACAGTGTCACCACAACTGTTTGCCAGTAAGCATCTTTACTGAGAGATTTCTGGGCACAGATACCTCACTGAAGTGTGACTTCATGCTGTCTGTTGAGACAGTAAGACTGTTTTCTTATTCAGGTTTTGTCTCTGACATCCCACCCACATTTCAGACAGCAGCCCTCCTGACCGCACGCCCACTCTATTCGTAGATTAGCGTGACGTTGCTAATAGCGTCACCCACCTAGGGCAGTGTTCCTCTCCTCCAGAAACTCCACTTTGACAATTTGATTGACAGGTGGAGCATCCTCCAGTTTATCTATGAGAGCTGTCACCAGGTCCTCGTGGTTGCCAGGGAAGATACCCAGATGGTCGCCGGGCTGGTAGCTCAGTCCGCTGTGGTTGTTTGTGTGGAGCCGGACAAATATGGTGGAGCGACTTCAAAAGAGATCAGAGATTTAAGAGGGGGGAGCTGCAACATTACCAGTCTTTAAAATTTAAAGGAGTGTTTGTCACTCTAACTTTCTTTAAAAGACAGTGGATGTTTACTTTCTGTGGAAGTACATACTTACTTGGATTTCGGACTCTGCAGGTTTTGAGATTCTAGCATCTTTGCTCCATAAACCTTTTTCTTGTGGATACTGTATAATGCTGTTGGCAGAGAGAAAAAAACCTGCATTACACGGAGGTTAAGCACTTCAGAAAGGGCTGATGTTAATGACGATAAAAGAATATTTCAATTAATAAATATTGATTTCAATAGTCTTGTGTTACAATTAAAACATTATTTAGATATTTATATCACTAGACAAAATCATTAAACATTAAAAGTAGGCCAATTTAAAGGATTATTTAGGTAAAAAATAGCTTTAAATAATGTAAATATGATTCAAATTGCAACACTGAAGTCCAAAGTGTTCAAACTCTACATACTGTGTTCAAAATATGCATAGTGACAACTCTTTATAGCTTGATACCTGGCTCCTGCATTTTATCCAAAGTTTAGTACTGGCTGATCTCTGTGGGCAAATGATGTGGCGAAAATTCAGGCTGGATAATATATTGTTTTCCACTTAAATTGAGATGTGTGCATACAAAATGATCACATTACAGGACCTGCAATGTTAGTCCTATGAACTGGAGAATATCCTGCTGATACTTCTGTGATGGTTAGAGGAGATCAAGATTGCCAGTTTCCTTGTTTTTTTTGTTTGTATTATTATCAATATAAGTCTGTCTGAGATAAGCCTCAGTAATCAAGGAGTTGATCAGTGTGCATTCTGAGTCTGTGTGTCTCCTGTTTGTATCTGAAGGCAACAGACCACCTCTGCTTTCAGTCACAGACACCAACTTGATGTGCAAGGCAGAAGCTTAGTTCTCAAGGTGGGACTTGTGTGAGCTACTTTCCTGCAGTCAGCAGCCCCTTGTAGTGCTGCTTGACAATGCCCTGGCCAACTATACCATCTGTTAACCCATTTTTCACAGTGACACTCTTATACTGCAAAGATTACACACAAATGCAACACAAGAGTCACAGTTTACCATCTGTAGGTCAAAACTGAAACAGCCATCCATTCATTATCAACACCGCTTCACCCTTTTGGGTTGTTGGGGGCTGGAGCCTATCCAAGCTTAAATTGCCCGTAAGGTGGGGGCCTCTACGGACCTCAGGGGACCCCTGATCGGTTGCTATCCGATGACAGGGCCACATAAAAAGACAGACAACCGTTCACACCCACCCAAACACAGGGAGAACATGCAAACTCCATACAGAAAGACCCTGGTCAACACAGAAAGTGGAAACAACATCTTCTTGCTGTGTGGCACTTGCATTAACCTGCTGCACCACTGTAATGCCCAAACTTGAAACACTTGATGATAATCTGAAACCAATAGTAGTTTCTTAGAGTAAAGACATGAGCTAAATATGATATCAAAGATGAATGTAGACAATCTGAGAGGTAAAGTGTGCCTGAATTGTGAAGATTTCTGAAAAATAACAAATGAGTAAATAAAACAGACTCCAGCAGAGGTGTCTGCACATGTATTTCCGAGATGTACTATGTTCAACAACATTTCAGTTGATTTCTAGATTCAACCTGTTGTCTGAATTCTGAAATGTTGGAAGCAACATGGTCAGTCTTGGTCAGTCAAAAATGTGCAAAAGTTTTCTTGTGTTTTGATTATTACTAGGGATATTTGATATTGAATTTCTGTTGATATCTGATATGGTGATATTCCAAACTTGTCATTGCCGATACCTATTTTTTTTTTGGAAAGAGTACGAGGTATCTCCTTTACTAAAAATGACCTGTTCCCTTTTCACTGTGATAGTGTATTTGTGTTAGACAGTGATGTGGACTAAGGAAAACAACTTTTCATTCTCTAATTGAAGACACAATTGTTTCTAAAATGATAAAAATTCCAAAATAATGGGTTAAGCATTATGCTACTTTCATATATTCATATAGTATTACTGCTAATATATGTGATATATGTGGCTAGTATGTACATCCAAAGTATTGGTTGTAAATATCAGCAGAAACTTCAATATCAACTGATACTGATTTCCACTTTTTAAGCTAATATCTGCTGATACCAATATTGATATGTGTCCCTAGTTGTTACTGTTAATTCATATCAGTAAAGATGTGATAAATTTAACTGTAACATTTGTTTTAATTAACTTCACTTACTTGCTAACTTATCTACAACTGTCTTGAAATTAAAAACTTTCTCTCAAAGCAATTCCTGACCACTGTGATTTTTATTTTTATGATTTGTGTTGTTTTTTGTTCTGAGCTCTAAGTTGGATCTCAATTTTGACTGCTGTGTAATGTTGTGATCGCAGAGTTCGGGTCTTAACACAGATTTAACTGTTGAGATGTAAATGTTTGGGGGGTTTTTAAAGAAAAATATCATGTATTGTTCATGTAGTTTGATTAGTTTTGAGAAATCAGGGAAAGTTTTGAGAAATGTGTTAAATTAAATAAATATAAAAATATCTGGTTGTCCAAATAAATGGGGTAGAAATGCTTCACAGTCCTATGTTATGTCATTTTTCCACTCCAAGCTGCAGCTCCACTGGAGCTATAACAGATGAGTCACTGATCTTGATCAACAACATTACAAGCCCTCAGCAGATGTATTATGCCCATGTTATACTGCAGCATCATTAGCAAAGTGTAATACAACACTGTCATTGGTTCATTGCTCACAGTTTTTTCAAGTTTACTGTTTTTTTTTTTTTTACCATCAGTGAGAGCTGGAGCCTCGGCTGTGTATGTCAGGCGGAACTTGCTCTTCTTCCAGCTGCGGTCGTTGCTGATCAGGGAGTCATTGGCCTTTTCAATGTTCACGTCGTCGCCAACACAAAACACGTCACAGGCAGCCTTCACATATATAATCAAACAAGCAAAGGAAAGAGAATACACATTATTAAAAGTCCACTGCCAGCAAAGAACTTGAAAAGGATTTTTTGCACTTATATTCAAACACAATCCGTTAGTTTAAGGCCTTGGAAACTTCCTAACAGTTTACCCTTGAGGTTGTTTTAAAGAATGCATTTAAACTGTATTACCAAAAAGTCACTTTATTTCAAGAACAACTAAGCTAATTGCATGCAGTTAACAAGGTGAAGCCAAAATTGTGTTGCCTCCATTCCAAGTACACAACACTGTCATAATGAAGAAAATTACCAACTAAGCCCAAATAGTCCCTAAATCCGACCTTAAAAACCTTCTTGGCCCAGGTTCTGAATGACTCCTCTTGGCCACACAGCTCATCTCCCTCTCCCATGCGTAGGATGCGCTCTCCCCCCAGCTCTTCAAACAGTGTATCCACGGCGTGGGCAAAGGCGCAGAAGTGTGGGTAGGCCCTGGAGCCAAGGCCAAACACTGAGAACCTAAACAGAAACACATACACAAAGAAAGAGACAGCGATAGAAAGGAAAGGTAGCATTAAAAAAAGCAAAACACAAACATAGAAATCTGCAGCTGGGCCCACATCAGAAACTCTGCCTTTCTTCAGAAGCACCGAAAAACAGCTGACATATTTACAAGTGCCTGTCCAGTCTACTTTTAGATTGAGGTAAACATTGAAAGGTCACTTGTAGACGAGAGTTGTGCTTTGAAGCAGTCAGCCCACATAGTGCTCAAGTTGAGCAAGATTTTGTGTTTTCCTCCTCTTACACATGTCAACAAGCCACCACCTCCAATGAGATGTGACCTGGGTTCCTACACACTTTTTAAAATTTAAATTATGATTTTAAGGATATTTTAGGACAAAGTCTGAGAAAAGCAAAGAACATGTTTTTGACACTGCAAGACAAACAACAATCAACACATGTGGTGCATTCATTCTGCCCCATGATATACTAAATATGCTCATTGAAAGGAAGTGAGTTCACAATTTCTACCCATGGTGCTTAGCACGGGTTCAATAATGGAATATCAGGCATACTGCTGTCCTGACAGATACAGAAATGCATGAGAGCCTGTGTGTATGCATATGTACTGATAACTTCTTAATGCTTACTGCTTTTTAAAATCAAATTCAAGACACGTTAAAACCCAAACTGAGGAAAATTTAGACATCTTTTTGCACTACAGAATACACTGCAAGAAACGCAGGTGTGCAATGTAATATTTTCGTATCTGTTGCTAAAATGCTCATTCAAGTCGCACAACTTGCATTTTTATTTGTTCAAAATATTCCATGCAGCAGCTGAACTTAGTTTCAGTTTGGCATCTTAGCTCCAACCTTATTGCTTTCTGCAGGTTTTTTTTTTTATTCAAAATTTAAGAAGTGAAGATACAATATTTTAAATCCCTGTCAAGGGCTGCAGGCAGGATGCTGGGGTGGTAGGGGGAAGCAAGAGTGCATTACTGATGCAGGGCAACGCTGGCAGAGCTGCAGTGAAAGGAGCAAGCAGAAATCTTGCAGCTTAAATAGCCCGTTTATTGAAAGGATGCTTTTCAGGTGATTGAAAATGTATGCTAAGTGTGAAATCAGTGCAGCTCCAGTTGTTTGCCTGAGCTAGTTTCCCAATTTGTTAAAGTAAATGGTAAATGGACTTGAGCTTATATAGCGCCTTTCTAGTCTTTTGACTACTCAAAGCTGCTTTACACCGCAGGTCACATTTACCCATTCACACCCAAATAGCTCTCACATTCACTCACTGATGGTTCAGATGTGCTATGTTAGTTATCCATCAGTATCAGCTAACACTTTCACGCCCTTTCATGACCATTTAAACGCCACTGACGCGGCAGTGGGAGCAACTTGGGGTTAAGTGTCTTGCCCAAGGACACATCGCCATGTGTCGCCCAGAGCTGGGCTTGAACCTGCAACCTCCCGATCACTGACCAAGCGCACTATCCAGCTGCGCCACCGACGCCCGTGACATTTATAATTTATTATGATGCAACAAGCCACAGTGGAAAAAGTTAATTAAATAGCATGTTATCAAAGCTGCTTTCCCAATGGAGGAGGAGTGATTCTGACAGGGAACGTATGGATGTTGTGGACACGTTTATTCTATGATTGTGATGCTGCTAACACCTTTTTTTTGTGTGTTTTCTAAAGGTGCTGTTAAAAAGATTTGAGAAAGACAGTCTTGGTCGAGTTGCCATCTAAAATTGAAGACACTTCATCAGTAAAATAAGAGTTTTTAAAACCATTTAGGGTATTAAATTTTAAAAATGAAATAATCAAACTTTAAAGGATCTGTAGGAACCCTGTTACCATGCAAACATGGTATTGCTCCCATTGTTTTACTTGTGTCTTCTGAAGCTGCCCTTAAATAGCACAAATTACTGTATATTGGACAAAGATGGTCTCAGTCTAAAACTGAAGATCTCTATTAGGTCAAAATACAACTTTTAAGACTTTTATCACCCTAAACCTCAAAAATCTGACTTCAGACTTTAAAGATTTCCAATCTCGTTGTATATTCAGTATGATGACAAAATACAGGGCATTCTATTCTATTCTAAAAGACTTTGTAAGTATCAAGAAAAACCCTGTCTAACTTCAATTAATACTTTGATGAGTCTGCTTTCAAAATGCAGAACAGGAAAAGAACACAACTTTAACTAGAGCAAACATCATCTCTGAATATTTAATGTAATTGTGTTTTGATTGAAAGAAACTTGAGAGGCTTTGTGGGAATTTCAAGTTTGCCAGTGATAGTAATTCTTTTAATTCTTAAATTGGCACATGACTTTATTGTGCTGCCTTTGCACTAGTTACAAACCAAGACAAGTTTACAAATAACTTTAATTAAAGTACCCATCTACAAAAGTGTTGAATTATAGCTAGTGCTGCCAGGTGTTTTGTTGCAAACTGAATCCAATTCAAGGCAAAGCTGTCACTGTTTTTTTAATTATCTCATTCATATCGAGAGACCACATTGGGCAAAGATTTTGTTTCATGAATGCCAAAAATGAAACAAGACCAAAAAAAAAGCAATGAATTGCTTTTAATTGCAAGTTCTGCTCATGAAAAGTTTAACTGAGTGGGAATAAGGTACAGATACATACTGGTCCCTCTGTCACACTCTTAAGCTGGTTGCCGCCTCTCAGAAATAACAAACAGTCTGAACTGTATATCTGAGATTAAAGTCTTTTTCCTGAAGAGGATGTTCTGAATATTAGTCACTTTAATTAGCTACCCTGCATTTTTTAAAATCTGTATTTCATTAAGAAAAAAAATCAGCCCAAAACTAAATTATACACTGTTTTTTATGTTTCCTTTATTCATACACTGTTGTTTTAATGACTCTGATGGGGTAGGCAATTTGTCAATGAGGGTAGGCCTCTGCCTCTCAGGCATAGAGCCACCCCTGCTATAAGCTAGACTTTTATTGTTGACAATTGTGAAAATTAGAGAATTGGGGATTTGATTACCATCAAACAACACAAAAATGGTGGCATGCCATGTTTCTTGTCACATGACTGACATTGCACACCACGTGATATGGCTATCGCACAAGTTCACATGCTATTCCAATGTTAAAAGGCTATATTGTTCAGCCTTAGTGTTGAAGAAGCCTTAAAGACAGAGTGTAGTATTTGTATGTGTTTTTTAAATATAGAGCTTGTTGAAAAGTTAATAACTTCTACGTTACTTGCAATCATTGAGATTTTTAAGAAAACTTTTACTTAAATTCAAATTGAATGAGTTCATGTTCGATGTCCACTCCACTTTACCCAAACAGAACATTTTCAAAAACAATCACGTTTACCAAAGTGCTGCCCATGACTACCAAAAGCAATAAAGTAAAAATTGAAATAGAAAAATTACAAATAAAATAAACCAAAGCAAAACCAAAGAAAAAATACAGTAGAACCATCAAAACATATTTAAAACAGAAAGAAAAAACAGAAAATAAAAGCAACAGTATGATAATACAAGATATACAAAAACAGAGACATATAAAACAGAGACCACACAACTCTCATGCTGAGTTAAAAGCCAACAAGTTAACGTAAGTTTTAAGACAAGATTTAGAAGTAAGCATGGTGTGGGACATTCTTATTTCAGGAGGTAGTTCATCCCATGAACTAGGGCCAACTAAAGAAAAGGTTTGGTCACCTCAGGTTTTAAGTATGACCATGTTTGTGGTCAAAGCATGTTTTGCTTTGATATCTAGTTATTGCGAGGTAGCATACCAGTGTTATACCTCTAAGATTTCTCCCCTCAGTGTCTTTTGAAGCTGGATTTGTAAGATGTTACCTGACATTAGCGAGAGGTCCGGTGCTCTCAAAGTTAATCCTTGCTTCTGGCTCGTCACTGGAGGACTTGCGAGTGTCAGAGTAAGAGGACACACTGTTGAATCGGACCTTATAGCTCCTGGAGATGTGGAAAAGCAAAGAGATTGGACACATGGATGTGCCACCTGAGAAAGTTTAAACTGATATGCACAAAACTAAAACTCACTTTCTGTCTTCTGTGTTGGATGTTGGGTGGCGCATTTCCATTAAGGCAGCTCCAAATTTCTACAATGACCGAAGAGAAAGAGACTGTTAGTGAGCTCTGCATGCTGCCTGTGCTTTGGCTGTTCAGTTATATACACACCTCTCCATTTTCAGGTGGGTCACCGTTCCCGAATGTGCTGGTCACCACTAACACCAACGTCTCATGCTCCAGGTCCACAACATCGTATTCATCCATTGACATGACCTGTGGATAGGATGAGGAAAGAACGAGCATAATAGAGGGCTTCATTCTCCGCTCTCATGGTGGACTCTTTATCTCACTCCTATCCTCTTCACACACACACAAACACACATGTACTGCACATATCAGATGACTGGAGCGTGTAAATTAAGGCTGAACACACAGCCGCTGGCAGAGGAGGAGGTTGTAATGACCACTCTGTCCTCGCCTCTAACAAGATGATAATATGCTGCTGCCACACATCGAGAAGCCATGATCAGACTGCTCAACATGAGATTGTGAGTCTCACACTGAACACGGATACACATACATTAAGACACACATCGTAAGGCGTGGAGAGAAAACAGGCTTTAGCCCCACGAAAACGAGGATTTGCCCCAGGCGTTCACATCTACCCTGCCATCCATCTACAGACACCCACTCATAGTGGCACACACACATTTGCACACTGGCATGCACAGATCTGCTCTTGAGTGATTGATCACACTGGGAGAAACAGGAAGGGAAAATAAGACATGACCTGGAGGAGAGGAAAAGGCACACTATGTATGATTGAGAGCAGTGTGTTATGTTTCTTCTCTCTTTTTTCCAAACAGATTTGCACAGCCAGAGGTGCTTTGAGATCTTGTCTTAAACTACTGCATTGACTACGCTCCAGTGGTTAAATCTTGTCTTTGACCCACAGCACTTTGCTGCATGAGAGAAGAAGAAAAATGTGACAAAAGAAACACTGTCTTCTTCTAACCTCTCACCACACAGTGCATCTGCTTGGTTTTATTGGTTAAAGGGCAAAAAAGAGGGAGAGGGAGAGATAGTATGTGCCAAAGATGTTTTTGGATTTCAGCTTTTTCTCGAATAGGTCTGTACAGTGACTCATGGGCTCATACTTAGCCTTCAGATAATGTAATGAAAGGAAGGGGTGAGCGTACCTTTGCATCAAAAGCATGCTTGAAGATTTCACAAAGAGTTTTGGCATAATCTTGCGACTTGCCCGTCTCCGTGGCAAACAGTATGGTGGCCTTTACTCTCTTGGCCATGGCCTGGCCCATGAGCTTGGCTGAAAATTTCACAGCCCTGTTGAGGTGAAGGAAAAAATAAGTTGCAATCAAGATGCACTAACAACACAAGACAAGAAGTAAACCGTTCACAGTGATTTAAAAAAGAGTTGTTGTGATGCAGAAACCTGTATCTGAAAATTGTAATTACATATGACAGTAATGGCATTGAACTTGAGTTCTTGACTTGGGTAGGCCATGGCCAAATTTGAAACCTGGAAATATTCTGGGGACTACCAAATCTAATCAATTAACAAATTGCCACTGTTGGGCCAAACCCTCTCATCTCCAAATTGCTACTTTACAGGAAATTAAAAAAAAAACATGCTGTACTACTAAATTAATTTCAGTTGTATTGCCATAAAAATAAATTGCTTTTTGTACTTATAATTGGTTTAAAATTATAAACCAAAAAAAGCCCCTCACCAACATGAAAGGTGACCAGTAGCACTGTTTTAGGAAAAAAATCATAAAATAAGGAGATATAAACAAGGTTTTAGCCGGACAGAAATGAAATGCAGTAAAATGTCAGTTAGCAGTTTAGTCAGTATTTGGTATGATCACCCTTTTTAACCAGCAAAAACTATTTTAGGTACCCTTCCCGGAGTTTTTGAAGGAACTTGTCTCCTCGTCTAATTCTAAACACACTTCATGATGTTGAGATCAGGCTTTTGTGGAGGCTGCAGCATTATCCTAGCGATGAAAGTAACTAATTACAAATACTCATGTTACCGTAACTGTGTCGCTTTTTTCATGGACTCGTCCTTTTTCTGAGTATTTTTTGAAGTTTATAGTTTTACTTGTACTAATTTAAGTTTTAACAAAATCAAAGTACTTAAGTACAATGGAAAACCCATGAAGTACTGAGTACATCTTTACATTTGCTTTGAAAAAATGAACGGACACTGTAAACGACACAAAGCTAACTTGACCCACTCAAATGGATCTCATGAAAGCAGACTAACTGGGGATTAAAATGTCATGCATCGCGCCAATGCAGCCGTGAACGCTGGTTATTTTGCTGGATAGTGTCCAGCGTGGAGAGAACAATGGACAGGACAGAAGATAGCCCAGAGAAAACACCACCAGACAAAGAGACGGAAAAAAAGGATGAAAATCCTGCAACGTGTTGTATTTTTATGTTTGTTTGTTTAGAATGTTTTCATACAAGATGCCATAAGCTAAATAAAGTTTTCTCTGCTTGTAAGTTAGATACAGTGTATCTAAACTGCAGGGGAAAACATGTGAAAATGAAACAGATTTACAAGTACCTTTTTAAATAAACAAAAAGATAAAAGTTGATTAAAATCATGAAAAAGAAAACAACACACTAGTTATAGTTCTACACGTTTTTGCAAATATTTTACTTGCATTGATTAAATATATTTTGCATCTGTAACTGGCAATATATGAGTTAATTGGGAAATTCTATATTTCTATGTGACTTAGAATTTGTTGAATTAATGCATTTCAACATGTATAATGCTTTCATAATAATATTTCACCTTCAAGAGTTTTCCTGTAAGAAATTTTTAAAAATTAGAATTTAAATACAGACAACCAGAAGGTAGTCATATCATTTACACCATTCAGTTAATTACTCAAGATGTTACTGTATGTCAGGAAACTGTGGCAAGATTATTTGTAATATGGGGAGTATTTTTACTCGGTACTTAAGTGCTTTTCAACTGAGCTACTTTCACTTCTACTTCAGTCATTTTAATGTACTACTTCTACTTGTACTTGAGTATCATTTCAGTAGTACTTCTACTTGAGTAGGAAATTTCAGTCAACTTTACTCCTCCGTAACTACCTCTTGCAGCCCACCTACATGACATCCAGGGTCCACTCTGTGGTACACTGTACTAAACAAAGCAGTTTATTTCACTATTCAAAAATATAAAACCTTTACATCTTCAAAGAAACATACATTTGTACCAGTCCAGCTTATCTTTTAAAAAAATTAAGAAATGACAGCAAAATTGGTTGAAGCTGGCAAAATGTCAGAAAATTAGCATTTCCCCTAACATTTTAGACTGTGAATAAACCACACAAAGGATACTTGATTATGAAAAAATCAATAACATCAGGGTAATTTCAACTGATGATCAGGGTTATTGAACATTATAACTTATTGATTTTAGGACATCTGCATAGCACGCATTTATCAATTTTCAACATTGTTTAACACCGGTATTTCTGAAAAATTTTGAAACAGACAAAGTAAAACTTTCGAAGAAAAAAAACTATTTTTTTAAATGAAGTTATGTATGAGTATTGTAAATCAAGCGTAGCAACTAACAATAACTAACTTTCATATAACTGTGGAAATCCAAAGTGTAAAAAAAAATCAAACTCAACTAGAGCACTCAGAGCATGAACCTCCACCAGGGAAGCTCACATATAGCTGCTACACCAATGAGAAATAGTTCAATGATGAAGAACCCTCATTCTGTAATATGAGTCACTGATGCTGGAAACCACCCCCTAGCACTTGAAATCATGTTGATATCATTGTTAGTTTGACAGTTATTGAGCAAAAACCCGAATCATTTTTAAGTTGAGCCATGACCCTACCAGCTGCAGTTGGTACTATCAACAATGAGGAGTTGAAGGAATAGGGATTGTGTACAGGAGATGGAAATAATCTACAGTGGTTTAACTTACAACAAACAACACCAACAGCGCAATATGCAATGTCTGTGGCTCTGTAATTTTAAGCAGACTGAAAACACAGTGTGATCTCTTTCTCACAGAGAATCCTAAAAAATTGACAGAATAGTCTATTAAACAAGGAATCAATAAGCAGAATAATTTCACTTTTCACTTCACATCCCTATGCTTGTGCTCATCTTGGTATTAAATGTGTAGGGAGCCTAAAAAGTAAGAATGCAACAATATTTGTATTTCAGATGATTATGGTTCATTTCAGCAGGCATCAGACCTTGTGTCAACGTAGAGGGTGGATGACACTTGTGATTAGCTAGCTCGTCGCATCCTTGGGGCAATTATATTAATAGCATATAATACACATGCACTAGTGCACGCCTGCACAAAGAAAACTCTGCCATAGCTTTGATTACTCCCTGAGGGGTTGATTGGGATAAATTTCACCGCTGAGTACACCAGCTTCCTTCCCATGTGTCTAACTTTTGTCAGGAAAGTGATTACTTGTGTTGCTTGAGCTGATCATACACATACCCATTAGAGAATTTTCTGTGACATTTAAGCCCCTGGTGTAACCCTGAGCCTACAACTGTAGAAGCAAACAACAGTTTCAACAGAAATAAGCATTGTTGTATTTGTATTTTGAAGAGTGCACACTCACTTGGCAAGCTTCTTGAATCCAATTGCTCTTTTCTTTGTAGGCGTCCCATTGACACCTTTCCACACATGGGTATTCCAAGGGTCAGGCTTTGGTATGGGCAGACATTAGACTGTTGTTATTGAAGGAACAAATTCATTTAACAAAACAATAAGAATATGTGGTTTCATGGAGTGAATTAGTATGTAAAGCTGCAACTCCCACATTTCTCGAAACTGCCTTGCCTACTTCAACATCCACTAATGAGCCTCAGTGTAATTTACCTTAATGTCTTTCTTTATATAGACTTACAGTCTAGCAATTTGAAAACACAAGAGCAAGCTATTTAGTCTGTTTATTCTCTCTCGTCCCACCTGGTACTCAAAGGAAGGGGTGAGGCGGTAGTTGAGCATCTCTTGGTGAAACACTGGTGTGATGCTTCCTGACATGGGAGGCACAATCCACACCCAGTCACCAGGACAGCCTCCTCGCACCCTGTACTCATTCTCCATGTGCTTCATGAAGGACTCAGTGGCTGAGTGATGGTCCACTATGGTCACTTTGCATGTCTGAGAAAGGCCAGCACAAACAACAAACTCATAGATATAGATACTTCTCCATCAATTATTATGATGGTAAGAGAATTAAATAATTATACATGATCATCAATCATATTCAGTCATCTTTACTCTCTTATGTTCCTGCATACATTGCTAATATTCTCATCTGAACAGCCAACTAAACTACAACTATGCACATTTTTGAAAATATTTGAAACATTTTGAATATAAAACACATTAGAGAAGTGTTTTATTGAGCTGCAGGAGGGACCTGCATGTCTGTAGACAGTACTAAAACATTATCACAAACACATCGTTCTTGTAAATCAAAAGTGGGAAACTGTCAGCAAAGGGGCCAAATGCATCCTCCCTTCTTATCATGGGCAGCTTGTAAGTCAATTTGTGTGTACCTAGAAGACTTTGTAAAACTTCTGTAAAACTAGAGGCTTTAATGAATCATATCTATGTAGAAATGAAGGTAAAATGGGACAACGTCTGTGAGTTAGTTCAACCCTTGCTGCAGTGACTTTATACCTGATATGCATTACTGTTGATTCACCTGACAAATGTCATGCAAATCAACATTTTAAGATGCAAATTTTGCAGTACTGCACTCAGCTTTCAATCCCCAACCACCCCAGCATCCACCAGCAGGCTGAGAAAGGGGGTTCAAATCCGTAAAATAAATCTACAGAGATATACTCTGGATACTGTATTGAATAAGAAGCCTAAATTTGTTTGAATTTTGTGTATAGCCAATTCGATTGATCATTACAATTTGCATATTAATTAAAGAATATGAAAAAATTCCGATGAATGCTTTTTATTTATGAAAAGTCATAGCTGTTAAATTGAGAGTGTCCAACTATTTGTATCAACTGCCCCCCCCACCCCCACCCCCACCCCATCCCACCATAAGTGAGGACAAAATTTGTGTATCCCTTCCTGTAACGGAAGTTGCCAATGCTTGCTGTAAATGAATGGTACAACTTGTGCAGTAAGTACCTGGAAGCTGTACAAAACAGCAATATTGATCTCCACCAGTGCCTGGTCTTTCCAAAGAGAGGAAGTCTTCCTGGTGTCCAAGGCCATCCTGTTAGCAACATCCTATAAACACAAAAAGAGAGACATCTGAAATGAAGGCTTTGTTCATTCTGGTTGGTGACATTAATTTTTCAAAAGAGTTTTTTCTCTGAACGTTATTGAAGCTTTGTTCTGTGCTTTTGTAGGATGGAGTCAAAAACTGGGGAGAACACGAGTGGGCAATGCCATGTAGTAAAAGGGGCCACAGGATGATCGGAACCTGAGTTGCCGTGTTAAGGACAAAAGGATCATATGTAAGGGGCGGGCAAATGTAACCAGAGGGCTATGCTGCGCTCCATTTACATTGGAGCTGGGAATGAAGTCATCTCTGAGTTATCAGCGTTTCCAATCAAAAGTCGGAAAAAACTTGCAGATCTACCAGGCTATTGCATGCCCTGCACTGTAAAGTTCGCAAATACCATATGAAGAATATAAATAACACTTGACAGCATTTCCATATACATACATCAAACAATACTATGTATACAGCTGATTTAGTGCAACAAACACTTATCAGAAGTGCTTATAAACACAATATAACAGGAGCTTAATAAATGTTTACACTGGGTTAGCCATCTTCAATTGTCAACTCATGGGTGGTGAGGATCCCCCCCCCGCTTCCTAGTAAGAAATTCCGACCTCGGGGAGCGTTCCAGCTGAAATTTCCTACTGGGAAATCCCGACTTTCCAGTGCAACTGCAACGCAGCACTAACGGTGCCCTGCCTCGTTAAAGCTGTGCAATACAGTCCAATGCCTGGCTGCAACGCCAGTCAACCTCCGAGAATGAATGAGGTCGATTTTTAACTGTAGCACAAGTTTGGAACATTGAGTTTGCTGGAGAAGTTGGAATTGAGGCACCACAGACATACCAGCGGGATTCTGTCTTCACTCGGACTGCTTGTAAAAAGAAAAGTTTCTCATTTTGATTCTAACAGTTAGCAGCGCAAAGACGGCGGCGGCACTTAGCTGGTTTTTATGGTGGAGACTGTGTGCTGGAGGACAGGTTTCACATTGGGAGCTTTCTAGACTTAGCTTCATGGAGTAAATGTCGCTGCGCAATTTGATGGCATAAACGTGCGATCCAGTGAGCAGGATAACAGACAGGAGAAAAACAACAAGCGACCTGCTTAGTTGGGTTTTAACATGGATTATACTTGACTAATATCAACAAGTTGTCTACAGAGGAAGGATCAGTTTTGCTGCTGTGTCTCTACCAGACCCTCTGCTTTGGTGAGTGAATCATACCTAATTTTCTGGCCATGTTGAGTTTTTAAGTCACATGTTAAGTATGCTGGGCTGATGGACCTACAGTAGATTGTGACCTGAGTTACGGTTAATCTGTGAGGTTGTTGTCATAGAGAGGCTTTGTATATAAATGTTTGTGTGGTGTACTGTGGCCCTCAGTGGTTTGGAGCTCTTCTGTCATTTGTTCAAGAGGATGAAATATCCCACGATTTTCTCAATTTAGTCTTGTGAAAATATGAACAGAAAATTTTGCCCTGTTCTCCTCCTTTGTGTGTTTATATGTGTGCAATTTGTGCAGTGTCTGTAGATTATTATTATTGACTCTTGGTAAGTTCAGTGCCCCTTCTTTTTTTTTTTTTTACAAAAAAATCTGCTGAGTTTAGATATAGATATACAAAAATAAAATAAAAATATCATCTGAAAGTCTATATCAAAGCCCAGTCTAATTAAGACGGACATTTTTTTTTACAATTTTAGACAATGATGCTGAGCTCAATAAACTGATATCAAATTTAAAATAATTTGACCTTAAAGGAAACATTTGCTCTGTCTTTACTGTCCAGCAGTGAAACAATCTGAGATGTCAGTTCAAGATGGTTGATAACAAAAACTGTCATTATCTCTGCTCTCTTTCACTCCCTGACTAACACTAATTGAAGTTTAAGGTGTCAGTGTGTACAAACCGTTTTGTTGTGATTAACCTAATTGCACCTTTTTGTCCCAGCTGCATTACAACCTCTCCTTAAGTATTCAGGCTTGAGTCTTATGATTAAACTCATGTCAAAATTGATAATAATTTAGCTCATTCTATTAAACTCTTGCTTGGTTTGATTCTAGACCATAACCAAACAAATGGGTTCACAATGATCACATGTTTAAAGTAAAGAAAAAATAGTTATCATGTATCAGCCATGTAATATTATGTGATACAAAGGATGCAACATTGTAGGTTAAAATGAAGTGCATAAAAGGTGCTGCAATGTTAAGTTTAAAATAGAAGGGAAGCCAGTTTGTTGCTTGTATTATCATATGCACAGACTTTTGGGTTGATGCTGGAACTGGCGGACAAATAAATAAATAAATAAATAAATAAATAAATAAAGTAAAAAATGTCACTCCATTTTCACGATTTGACTTTCACTCAAGTCAAGTGTGATGTTCAGTTTTTTGTCAAATAAAGCACTGGTAAACTTTTAGGCAACAAAAACAAAAAAGTTTTTCATGGTCTTCAGCAGCTGTGACAGCCTGTCATTAAAGTGAAGATGCTTGTTTTCTTTTAAGTTTCAAAAGTTGTTTCGTAAGTGCCTCAGTAAAAGGACAGGGAACTACTGTTCCTCCACAACAAACAAGTCATGCAAATTATGTAAAAGAACAAAACTAAAAGGACAAACACAACAATGAAAGCTGTTTTCATTTTCACGTACAGTTTAAATAGCTTTGGGACTAACCCTCCAAAACTGGTACAGAATTTTCCCTAAAGACCTCTTGAAGTGCTCCATGGCCTTATTAGCCATAATAATAATTTCGTAAGCCCCCAATACAGGCTTACAATTAGGTACTTGCATAACCATTGTATAGACTAAGGCCATCACAATTTTAGACTTTAAAATCATGATTATCATGGCCATAACTATATTATTGCAATATTAAACCAACACTACGTAGTTTTTCCACCCTTAAATAATATTTCTAGAGTCATTGTGATGGTACACCACCTTACAACAGGTTGAATGACACCTTCGTCATGGTCTGAGGGGGTCTGTATCGCCTTCACTGGTACTAAGTAACTTCGATGTGGAGGGTAGGAACACTTCCACATTAAAAAACTACAGATTTTTACTGCATTGACTGCTTCACAGCATACGTCACTTCCCTCTCGAGGCGAAAGCTAAACATTGGAAAAGGGGAATATAAAGCAGTTTAATGAACAGAATTTAGTTTAAAGTAAATATGCACTTATTTTCCTAATGGAAATAGGGACCTCTGGCTCACACTCCTGCATAGTTGGGGGCGGTAATGCTCCTCTGACGTTGGATGCCACCTGCCAGAACTGAAACGCTTCTCTAGCAGCTTTTTTGGTTTATTTTAGACTTAAACAAGCAAGACATCACTTTAAACTCACATCTGAGCTGCTGTTTTAGAGGTTTAAACAGAGATTTAATGAATACTGCCCTGGATCAAACCAGTCCACATCGATTTATTCCAGCACATGGCCTGAGTCAGAACTACAGATGGACAATGACGCTCTCATCCCTCCTTTCTGCTGCTGCTGTCTGTCCATCTCCATGGCTGCACGGTTCAGTGGACCCCCAATTATGAACCAAAGAGTCATGGTATTGTCATATGATTACTTTAAAGTAAATATGATTTTTGCTTAAAAAAAAGATGGTTATCGTCCATACTGGTATATTGTGACAGTCCTAGTACACAGCCCTGTAATAAATGCATATATGAATGTTTTTTTCAACTTATTTTAAGAAATGCATGGCTACAACCATCTTGAGAGTCAGAAATTCCCTGGCAACAACCCAGGAGAGCCACATCAGTGTAACTGGTGGTTCCTGCAATTACCATCTCCTTTGGCGGTGGCCACTTCTTCTACATTCGTCAGTCTTTTATTTGCTTGAGAGGAGCACAGGTGAATATTTTATTTATGGTTTGCAAGTTTGGCAATAAAACTACACTACACCTGTACTGAATTTTTTCATGGCCAACGGGGGATTTAAATGGGCAAACTATGACTCATTTTATCATCATGAAATTATGATCATGAAAAAATGAGTGGTCACTGCTGAGCGACTGCTGGGCGACTGTGGCACGACATATCACATGACTTCATATATCAGCAGACAGTAACATTCAGTGGCAGAATACACAATTTGTGAAATTTGAAAACACTGCACTGAAAAGTCAAGACTTGACCTGTAACTTAAATGATATTTATGACTACATTTTCATTTGTGTTCGTTGTCATTTTAAGAAAATATTTTTGGTATCAAGTTGCAATTTAAAGTATACTGTATGAATTTAAAGTTATTTTTTGCAGCACTTTGCCTTTATTTCAGTGATGCCCTGATCAGGCTTTTCGTGGCCGATACTGTTTGTGAGATCAGCCAATACGATACTGATCATGTTTCTTGTTTTGTTTTAACCAATGGTTGAGTATTTTCTCAACAAAACAGTACAAAAAGTTAAATATGGTATCCTTTTGTAAAGACATCTGAATTACACAATGAAATTAGTACTTTCATTGCGATAATTGACAGACTAAAACAGTTAATTTTATCCAACAAGCAAAACAGTGCAAAGTGCAAACAGAAGAAGAAATATACATTTACCAGCCAATCACAGGGCCACACAAAGGGACAGACAACCATTTATAGTCAAGTAGATAAATAAAATGTATTTTGGAATATAGCTATATGGTGGTGCAGCAGGCAGTGCTGTTGCCTGACAGCAAGACCGTTGCAGGGCCTTACATGTGCATGTGTGGGTATTTTCCAGGTACTCTGGCTTCTTCATACAGATCAAAACCATGCTTGTCAGGTTAATTGGTGACTGTAAATTGCTCCCATTCCGCATTTATCACTCCAGATATAAGAACTGAGTGTATGACTCAAGAAATACATAAACAATCAAATGCATCCATGAATGCATATGCATAGTTTTACATAAGGTTGAAATCAACACTGCTGCATTTAAATGTGTCTGGGATTTTTCCCAATTGCTATGTGAGTCATTGAGATGATCAGCATTCTAATTTGTTCATCTGCTGTCCCAACACATGCTCCTCTCTCCGCAAGGCTTTAATCAATCTGTGTCACAGATCCCCCTCCTACCCCTACCCCCACCCCCACTGATTTTCAACTAAAGCGTGGTTCTGTAATTTGGCAAACACTCTACCTCCAGAATGTTGTAGCGCGAACTGTCGCAGAAGTCTCTCACGCCAATTTCTGTGCCCATGTACCAGCCGCTGAAGGGGCAGCCAGTGAACTCCAGTCCGCCGATCTCCAGCAGCATGTTGGCGACTGCCGGAAGGCCATACCACTTCAGGTCCAGGTCCTTGAACCACTCGTACCTGGCCAAAGGAAATATGAGACTCGCATAACTGAAGGCCCATCATCTGCAATATGCGCATTCAATTACTATAATAATCACTTTTCTCTTGCCTAGGGCAGAGATTTTCATCCCCAAGACACAAGGAGCCCAGCCAAAACCAACATTACCACATAAATAACCCACTTGGACAGAGCTGGACAGAGCAGCCAGGACCTAAATTTACCTCCTTACACCCTCTGGGGGCATTGATCGCGTTGCTTTTGGTGTTACGTTTGCAGAGCTGGGTGTAATCTCATATAATGATTGGACTCTGTTGGTGGTCTGTGCCAAGCAGCTGCCAGAGCTGAGGGTCCGTTAATGCATGGTTTGGAGCAAGAGATGCCAATTTTGGTAGAGTCTGGCAGGGAGATCAGTGTGTCAAGGGATTATGAATTGCTCACTGTTGCATGCAGCGATGTGGTGAAAGCTTTGTGTGCATCTGGGTTTGTATGTGCAAAAACCAACTCAGCGATAACTTCGATCTCTTACTTGTGATTATGAACTAACTAGAGCAGCTCAGTGCTTCACATCTCAATGGGTTTGTAGTGAAGAGGAAAGAAAAGTTTTCTGGAGAGAAAAGTAAACACAAGAAAACCAAGGGAAGCTGGAAACCTCACCAATTAGCCCCATGATGACCACAAAATCTGACATATTAGCAGATAAAGCATGGCTAACTGAGCTCACAGCAGATGTACAGCACAGTTGGAATATGAAGGTACACCAGGAAGACTTCTTGGCTTAAAAGTACCCCATTGTTTAAAATGTATTGTAAAGAAATGTGCAAGTGGGTGGAAGTCTTTTTGTGCAGCCTCCTTTGTTCTTGTTTTGCCAAATTGTGTTTATTTGTTTAGTGCTTCAGAGGAAAGGAGTTACTCACTTTGGGTGTGTGATTGGCACCTCCAGGATGAGGTCCTCAGGGATTTCAAACAGCTCAGGGTCATTTCCATTGGCTTGTAGCAGAAGGGGGAGGACATCAAAACGACCTTTTGGAGCTTTCCATCCTAGCTGCATGCAAATCTGGGGACAAGAAAGGAATATGTGAGCTGAGACAGACACTGCTTTGTGCATTAAGAAGTTTTTTTTTTTTTTTTTTCACTTCTGTGTACCTCAGTAAACTCAACATTTGCAGGGTCACCCAAGATTTTTCCATCAGGCTGTTTGTAGCCAGCGTATCGGATTAACTGACTGTTCCACACTCGAAAGTCATGTTTGCCATCTGTCCTCTGAGGAAATATGGTGATAGCTGACCTGCAAAACACATTAATTAATATAAAATATGTACATTATTTGGATGACAGGGGTTAGAAGAATAAACTTATCTCAAAAATGAAAATGGTCAGAAGAGGAAGGACAGAAAATCTGATCATTTCAATCAGAGAACATAAAGCAAGTTCAAAGCTCACCTTTACCCTGCTCTACAGCTTATGGTGAGTAACTGCATGCCCGAGGAAAGTGACAGTGTGAGAGTAATACTGCTAAGCTGGTTATAAGTTGCAGGGCAATGGGAGCAGCCATGTGAATCTGGGCCAGTAGTGTTAGTGAACATCTGTCAGACACTGTTTCCCAGCTCCTGTGTAAACTGTTGTGAGTGGTGGATCCAACAGGCAGATTCTGTGAGAGGAGACCTATAAACCATGGCACACTGTTTGGCATTATCCTTTAAATGATGCATATTTAATGATTTCTATGCACATGATAACATTAACTCAGTCTCCTACAGGGGAAAAATGATGAAATCTACGCTGGTTTAGAAGGACAGCACCAAAATCTATTTCCATAATCCTCAAAAAAAAAGTTTGGAAGCCTTATTTATGTGAAAGACAGACTGCAAATATGGTGTCCCAGGAAGACAAAGTGCCAAGGACCTTACCCATGCTTCACTGAGGAACCATACGCTTTCTTCCAGGGGAAGAGGGGATTTTGTTACATTTTTTGGTGGGGGGTATCCACGTTTAGCTGGGTTTCTTATTCTGATTGCATGATTCATACAAGTTGTACCATATTGTAAAGGGGACAAATCCAGCAATATAAAATATAATACCAATTAGTATTATTAAAGGAGAGAAGTTATTTACTGAAGTAACGTTCCCAAACTTCTTTTGAGGAGCGTATTTATCTATTTTTTTTCCCAATACTGCATTTGTATTTAAAAAAGTAAGAATAAGTAAATGTTTACTTTATAATTACTTTTATATTCAACTTTTCCGCATTAAAATGGAAGGAACTTTTTAAAGTCAGTGTAATGGAGCATTACAACTACTTTGTATCTGCTCAACACACCTCAGCTCTACTCTTTCTTTCTATTCATTTTCCATGAGAGATTATACGTGGGAACTAGATATTTTTTTTCTGCATCACCTCTTGCAAGGTTTGAAGCCCGCTGAGTCAGGCCTCAATCAGCAGACCACTGATTGGTCAAAGTATACTCACAAAGAAGCCAGAAGATCTGACCTGGAAATGAAACACCTCAGGCCTTTTACACACAAAGATTTTTAAAATCTTAACAGATTTTGAAACAGCAAGAGACCCCACACATTGACAATTAATGTCAGATTTAACAGTTTTGTTCTTGTAGTGTGTAGTATGCCACAAAAAGAAAGACATAGCATACCACACAACAACTGATTTACTCACCAGCAACCAGGGCCTCTACTCTTACAGCATCTTGTGTGATCACACATCTTTAATGCAAGCATACATGCCAGACAACTTCAGAAGCAATTGCTAAGCTACATGCAGCTAGCAGTTGACTTCCTATTACATCCTTGAAATCCATCCAGCTCCTCTCCTTATCAGTCTTTTATATATAATTTACAGGTTATGCTGTATAGGTGCTTGTGTTTTTGACATATATCGACTGTCAACATTAAAACCAAGCTTCTTCTGTCCTTGAAAAAGCCACAGTGATCTGATAGCCTGGTGACAAAAAACTGGCCCAATTTTTTTGGAGAGCCCAGTATGTCAAATTGAAGCTAACATGCAAAAACTACACAAAGGTAGTGCTGATATGAAAGGCTATAATACCAGCAGTAAAAAATCTTAAATTAAGTGGAAATTCCCCGACAAGGGGTTACAGTGCAATATTATACATCTGCCAAACTCTCCCTACCAAGTGAGCCAACACCAAAAACTCAGCGCGGAATAAAAACGATAAAAGAACAAGAACACAAAAAATAAACCTGGGTTATAAAGTCAGACAGGACAGACCCATTGCACCTCTACACCCAAGTGCAGAAAAATATGAGAAATACTGAACAAAAAATGTGTGTCACCACAGCAATGTTGCACTCAGAGACCATATGTTGGCAATAAAGCACACCAAACTAAATATATTCACAAATGTCCGTAAAGGATTATCGTTAAAACATAGAAGGTAGGGCTGCCAGACTGAGTGAAACCTTGCTATGGTGGATTTGAACTTTTAACCAGACTCCAAATCTATAAATACTTGATATCATTTATCCTACACATGTTGTAACCCTCTATACAGTAGATTTCTGTAAAAGCCTTCTGATGAATCACAGCCTTTATTGCGCCTCAAGTTTTTCATATTGATTATGATATGCTTTGATATTGGTGTCAATTCACAGTGTGACACTGCTCTGCAGGAGACAAGACAACGAGGCACAGTGGGGGGTGCACATACACACACACAGGACGACATAAACGCACATTGAATCGCATTCCTCAGCTGGCCCCAGTATCACCTTTGTTACCCCTCTGTTACTACCTCAAAAGATGAAACAGAAAGCGGATTGCGTCATACCAGATTACGCCTCCGTGGTGTTCACAGTGAAGATAATATGTCACAAAAGCAAACACAGCCTGACACGGTACCGTACACCAGCATTGTACCAGGGTCGGAGATCATTTTTTTGTCAGCCTGCCACTGCACTGGCTGATCAAAAATCTACCAGCCACTTTGTTTCAATTACCTGAGTAATGTCCATTGCAATGGCTGAAACCAACCAATTTCCTGATGTGGTTGTTTAAATGTAAAAACACTTTACCAGCATAGTATATCTTTATGGTGAAGAGCTTATCAGAAATAGATATTTTTGTTAGTGAAACAACTTAACTTTCTGCTGAACTATTTTTTCAAACTATTTCAGCATATGGTTGATTTTTCAAACATAACATGGAAAATGCTAAGCTCTGTGAACAGTAAGAATGTAATGAGCAGACCAAGTAAAATACAGTTGGATTCATGCTTATTTTTTCTGTCACAAATAACAGTTATCTTCATTTACCCTCCACTATGGCCTGAAATTTGAGGTCACTAGACATTTAGTGGAATTACTACATTTGGCTGATCTAAAAGGTTTATAAGTCTCAAACCCTGAGTCAGTGTCAGGTCTGAAGTCTTTAAGAGGTGAGTCCAAGTCCAATCTCAAGTCACCTCTGGGTCTGACTTGTGTAATTCAAGTCTCCATCTCTGAATATTACACATTGATTATTCATCTGAGATTTTTTTTTATGACATCTTTACCCCACATTATATTTTTTATGTACTTTTTAAAGTATAAACTGCTAGAAAGTCTCATAAAAGACTATAAATAAACAAGTGAGAATCATCTTTATTGATGTGATGTTAACAAAAAATTTAACACTCAAAAAACGCTACAATATCAGTGTGCTGTCTTTCATCAATATGCATGCATATCTGTGCTGTCAAAGGCAATGCTAAGTGCAGTAATGAGTCAGAAGCTATCAATCACCCAAGAAGTAAATATGAAGTGTCACATGTGATTAGGGCTTGGCAGAATATGGAGGCCTGTGCAGGTCTGACAAATGACTGCTTGATGTCTGCAGGGTTCAGCACCTCACTGACAGGGCAATGATTGGTTCACAGACACTTAAATATAGACAGGAAGCAGATCATGTCAGAGGCAGCATTAAGAGATACAGAACACATTGACAGATGGGAGAGTAGGTCAAGTCAGGGTAGTCAGAGATGGAGAGGGGTGATGAAATAAATGGAAGGACAGATGGAGAGACTGGGGAAATGAGCTCATGCAGAGTTGAACAAAAGGAAACAATGGATAAAATATAGCACTTGGATAAAGAGTTGGGCAATGTTTGTTTTTGTGTTTTTACCTCACGTTGCCTTTGTTGGTAGCATACTTGATGTGGTTACAGATATAGTTGTACATTCCATGAGCTGTTGTGCAGTCTCTCGCATCAAAAACCTGAAGTGCAAATGCAGACATTAGAAGACAGAACCAGATTTATTCATAGTGATGTGATTCAACATTACTTAAAACATAAATACAGCATGATATTCCGAGACTTAGGGTCACTCCATATGAACTCAACCAAAGTGCAGAAATCACCCACAGTCACCAACTCAGATTTGGCAAAAAAAAAAAGTTGTGTCGATGCCTCGACATGTATAACAAACACGTACAAAGTTTTTTTTTTTTTTTTTAAATCTTAAGGGTGTCTCAGCTATGGATCTTTAAAAAGGGGTTTTGTGACCGTTTTTGAGAGTCACAAATTGCATATGCTCTTTTGGATGCCAATATCTCTGAAACAAACAAAGATTTCAGGCTGAAATTTGCTTTCCTGTGTAACTTGGGCTTAGGCTTTCAGAAAAGGCCTATCACCCCTAGTTTCTGAGTCACTGGTTTACAAAGTGGTGATGTTTTTATGTGCAAAAATGAAAAAATCAATTTTGGGGGGGCCAGCACAGCCTACAGTAACTTACAACAGGCTCTCGATGCTGGATTCATTGAATTTGAGGACAGAACTGTCTACAGGAGGGAACCTGACTCTACAAAGGTCTTAATTTAGAACTTATGGGACTCTAAAATGGTTCTGGCTTAAAAAAAATACAATTTTTGACTGGCAAATTCACCATGTGGGCAACTATCCATGGTCTGAAACTTTTTTACACAATTGTATCTTAAAATCATTTACTCAAAAACTCAGCTTGTTTTCTCATTTCTCATATTGAATTATTTTTTTCACATGTCAACCTCTTTTGTCCTGTGACCGCTAATGTCAAACATGGAGTATCGATATTTTTTACATGTATTCCTTCTTACTAGTAAAATATACAAATTCTTAGTCTGAATGATGGAAGTTTCATCTGAATTAATGTTGTGTCACAAGGTGCAAGCCTATAAAACCCTGCACTTTGTCCTAGTAGCTCAGGTGCAGACACAACACATAGGGCCTGATCTACGTAAGGTTTGCGTCTATAAAAACACGTGCAAACTTGATGGCCCGCACAAAGCTGATCTATTAACAGGGTGCACCGAGGATTGCGTCTGTCAAAGGAGCAAAATAGCACATGCAATACATTTAGCGTGTTTGCCCTCATGAATATGCAGAATTCATGCAGATAATCAGAACGCGCAAAATACTGGGAGGAGGAGATGCAAATGTGATCATTATCATTATCAAACCCGCAACTGATTGCGCACAGTGTTTTTGCGTCTGAATTTAGTACGTTTGAAAAGCACATGCAAAACAGGCACAGCGTTACACACGGAGGACTGCGGTCATTGTAGCGAGAAACAGCAATCGCATAAATGGAATATTTTCCATCACTGACTGAATTTTTGATGAAAAACATAAAGACTTGGAGGCTGTCTGTCATTATGATGGACTGGAAAAACAGGGACAATGCAGTGTGCCATCATACTGATGCAGACGCATGCGTAAAGTAGACCCTCTGTTTTGCGCTCTTAATACATCATGGAGGAGGTAATTTAACCTGTGTTAAAAAAAAAAAAAAGTATGCAGTCAGTGCGTAAAAGGCAAGAGTACTCGCTCAGTAGTGTGTGCGTAAATGTAAGACTGCTCCTCACATGAGAGGTTATTAATGATGAAGCTGTGTAACTATGTGAATGCTGTCATTTAGATTATGTTTAATTGGAATCAGAAAAGGAAAATTAAAAATGACAGATAGAAATAAGGCATGAGGGAAAGTGATAACCTTGTCCATCAAAATGACAGATAGTCAAAAAAAAAAAAAAGTACCGCAAATGTGTTCATTTGACTCCAATTCCATGGCTTCAAACTTTATTTTTCATTTGTAGCCACTCTGCTCTCCCAAACTCTCCGTGGTGACAGCTGGTAGCACACGCAAAATCCTCCTTTAAAGGAAGCGGTCAGAACCATCTGTTATCAATTGCGCACGCAGTGATAGATCACCCACAACACGCCCACTAATAGCACGTGCATTTTTTTAGTTTGCACACGCAATTTAGCACCCGTTATTTTGGATCTTAGTAGATCGGGCCCATAGTATGTTCTGGAATTACACCCCGCATGCATTCTGGGATTCAGAAACAGGCTATGCGAGAAATCTAGTCTTCGACTGCTTCACGAAGTTTAGGAACACAACGCTATTTATATCCAACTGCTCGACAATGCAACCTACAAACCATCCCTTGTCATAAAAGCATTATATATTCCTGGCTGTAGTTCAGCATTATCCACCTCAAAGCTGGCTGCTCCACGCCAACAACAGTAAAATGAACACCAGCTGATATCCTTTACATTTTCAATGAGTTTGTTGAAATTGGGATAAAGGAATGGTAGATGCCTGAAGGCTGGCTCCTCCAACTAATGCTCCACCAATGCCATCACATCGGCTCTTGCCATGTAAGGTTGCAAAACACACTCTGCGTCAATTCCATAATCTTTCTGGTGATTGCTGAGGTTTGAGAAGTTTTAATAGTTTTTATATTGGCTCACTGCTCCATCGCTGAAGTAGAGGAAATTCCTGTGAAATGGAAGTTTAAGCTTGATATATGATGTCACAGTTGTAATAAAGGCATGAACAGTTGTGGTATCATGCTTAAGGCAATCTAATATCACATGGATGAGAAATGCTGAAGCTCACTGGCCAATTTGTATGAAACCATAAATGGGTGAAGTGTAGCCTGGGCCTTGTTCCAATAAAAAAAAGTTCTCTGCAAAGTCCAACATAGCAATGGCCTCATCCTCCTGAGGATCTTCTTTAAGTTTACTGAGGTAAACTGTTTGTGTAAATTAAATAGATGCAAATGTCATTGTAGGCCAACACTGGCCCTCTGAAACTGGATTTTGCCATTTTTGCACATGAAAACATCACCACTTGGAAACCAATGAGTCAGAAACTAGAAGAGAACTAGAAGACCTGTTTTGATGACAGAATCTGAAAGACTGGGCCCTAATTACCTAGGAAAGCAAATTGCACCCAGAAATCTTTGCTTGTTTCAGAGATATTGACATCCAAAATTGGCTACACAGGAAAATATGCAATTTGCGAGTGTCAAAAACAGACACAAGACCCCCATAGCTCAGACCCCCTTAAGATTTTCCACCTAAAGCTCTGCACGTGTTCACTATATACTGTTTGTAGATACACCAACAAATGTTTTTGCCAAATCTGAGTCGGTCACCATGGGACTTCTGGTTGAGTTCATCCGAAATGACCTCTAAGTTAATTTGTGCCATTTAGGCTTGACAGGTGAATGATTCTGTGAATAGGAAAAATATGAAGCTTCATGGTTTTAAAAGGAAAACAGAGTGAGCAGAAGATAGAGCAGACATAGGCAAATCCAGCCCTCTCTCTCTGTATATTGGTCACTTTTGCCACTTGAAGATCTTTAAAGCCGAAGTGCCAAAATGGTTGGTCACAAAAAAAGGAGGCAAAGTATTAGCTTGGTCTTTAAATCTATACCTGTAGTTTGGACCACTGGATCCTCCCTACACATCTGGCAGCATTCCTCCATGCGTGTTTGGCTCCATAAATCAGCTCAGTGTCTTTTAGCTGGTAAGTTCCTGAAGCCTCAATCTCCTTGGTCACCTCCTCCAGCCTGTCCACATGTGCCTTAGAGCCGTACCTGTGAGCAGGACAAGGCAACAATTTTGCATGAATCCATAATGATTCAGAAGAAGTATGTTTGCCAGGCATATTCATCTACTCAAGTTGATGAATATGCCTGGAACTGACACTGCAGTTGATTTGAAGGCCTGCCTTAAATAATAAATCAAGAAAAAATAACATTCAAAAAGGTTATTTTGTACACCCTGGAATATATTTTATTAAGGTAAAACTTTATTTGCAGAAATTTTACACTGCAGGTGCACAGGAAGGCTGTAAGGGAAAGTGAAAACTATTGGGTAATATAGCTGGATAAGATGGATCAAAATCATATCTTCATATATTTCTTAGCTGTATCTTGATATTTTTCTGTAAAATAGAAAACAAAAAAGCAAAAACAAGGTCCATTTTAGGTCAAATCCATATTAGTCAAATGACCATGTCCAAATGGGTCCTTTGGTTAACAGCCAGCTGCACGGTATCTGCATAGGGGATGGCAATCAATGATCAGTTCAACTTAAGGTTTGGTTACATCTGGTGTGAGGCATCAGTATAATTTGCCCTCATGTTTAGGGCACCCCTTACCAGCCCCACCCCCCCCAAAAAAAGTTTTGCAGCCTTGCAAAACAAAATTTTGTCACACTCATGCAAGAGTAGGTCGGCACAACAGCGATGATCAACAACAATCTGAAAAGGTAATCGTGGTAGACAGATGACAGAAGTGATCTAAAAGTGGCTTGATGTGTAAGAGATTTCAAGCAAAGATGAAAATACCCTCAACATGCTGAAGCAGGTGTAAACAATATTAAATATCAGGAGGACCATGTGTTTGACATTGTTGACATGGAACACTTGTGTGGGTCTACATTTTTTATTCTCTGCAGACAAAATCCAAAGCAACCAAAAAGAGATTGATATAAAATTAAATTGATGTGCAGAATCTGTTATAACACTGACATGAATTTAATCTTATTAATGTCCATACAAAATTATATAAAACAGACTACCCATTTGTAAAGTGAAAAAAGTAAAATTATTTTGGTTTACATTTCAAATAGATTATTTTGTGGTCAAGAAGCATGTTGTCTGAGGTTCTAACTGTAAACAATGGTCTATGAGCTTTGTGTCTGTTTTTTTTTCTTACTTAAAAAGTATATCTTTGCACACAAAATTTGGGAATATGAGTGACATCGTTCCATTAGAATTATATATTGATTTAAATAAAGTTTCAATGGAGTATCCAGCCCTGTTAGCACAGAGTTACTTGGACCAGGCAAGCATAGCTTACTGAAAAATCTATCTTGGATATAGGCATACAGGGTAACGCTAGTAAACTAGAAATAATTTTAATAATTTAATCATCTTGTTTTTTTTTCAGAATGGCTTTTAAACTTCATCAAGAGCCTTTTTTTTTACAGTGCAGTCTCACAAACTTGCCGAGAGGGCAATTGCTCAGTCTGTAGGGACCTGAGCTGGGAACTGAAAGGTCAGTGGTTCTTGCCCTGATCACACCGAGACAGTCTGGTAGTTGGAGAGGTGCCAGCTCACTCCTGAGCACTGTCAAGCTGCCCTTGAGCAAAGCATTGAAATCTCAGGGTTCATTCATGCAGCTTTCTTACTCTTACATCTCTACAATAGCGCATGATCATCAGATCTTATTTGAGCATGCTTTTGTAACCCTGTCATTTGTGTGTGTGTGTGTGTGTGTGTGTGTGTTTGGGGGGGGGGGGACACCAATGTAAGCCAGACTCTCCCCACAGGGATTACAAAAAAACATAAAATACAAAGAAAAAAAAAGGGAAAAAATGAACTCTGCCTCAAGAAAATCATATTGACTCAGTGCTGCTGTGATTTTGATGTCAGTTCACCCTGACACACAGCTTTGCAGGACAAAGTGAGCTCCACATGCACAAACATAGTCTACAATCCCCCACTGGATCTGCGTGCTCCTTTCTTACCTCTGTAACATTTCTGTCACTATTTTTGGAGATGGCATGAAGACAGGACCAACTCAATCCCCCTTTACCCTCTGCAATGTTTACAGAGAGAGCAAACCATCACAGGAGAATAAATGATACCTCCGTATTGTCTCTATCTGGGAGACATGTTTCGATGCTCAAGTGCTTTAGACCAAATCTTGTGTATAAACTTCTGCATTTAGTTTGAAACTTTTACCTCACTGTTGTGTTTGGCAAGACATTCTACAGTTTGTTAACCATGATTAGTTTTATATGAAGGAGGCAGTTCAAGAGTTGCTGAGTGTGGTGGTTTTGCTATGCTAAAGAGGAGCAGGCAGTGAGGTTTGATTGGGAACTGATTCTGAGTGATAATAAAGATAAAAAATGCCAATCACATAGGTAAACAATAAATCTTGCTGCTGGTTGTGAATCTCGCTTGAGAGTAGAATATGTTGCTAAGCAACGCAGTGTTGTATGAGAGCACTCCATGATCTGCTAATACAGTTTAGCTCTCCTTTTGGTGTGATATTTGTTTTTGGATGGAGTTTGTGTGGGGTTCCTGTTTGCAGAAGCCTTCTCCATATCCAAAACAATGCACTCTCTCATGTGTATTATTTTGTATGGCATATTGTTGGTTATTTTTTCTGCATTTTTTATTCTTTTTGTATTTAGTATATTCTAGCATAGCAATTTTAAAGAGGGTAGATCTATTCGGTGGTGCTCATAAGTTTACATACCCTGGCAGAATTTGTGATTTTTTGGGCCATTTTTCAGAGAATTTGAATGATTACATAAAAAAAACTTTCCTTTGTCTCATTGTTAGTGGTTGGGTGAAGCCATTTATTGTCAAACTACTGTTTACACTTTTTAAATCATAATGACAATAGAAACTACCCAATGACCCTGATCAAAAGTTTACATATCCTGGAGATTTTGGCCTCATAACATGAACAGAAGTTGACACAAATGGGTTTGAATGGCAGCTAAAGGTAGCCATCCTAACCTGTGATCTGTTTGCTTGTAACCAGTGTGTGTGTGTGTGTGTGTGTGTGTGTGTCTAAAAAGTCTGTGAGTATCTGGGCTCCTGACAGACCCTTGCATCTTTTATCCAGTGCTGCACTGACATTTCTGGATTCGGAATCATGGGGAAAGCAAAAAGCTTTTGTCAAAGGATTTGTGGGAAAAGGTAACTCAACTGTATAAAACAGGAAAAGGATATAAAAAGATATCCAAGGAACTGAGAATGCCAATCAGCAGTGTTCAAACTGTAATTAAGAAGTGGGAAATTAAGGAATTCTGTTGAAACCAAACCACTGTCAGGTAGACCAACAAAAATTTCAGCCACAAACTGCCAGGAAAATTGTTTGGGATGCAAAGAAAAACCCATAGTTAACTTCAGCTGAAATACAGAACTTTCTGAGAAAAAAGTGGTGTGGCTTTTTCAAGATGCACAATAAGGAGGCACTTGAAGTGGGTTTTTAAAACTCACAGACCTATTAAAATTATCCACCACAAGCAGGAGGTTGTCTGTTATGCAGGTTGCAGCCCTGCCACTGCTGGACCAGGCCATTGTTGCCCTCTTGTTTCCTTCTAGCTCTGTTTTAGGGAAGCCAAGTTGCCTAACTAGAGGGTGCACAATGTTGGATGCCTCTCTGATTATGTACACTGGGCCTTGGCAGTTCTGAGGCACAGCTAACTAATACTGGGTCCTTATAAGCACTATACTAGCGACAGCGCACACGTGAGCTGAGTGCTGATTATGATGGGCATATTTTAGCTTAACTGCAACTTGTCCCATCAGTTATGGCATAGCCGATGAAGGAGCGGGCCTAGCGCCTCTCTGTGTGGCGAGATGCCAGCTTTGGTTGTCCTAGTCTGCTCTTCAGCCTAAGGACCTAGGCTGCCCCTTGAAATTGCCGGTGGATCCCTCAGCTATGTTTGGCCCTGGTGCTCAGACTTTGTTGCAGCAGGTCCAGGAGGCGTGCCACTGTGCCTGTGAAGTTTCTGGTGCTCTAGTTAAGTGTGGTCAATGGCGTGGGACGGGACAGTCAGCCTGGCCTGCTTCACCGCCACATGTATCTCATTCGATAAATACACAGTTTGTGAGTTGTCTGACGGAGCCCCGTACATAAGGAATGTGTAACTGAGTAGAGGTAGCCTCTATGCAATAGTGAATGGTCGGTTACAGTATGTAGCCTTGGTTGTCTGAGAGAAGAGACTATCTCTCCACCATGAGGCTGCTCTTATTCTGTCATTAGCCTCCTCACAGGTGGATTGTCTTATTATTTTTTTTCATAATTGAGCAGCCCTAGCAGATGGCTTGATTTGTGTTATTTGCTGACTGAATCTATGTTTTTGTTTACCAGTCTGGCACAAAGTTCATTCATTAATGCAGCCAGAATTTAATTTTGTTTTTAAAAATTGGCCTATTAAAAATGGATCCCAGGCCACAATTGGACCCAGGGCCATGGTTTGGACACCCTTGGTGTGATTAGTGGAACATAGCCCTATACTGATGTATGTGCCTGGGTAGAGACCACATGGCATTTGATGTCATGCCAATAATTCCTATTCTTTATCCTATTCTTTTTCCGATGCTCTCCTGCTCTGTCAGGTTGTGCAGTGTTCTTCAATTAATATGCAGCACTTACCTTTTAATGGAGGTGTAGTACTGGTCTATGAAGTCAGTGGCCAGAGGAAGAAGCTCCTCTTTGGTTCTGGCCTCATCTTGTTTGCGAACATGTTGGTTGGGCATCATCACAGAGCCGATGCAGACATTTTCAGTGCAGATAGGCATCTGAAAGACAAATAATTTATCTGGTGAAGGAGGGATTGTCTGGGATGAATTTTGCTTGTTGGTTTTTCCACACCACTAAACTGCGACTGAAGAGCAGGGGCTCATCCCATATGGCAAAATTTACTTATAATGTACAGTATTTGCAAATGTGTTCTCCGGCAAAGAATTATATTAACAGAGGACTCCTTGGTATTTCATTTCGGAGACTTACTTTCTTCATCATATTTCATTGTCCATCAGGGTTTCAGTTCATTGACTTTCTGCATCTGTCCTTGCATTATGATTGAATTCAATTTAGAAGAAGCATGGCAGTCTTTTAATTCAGAAAACACAGAGCTATCACATTGCTTCTCAGTCAATTTATTTTAGATTAACCTGCATGGTCTTGCCTCTGCTTTATATGAAACAGACAAATGAAATGCTTCAATTTTACATTATGCAAATGAAATAACCCCAGAGAGGACAAACATTTTACAATCCACTTGCCTTGAACTTTTCATGTTTCACTTGTATAACCATAATCACTTTCTCATCTTCCCTTTAAGCTTGTGCTGCTTTACTTTGACCAATGTGCCAGTAAGGATGTACTGATACCAGTTCTATGACTGGTTTTGGTAATTCATAAATTATTAGGTAGTGATACCTTAATCCAGTACTGATGTTGTATTGGTAAGGCATCTGATACCTACTGAAACAAATCCCAACACAGTTTTGGTGCTTTATTTCAGTGGCATTCACTTAATCTCAGGGTAAAAGATGCTGACCCTCCTCACCCTTCTGCTCAGAGAACCATCAAATATTACACACTGGCTGAAGAAACAACACTATATGCAATAGAAGCATTTTCACATGGACGGCAACAGAACAAATAATATGAAAAATCCTTCTCATCCTCATTTAAGGTATTGTTTTAGGAACCAGAAACCCAGGACTTTAAAACATTGCCTTTGCTTTACTATTATTTTACAGCATGATGTTGTCCAACTATTTGAGCATGTTGGCCAGTGGATCTCAAACCTTTTCTACCAACCAGTAATTTATTTTTTACCTGCCACCTTTTAGCAGGTAAAAATAAAAATGACTCACTGAGCATCAAAAACAATGTTAGAAATGCTTTTTGATGACATTTGAAGATTTCTTTTTTTCTGGCAAACAGTACAAAATGGTAACTTTACTTGGGACAACAAATTTAAAAAAAAAAAAAAAAAGAAAGAAAAAGATGACTTTTACAAAGGCAGAAACTGAAGCATAATATTGTAATATATAGGGGTGTAATGATCCATCCATCTGGATCGATACATCGATTGGTTAAGCAATGATCCAATCAAATCGATGGAAATTCAAAACATCGATCAACATCGGCGTCTTCAACGCCTTTATTTTGAAATTCTGACCGGATGTCCGTTTCACCGCTTCTGCCCAATAGCGACTTGTTCAGAAGTTTCAGCTTTACAGGGCTCTCAAGTCTCACGCATTCAGCATATGAGACGCGCACCTATTCGCTCTCTCACACACCACACCCGGTATTTCTCCTGCATTAAAATGTACTGTGTAGCATCCACCGAGTAACACCGCTTTATGCTAACGTGTAGCAACACGCTCTTAGCATCACGGAGCTAAATGGGAGCTTGACATGTCAGCCAATCAGAAAATAGCACTGCTGTATTCGGGTAAGATACGGTCGATCTGACCACAGAGGATGCATACTGCACACACATGATGGGAGTAATCACACGAGTACAGTAAATTATCTCATCATTTGATTTTGTAGCGCACTGATTAATGAAATTACTTATTGTATGAAAGGAAAACAGTGAGAGCGTGTTCTTATTCTTCCTCCACACCTACCATTAAACAGTGAAGCAAAGTCTAAAAACACCTGACTACTAATTAACCCAATTTTAATTTTAAACATGATTAGATCATACAGACGGTTATAATCCTCTATAACCTATCATACCCAAAGGTCAGCACATCGTTTCACATTTCAGTAATAAAACTGTCAAAACTTAGAAATCGCTTTGTATTTCTTTCATGCTTTAGGTGAAATGTAGCTGATTGTGTTCAAGGAGTACACAATATCGTCTTAAATCGATCGAAGGTCCCTGAATCATATCGTATCGTTGTCCAAAGAATCGATATCGTATCATATTGTCATGAAACTGGTGATTTACACCCCTAGTAATATATGGTACTACTAGGGAAACCTTGACCTTGACCTTACAACATGTTATGCTGGTTGCCGGTTTGTCGCCATTGTCAGCCAATTCACAGCACAGCTTTGTGGCTCCATGGTTGTCTAATCTGACACAGTGACCATCATAACAGATGAAAAAAAAATTAAGCAGCCTGACCTCAGCACTAGTTTACTTTCTAAGGTTATCTGACAATAACACTGACTATTGCAGTATTTTTTGTCAGTTTTATTACCAAAATCAGCCTAATTGTCACTTTAATTTTACTTATAACATGTCAGGTTGTTGTAAGCTCTCTCTATGGCACTAATCTTCAAGAAGACACACAAGTACATATATTCTTGAGTTCCCATAACACTGGAGGATGCAAACATAACTGCACGAACAAAGAGAAAGTATATCCAAGGCTTGAAATGGGCAAAAGGCCAACAGGTCTTTGGTAGTTTTTGTTCCTTAAAACTTTACAATCCCACTGATTCAGATGTTACTGTATATCATTTAAAATGTAAATAAAAGCAAAAGGCAATGATTTAGAAATCATTTTAAGTTTCATTCAGTTGAATGGTACAATGACAAGAGAGTTATTGTTCAAACTGATAAACTTAATTTTTTTTATTCTCTCATTTTGAACTGGATGCCTGCAACACAAACCAGAAAAGGGCATCAAAACACGTGGATAGTTGAGAATGTTCAAAAAACACTTGTTTGGAACATTTCACAGGTGAATAAAAGATTCAGAGGGTCTGGAGAAATCTCTGCACATAAGTGTCATCATTCTGTAAAGGATATTACCACACGGGCTCAGGGACACTTCAGAATATTGTCACAACTCAGCATATCTACAAGTGCAATTTAAAGTTGTACCATGAAATGTGAAAGCAGTATATCAACAATGCCTAGAAACGCCGTCAGCTTCTCTGGGCCTGAGCTCATCAGAGATGGACTGATGCAAAATTGAAAAATTGCACTGTGGTCTGATGAGTCCACATTTCAGACTGTTTTTGGATATTATGCTCATCCTCCTGGCTATAGAGGAAAAGGACCATCCAGGTTGTTATCAGCACACAGTTCAAAAGCCAGCATCTGTGATGGTATGGGGCTGTGTTGGTGGTGCACATGACATAGGTCACTATCAGATCTGTGGAGGCACCATTAATGCTGAAAGTTACATACTAGTTTTGGAGCAACATCCAAAAAACATCCTTTTCAGGGACGGCCCTGCTTATTTCAGCAAGACAATGCCAAGTCACATTCTGTATGACATACAACAGCATGGATTCTTAGAAAAAGAGAGTGGGTATTAAAGTGCGTTCACACCGAACGCGACTTTGGCGACCAAGATCGCGTAGCCTGTTCATAGCTCATTTTGTCACCATCGCCGTTGCTCAGTGACATCACGCCTGCTCAAGTTTCACCCTGCGATCATATCATATATCATATAATAGGACGTATTAGCTGACATTATTCCAACTGTATCCTTTTCACTCACCTACCAACCACAAAACACTGCAGCTGATGGCCCTGCAGCAGCATCTTCTGTGAGTTCAATGCGGTCCGCCTAGGCGGAACTAATGTACTCACTAACTAATGTTCCCCACAAGGACATAGATTGTCACTCTGTGGACCGGAATGAAAACAGTCTGTTATGGGTGTCAATCACGCACCCACACAACGCTGATTGGCTCTCACGGCGCGACATCGCCTGAAAAGTTCAAATATTTCCACTTTGGCGATCTCCGAGGGAAATGATTTCTTCGTTGATAAAAAACTCAATGGTCTCTTCCTCCCAGTCGTCCACGTTGCTGTCCAGCTCATGGCGACCTGCTCCGCGTCCAAAGCGACCCCAGAGTTCCCATCAGCAGCAACAGGGGCGCCGCCCCCATGTCTCCAAAGATGTGACCAAGTCGCCCAGAACGCATCCGTGGCATCGCGTGAGATCTGGTCGCGTGTGGTCATGGCTGATCGTGGCTGTACATTGACTCTGCATGGAGAGTGGCCGCCGAGGTCGCCGAAGTCATGTTCGGTGTGAACGCACCTTTAGACTGGCCTGCCTGCAATCCAGACTTGTCTCTCACTGAAAATGGGTGGCACATTACGGAGTGCATAATATGACAATGGTGACTCTGGGCTGTTGAGCAACTGAAGTTGTGCCTCATGCAAGATAGGGAAAGAATTCCACCTACAAAGCTTCAACAATATGTGTCCTCAGTTTCTCAATGCTTATTGAGTGTTGTCAAAGTGAAGGTGATGTAACACAGTGGTAAACATGCCCCCCCTTCCTCTTTTTGAATATGTGGCTTGCATCTAATTCAGAATGAGTGAAAAAATTGCAAAAAGAAACAACAATGTTATTAAGTTTGAACATTTAAATATCTTTGTTGTGTATTCAATTGAATAAAGGTCGAAAATGATTTGCAAGTCTTTTTTTATTTTCATTTACATTGTAGACAATGTCCCAACTTCATTGGAATTTGGGTTTTTAATTCAGATTGGTGGTTGTTTCTCCACATAGGATGCAAAGTTTTCTGTTCAGTTCTGTTCCAAACATAAAACTTGATCTGCATAAGTAGTGTACCATAACTGTTTAACATTTTTCTTTCATTGTATCCTTTACAAATGGCTGGCATGGATATAGATGAATGAGAAACTGTATGAGTCATGGATCGGTATCCTTCCACCAAGTGGAGACGAGAAGACGGGAAGAGTGAGCAGCAAAGACAGAGAAAAGAGGAAACAGACAGATGCACAGAGCGAACAGCTCATAGCTGAGAGCAACCATGTGTGGTCAGTTTAATGTGATTAGAGCTGAAGTCAGCTGTCACTTCGGTTTGCCCAAATGTCTTCACCAGCTTCGAGAGAGATGGAATGAGTGAGCAGGGGTGGATGATAGAAACGATAGTGCAGGCTGGCAGGAGGAGAGGAAATTTGACAATGACCCAGCGCTGCTAAAATTGGCTTATTAGGCCAAACCACACACTTGCACTGTCCAAACATTAGACGTAGACTGACAGTGTGACTAACATTAACGTGTCCCATCCAACGCACTCACCACTCACTCAAGAAAAACTGTTAGACAAGGCAACAAACACACAATTTCAGCCAGTCAAAACAACGGGAGATGGAAACGGAAATAGAGTGTGTGTAAGGAAGCACTGAAGAATAAAAGATGGAAATAAAAGGATTTAGGAATACAAACCAAAGCTTAGAGAATATAATTGACAGTAAGACGACAACAACACTGACAAAGATGAACATTAAGATTGAACAAAGTAAATGGGGGAAATGGATGAGTGGTGCATGGAGTGTTAAAAATAAAACAAAGGAATCACTTGTGCTCCAGCACGTCCGCTCATCATACCTCTTCTGGGCATTCATGCCAACCAGCTGTCCTTTTAGAAAAAGACGAATCATCCTCCAATACAGCAGCGTCTGTGATAAATGATAACTCTGAAGATGCTACCACAGAATATTAATTGAAATGCAGAGCGCGTCCGATAAGTCACCGAAGTAATTAGGCGGCTGTTTGCTGTTTACGAATTGCTGCAGTGTTTTGGAGGGTGAATTATTTAACACAGGGGTTCACCTTGTGCCTGCTAGACTGGCTTACTAACTAGAGTAGGAAACTTTGTTGGCTGCATGATTAAATGGCAGGACCAGGGACCTGATAGATGAAAGGGGATGAAAATAAAGCAGAAGAATACGTTTTTATGTCTTGCATTCAGATGGTGACTTTTTGTGTTTTGCCCAAAAAGTTCTCAGGAAATGACTTTGTTTAGTATTAACAAGCCACTGCAGAGGGTGATACTGCTGAAAGGCAGTTCACAGTGTTCTTTTGTTAAAGCTCAACATATCTTCTTGTTTTTAATCTTTGTTTCATTTTCTTTTTTTTTATCTTTTGTGGTTTCATTGATTCTTTTGTTAAATGTTTTATTCTCATGTTTTTTCCTTGTTATCATGCTCTGATGTGTTGTGTGTAGCACTTTGAATTGCCTTGTTGCTGAACAGTGCGATACAAACAACTTTCCTTATCTTGCCTAACATTGGCAGCATATCAGAAAATACACAAGCAGATCTTTCTCTATAGAGCCCATATTATGATTGAGTGTTCAATGCCCTTTAGTGTGTTTTGCATGCCTCCTCTGCTTAATTACTTCTATAAACAGGATGAAAAGTCTGCAGCATAATGCCTGTTCCTGCCCTCCCTCTTTCTATGGCACCAATAGCTGCCTGAAAAGGCTTGTTCCCCCGACCCCCCTGGAGTAGACCTACCAGTGTGACATCCAACCATTGTTTTGACATCAGTTTGAGCCCATTGGCTCAGGCTGGCCAGCCCAGTGCAGAGCGTAGATGGTAGAATGAATGCAGAGTTGTTGACAGCATAGCCCCAAGCAGCATTGAAATGACCAATCACACCAAAGTAGACCAGTCAATCAAACAAAGTGCACTTGGCCCACATGAGGAAGGGGGGACTTTTTGACAGAAGCTCTAAGAGTGTTTCAGACGGACTAAGAATACAGCTGGGTCAGGGGTTCTCTGAACGTGAAAAATAGAGGGCTTTCGGAACATGAGTGATTGTGAACATGCTCTAGCGTTCATCAAAAAAAAATTAATAATTAAATCCCAGTTAAGGCAAAATATGGTCTCTTTAAAGATTCAGAAAAGAACATTTCTAAATCACTTGCAAAAATGACAAATCTACTGATATTCTGGTACATGATGTTTCAGCTAAGCTCTTAACTTCCTGAAAATATTTCCAACAGTTTTTAGACACAGAGAAACCCTAATCTTTATAGTTTTAAAGGGGTGTGGCTTGATGTGGTAACCAGGGTGACCCAGCTGCTGTGAGCTACACTTCTAAACAAGTAGCCCAGAGCTACTTGTTTAGAAGTGTCTACTTCTGTATGCCCTCTTCCCGTTGGATTAAACATCTCAAAATGTTGGAAGGACACAAGTTTTACAGATAACTGGTATGTTATGGTAGGTTCAGTTTTGCTAAAAAAGACAGCACTCATATCTGGTGTATAAGATAAAAATATCAATCAAGCGTCACATTTGATATATCAGTTTGACTGAGAACACTGACTCATTATATGACCATCTGAGTGGCTGTATGACCGTGTGACTTCTATCTTTTTATAACTAAATGATTTGTTTCATAAGCCTTCCCCACATTACCCTAACTCTTGGCTCTCTGGCTAAACAGTAACAAGCTGAATCACCAGCATTGCAGGCAAGAGCTCTTTAAAGTCTGAACAGTTAGTGTGGAGCAGGGAAAAGGCACACCGCGCCGTGCTTTTATTCTTCAATCTACTTGACTTGCAAATTATGTGTTGTTCAGCCTGCAGGCTGGATGTTTTCCAGTCAGCCAATACATACATTTATTACACTGTAGTGCCTTTAAGATACAATTTAAGTAACAGATACCGTGAGGATTTTTCTAATTACTTTTCTTATGCCAGATACCAAAAGAAGCATGAAAGCTTGCATTAAGTACAGAGTTCATTTTTTGGTCATGTACAGAGTTGTATGGTATTGCATATTGTCTCTATACTCTTCATTCCCTCCTGATATTTTATTTAAAGGCAGCAAGAGAAAGATCAAATTGGGGGTCAGAACAAGTTTTGACTTAGTCACTGAGACGTTCCTTTCAAGCAAAATGCCCAAATGTTTTCAGTTTGTTACAGATTCTACAATAAAAGTCTTTCATATAATGTCATGCCAAATTGAAAATTGGCAAACAAAGACATTTCAGAGCTGTAACCTCTATATGATAATGGGGCTTTCAAGAAGTGCTTCAAAAACTTCTGAATTAACAGCCGATCTAAAGTGTTTTAGCAGAATTAGTGCAGTTTCAACCTAAGGCATTGAACAATTGTGATAGAACAAAGAAATAATACTGCATGGCCATTTGAATAAGCACTTTAAAGACTTTTTGACACAATTTCCTTTGCCAACATATGTTTACATCAAAACAAAAGTGTTTCCCACCTTTGGGTCACAACACACCAGTTAAAACGGGCAAAAGTATTTTTAATTACAAGAGATTTTAACTGTTCCCTGTTTTCTGACATTTTATTGACATAGTTAGAGAGTCAACAGCAGGTTTATAAGAGCCTCAATATTTTCAGTCAAGTCATGGCTGAAATTGTGTTATTTTGAATTGCATTGGTATTACATCATTTAGACATTTTAATGCTCTCATTGCCTCATGGTAGCAGTCATTAGTCATTTTAACTTGGTGAGGGGTTTCAGTGAGTCACAACTCACAGCCTTCATTCAGATTCAGACTGGCATACAAACTCTGCCTAGGATGACTTGAATGATGCCAACAAAAGCCTTTTTTCTTTGCCACCCTGGTTGCCTCAGCCTCGAGAAGTGTCACTCCTGTGCCAGAAGCTTTATCCAATCATTATCTGAACTTATTTCCATACACCTTACCCTGCTGGAGCTGTGGTGGAGTACGTCGCTGTAGACTGTGCCAGTCTCCCAGTTTTTGATCTTTATGAAGCGGGGGCATTTGGATGGGCTGCCATTCTGCAGTGTTTTAGTGGGTGAGGATCTTCCCTCGGCTGGAGGCTGAAAAAGAAGCACAAAGATATTTGCACGAGTTATTACTGTATACTGGAGCTAGGACAATATGTCTACGTCAGGATCTGATTTTATCTTGATTCTTTTGTTCCAATTTAATTTGCATCAATTCTGAAGTCTTGTGACTCTTGAACATTATATTTTATAGTGTTGATAATTGTAATTTTCCATTCTTTTTCAACCAAAACCACAGTTGCCAAACAACACAATGGGAGAGAGGATATTGAAAATCATTTTAATTTATCCAAAAACAATGCACATCATATGTCAGTAAGTTTTTGCTTCTTGTTTTCTTACTTTCTATGAAATACTCAAATGCAATTTCCAGGCAACTTTTCCCATCTGCACTCACCTGTCCAGCCTCTGGGGTCTTTGTTACCTGAACAACAAGCCCCACTGCTCTAGTAAAATTGGCTGCCAGGAGCCTGGGCTATACAATGTGTTGTTTAACCACTGTACTTGGGATGTGCACATAATGCCGTGTTAGTCATTTGACCAGAAGAACATCATGCTGCCACCTCTGTGTTGTTAAACTGAGACCAAAACTAGGAATTTTCTAATTTTTAGAACTAATCATTAAATAAAGGTAATTTGATAACAGCTTCAGAAGTCAGAGAACAAAACTCTATGCATGCAGAGTCTGTGTGTCTCATTCAGGCTCCAGATTACTCTGCTCCTGTTAAAGGCACACCAACATGACACCTGAGGCAGCTCAACCCAACAAGTTTTATGCTGTTTTTTGTTTTGCCACAGTTGTTAGACATTAGTAATGATATTACAGAAACACAAAAGCAACAAGTTAATTTGGAAGTTTTGCCAATCATGAAACGTATTACTTTATCATTGTTTGTGTCTTCACTGTGGTTATAGTTTTTTTTTCCTCAAAAAAGACTTAAGACCCAAATAAGAATTTAAATATTCTTTGATTAATAAATGTAGTAAAATCCCTGAAGACAAGTGTATTTATTATTTACTTTTTATTAAAAAATATAATATCTCTCTCTCTTTTTAAGCTATCCTTTACCATTGTTGGCTTTTATTGATAGTGAAGAGACAGTGGATAGACTTGGAAAGAAGGTAGAGAGTAGGGGAAGACCCAAGGCAAATGGTTCTCAGGTTGGAATTGAACCTGGGCCACAGGCTTGCAACCCACTAATCCATACCTGCACCTCATCTCAAAAGTAAATAAAATATTGCCAAAAGTGTGAAGTGTAAATAGAGATATTTCAGTGTTAGTCACCATAGCAACTAAACAAACAAAAATAAAACCTCTCTATGCCATAAAAGAAAAAACACAGTGCAGCAGTTGCCTTTCGCTTACCAATATACTGCTACTTTATTACCGCTTTCACACTAAAACTAGCGGGTAAATGCAGGTTTTTTCAACGTCATCATGTTGATGACATCATCATCGCGCCAAAACACGGCCATGTAAACACTGGAATGGAGCGTGGAAGCCGTGGGCACGGTGGCCACCTGTTTTCTGTACTTGGTACTTTGTCCCTCTTTAAAAATGTACAAACTCAGCACAGACTGAACGATATTCGAGTGCTGATGATACAAAGGCGGATGGAATCTGTTGCTGAGATGGCAAAGAGTCATGTAAGTTACAGGCGGAGGGGAGGGGTGCGATGTTATGCCGTGGGCACGTTACGCCGACGTCATCCGTAAATTAGTGGGTTGACTCGGGTGTGATGTTCCCACTGGAGCCGATTGGAGGCGAGCTGATTAAAACCCGTGTGGCTTGCAGGGTCAGTCGACCCGGGTTGAAATGCCGATTAGATCCTATCCAACTGCCGACAGGAGCCGATTGTTACCAGGTTTAAACTGCTTTTTTGGCCAGTTTGAAAGGAGTATAACTCTTTCTGACTAACATAGCATGTGAGCTAAGTGTAACAAACACTACTGGACTAAAACTTACCAATAATAACCACAAGCTCTCTGCTACAAACACCATCACTAACCCGAGAAATAAATGTGGATTTATTGGACTTAAAAACCATAATCCACTTTCTGTGAATGGTGGGTGAAAGTTTTTGCATGGCTTTTCACAGACATACAGAGAAGTCAGCTGGTGGGGAAAAGTAGCTTGCCATAAGGTCCAGCAGTCTCCCTCATGAAACCACACAAGTCTGGTTGGTCAATCAACCATTGTTAGCATATTTGATGGACAGAGTCCTATCATTTGAAAGAAGTACAAACTGGGCTTTGCATTGTTGCTGGTCAAAATTTTTGCAAACTGCTTATACACTCCAGATCAAACTCTTAAGACCAGTTGAAAAATTGCAAGAATTTGCATTTTGCACTGTGGGATGTGAAGAAGGTCCTAAGTGGAGTTTCAAAATGCAAAAAGAAGAAATGGGAGTGAGAGACACATTTTTGAGCAGGCAATTCAGTGAAAATTTTAAACTCAAACATGCTTTTGTCAGCGAATCAAAAGTTTAAGAGCACAGCCTTTAAAAGCCACTCTGCTCAAAAATTTGGATTCCGTGTCATTTTCTGTCAGGTATTCACACTGTCATGACTTCCTGATGGCCAATGCAAAAAAAACTTTTTGTCTTTGAACATAGTTGGATTGTTTAGCTGCATAAGCAAGGCCTCTTGCAACACACCATCGCTGCTGAGGTTGGACGCAGTAAGACAATCATTTTGAAAGGGCGTGACTGTGTTAGCTAACATAGAACCTCCGAACCATCAGTGAGTGAATGTGAGAGCGAATGGGTGTGAATGGGTAGATGTGACCTGCGGTGTAAAGAAGCTTTGAGTAGTTAAAGACTAGAAAAGCGCCATATAAGCTCAAGTCCGTTTACCATTTATGCTTTCTTGCAGTGTCTGGCTAATGGCCTCTGGCATCTGAAATGCCTTTGGTGCTGACTGGATAAGTTTTTAATGAAAAGGAGTCATTCTGGGGAGAGCTGAAAAGAGACGCCGCTTTCCTACTGTGGGCGAATGGATTCAAGTGCCACAATTTGACATTGATCCGTCAGTTCAAGACATAGATAAGTATCTGGAACCATTTACGACAGTGCTTTTAATTTAAAAATAAAAGCTTTCTTTGTGAAATCTCTTGTCATTGCACCTCCATCTCTCACACAGACTTGTACATAAACTAAGTGCCTCCTGTCCCTCCTCTTTCTGTGTTATTGCACACTCCATGACAGACGCAATGAGCATTTAAAAAGCAGGTTGTTGGTAAGCTAACTCTTGGTTTGCTGAGTTTTTCAATACTGTATCTATTGACTGATAAATGCCTGCAATTCAACCCCAAAGACAACTATAAGTGTTGCTGGAGGAGGGTGAGGAGTGATTGCCTATGATCAGCATAATCAATCCCACACCTTGGAGGCTCTATCATCATCTCCCCCAGCATTGTTAGGCACACAGAGAAGCGGCATCTGAACAACAGTGACACATTCATCACGCTCACTGGGGAGATGAATACCAGCGGTGTCACGCCAGTTGAGTCTCATTGTCATTTCGTGTCCTCTCCAACAGCAGAGAGGAATGAGGAGGATCGGATTGAGTTTGATTTTGCACACACTGAGAGTAAAGAGCTTGGTTCCTGCGTGCTCTTCTCCAAAAGCAGTAACCCTCACAGTATGGCTCAGATATGACACGTGACTATTATCGAGGTTGTGGTCAGGAAAAAGATCATTGTACCGTAAAGGCACCCTCAGTCAAACAGGCGAAGAATAGCGCATGAGGAGAATTAAGCTTGTTGACATAAAATGCACAGCGGTTGTGTGATTGAATATGAATGTTCGGCTTGTCGCTCACTGACCGGAAGCTTTTAGCTTTGGCATTTACATGGACATTCCTCTCGATGCTACAAGCAGCTTTAAAAAAAATGCTTGTTTATATGAACAACTTGTAAATGTCAGTTTACTTTATTCATTTATACATGTGTACCCATGTTGATTTTAAATGTCAGGGTCACAGTGGAAAGACAAACATAATTAAAAAAGGTCAACTGAGGAGAGACTGCTACCTTAATGTCCAAGTGAAACAAGATGAAGATATCACTGAAGATAAATAAAGAGAATTATAGGTCAAATATGATCATCGACATACAGTATAACTTAATTTCTCTCTTACTGAAACCCTTTGACAAACAGTAATTGTCCAATTTTAGGTTGACCAATACAACAAGACCATAGACTGTACAAACTATTGGACTAAGTCTGAGTGACGCAAGCCATTTGGTTATCTGAAGGGGGCTTTGGAAGCCAATGCCTGGTGGTTTGCTGTGTAGACAATGCTTCCTCAAACTAAGGCTGCACTCACACTAGGCATAAGTGACCTAAATGTAATTTCTCTGACTCTAGTCCAATTTTTTCCAAGACTATGTGAAAGCCCTAGTCAGGTTGAATTGGATCTGCTTAAACAGGTTTGAGACACTTTGATTGTGTTTATACAACCCATTAACATCCATTCTGGGCATCCAGATATCGAGTGATTGTCCATGATGCTTCGTTTGTGCACATTTGAAATTCTTTTATTACCCAAGGAGATGTTCTGGGATGCTTTCATCCAAATTGGTTTGATTCTGTAGATTCAGAGCATACTGACACGCCTTAAACACCGGCCAGTCCACTGCCTTCAACTAGACAGAAATCAGGAAACATCATGAAGAACGATAACTACACAGCTATCAAGCAATTGAGCCAAGATCTTTGTGATTAATACTGCCTCTTGTTGTGGGAAGAAATTATGTATGAGCTTTTATTTACATAGGACAGATAGGAAGCAAATTCTGTTTGTAGGTCAGCACTGGATACATGCAATGCATGCACAGCCATCTTGGCATTTAAATGTCCAAAATAGATATCAGTCCATGTTCATGCATTTTCTAGACTAGGGATGCAACAGTACACTTAGCCCACTGCTTGGAACCTACCTTGTTTTTGTTTTTTTTTTGCGTTTGTGCCTGTAAGTCAGTGTGCAGGAGTTAAAATACTCCGGCAACAAGTAACAATGGACTAAAATTGGGCCAAGAGGATATATAGAGAGAAATGGGCAGCAATGAAAGGAAGCTGATTGTTCTAAAAGGCAAAAACTACCTTAGTTAACACACCTGTATGTAACTGTGGGCACTGTACCAAACAGTTAGATAGTTTAGGTGCTGCAGCAGTACAGGGGTAAGTACAAGGTTAAGTAGCATGCATTAAGGTCAATAGAATAACATATAATATAAAGCTAGAGATCAATAAACTATACAGTAGCAAAAAAACAAAATAGAATAAGTGGAGGTATTTACAATTATCAAAATTAAAAATTAACAGAGTAAGTGACATACAGGACAGCTGAGCCATTCTGGGCAGTACAGTGACAGTGGCAGTGATGTTAAAGTGACAGTAAAGTTTGATTTGATTTGATTTTGGTTTTAAAGAGTTCTGAAATACTTTTTACTAATATTTGTCGTCTTATTTCTATATTTAGACTCTTGATAAAGTCAGAGTTGGGACTCTTTCATCTCAGCAGGTGGAGTGGGTCTCCCTTAAGAGAGGCTGATATCTTAAACAAACCTGTCAGTATTTTTGTGTATGATGCGGGTATGGTCTCAGTGATAAAACCCACCTTGTTTTGTGGAGCATGGCTCAAAGAGTAAGAAAAGTGGATGAATTATATCAAAAACAAACCTCCAGTTGGATCTCACAAATACAGATTTTTAGTTAAGGTTGTTATTTTTTTTTAATTTTTAGTCCAAATAAGACAAGAGATAAAGAGATACACTTTGAGCTCCTCCCCCTCTGCAGCTTACTTGAAAAAAAAAAAATATATATATATATATATATATATATATATTCCTTTTGAAATATATTCAAAAATATATCAAAGGAGAAAAAATGTATTACTATGCATTTTGAAAAAAAAAGTTTTAACCTTGAAAAAAAATTTCAAGAATAATTTAAAAAGTTTTATTTATTTATTTTTTCATATAAAAACAACTAAATCAGCTGCAACATTTCAACATGGCAACCAAAAGGGAGATGACCTCCCTTATGTTTTCTTAAAGCCTCTGGGAACACAAGTTTAATTTTACAGAATTTTAATGGAATATCAGGGTTCAATGTGTCATGAAGCATCCCATCTCTAAGTATCAGAAAATATTGTTCTAAAACAGCTTATCTTACCTATATTATATACCTATATTTTCCTCAGGACTGTGTTGGCATGGTCGCTGTCACTCTGACCTGAAGAAGTTGGTTAGTTGGGAGTAAAGTAGTTTTAATGCCTTTTAGTGGGCAGGACTTGGTGTTTATTTTTTATTGGCCAAGTTATTTATTACGTCATAAATGATTGTAGTTTCTGTTAACTTGGGCCATTAATGACCTTGAGAAATAGGTTGTGAGGAGTCTTTTGTCTAACAGACATATGTCAAAAGTAGGTGCGCCTCCTATTCTCAAGATTTCTGTTGTGTGAGACTTGTGAATCATGCAGCTCAAGCAAGCCGTCTGACAGCTCTAACTTGATAATATGCCCAGTGAATGAAAATTGGCCAGCTTTACCAATGTCACACTGCTTGAATGCATCCTGTGAGAAACTGTTGTAAGCCACAGGCTGGTATAACCCCGAGCCTGATGTTTGTCACTCCAGTACCACCTGTCATCACTATGGTTAACACATGATGACAACATTTGTTTGTGTGACACAAACAGTGAGTTTTATATTTAAAAGTCTCAATAATCCAACAACAGATTGCAAAATCTGTCACCAGTCGCAGGCCAGGTCAGCAATGTTAGTGTGTATAGCCATACTTAGCCCTGCAACAAGCTTTTATTCAGTCATCTTCTAACTGATTGGAGCCAGGCCCAGGAATGCTTATGCTACTGTAAAGGAAATTTTGCATGCTTTGTATTTTGACCTGGTGACCCCTTCTGTTCTGACCTCAATGTAAAATCACCCTCTGGTCACAGAGGAGAGGGCAGGAAGAGGTCTTGATTATACCTAGTTGTAAATTCCTGAGATGAGTCTCAATCTGTTTTATTATTTATTTTGTTTCAAAAGGCCAGGGGCATGTTTGGATAAAAAGGGAGTGTAGCATTTGTTCAGGGGCCAAAACTTTTAACCACTTGCTGCTGTGTGGTTTTGTATTATTCCCTTTTCATGTGAATAAAAACTGGGTGCAATGCCACTTTTCCAGTCTTGTTTTTTGACTCTCTACAGGCAGATCAAGAAATTTCTACAACACTACCAATTGGAAGTAAGTGGGGCCCATCTACAATGCCTTTCAGGGGCCCAGCCTTTTCTGTGGGAGGAATTGGTTGCAAGTAAAATAATTTCTTAATCAACATTATTACAATCAAAAAGCATGAATGTCATTCATAAAAAAAATCTAGATATCATCCAGTCAATTAGTTTTTATTTGTCCTGGCACCAAATCATAACAAATATTATCTAAAGACACTTTACAAAAGTGCCGGTCAAAGCCATACTCTGCAAGCATTGTCAAGTTTTGGTTCTCTGTCGTTTAATGTAACATAAGTGAGACTGGCAGAATTTTACTCTTCGACTTAATGTTTTCATGCAACACTGTAGCCTCCAAACAATTACAGCTAGAGAGGGAAGTTAGTGGAGCAGATGTACATTTCCAACACTTGTTAATCTCATCATCTGTCTGTCAGAGGGCTTTGTTGTCAAGAATGATGTGCGGATGTAACAATGGAGAGCTTCTATGGAGCTGTAAATTAAGATAATTGAACCTAATCTGATGGAGATAATTTCATAAAGAGGCATGATGACCAAAGTTATTCTGGTAAATGCAGTTTAAGCTCCTCATTTACTCATCAATTAAAACTTCAGATGGGAGATGAAGACGAGCAGAAAAGAGGGAGTTGATGGGGAGAGAAAGTGAGTGTGAGAGGCAGCTAAATTAATGAACAAGGTTTGAATCAAATCAGGGATGCACAACATTATCAGAGCAATGTCAATATCAGCAGATAATTGCCTAAAAAGTTGATGAGTGTTATCTGCAGATAAAACATAAAATGTTGCTGTACATATCAGCCATGTTTATCCCATATATTGGCTGTGATATTGGCAGAATATAAAAATGTATCAAAATCACTGGATGTCTACTTTTGTTTATCAAAAGTATAATTTTACTATATATAAAATGTTTTTCTCGCTTAACATTCATTTCTAACACAAATAGACTTGAAAAAATAGATCAATACTGATACCAGCAGGTTCATAATATCAGCACATGACTGCAAAATTCAATCCCTACATCAAATAAAGGCCTGAACAATACGAGGAAAGGATGTGATTTGGGATAAAACTGACAATATTCTAATGACGATAATTTTGGCAAAAAATAAATGTTGTATGAAGTGTAAAATTGATGTTTGTATAACTTTCTTTAAAACTGGTACCAGACATTGTACTGTCTCATAATTATCTGTGCCTGCAGATACATAAAAAAAAAATTATAAGCTTCATTTAGTCAAATTAACCAATTGAGATTAGAGGTCTTTTTTCAAGGGATACCTGACCAACAATGACACCAACACATGGTTTCAACAACAATCACACAAACTCATACAACACACAATAAACATTTAGATCAATAGCAAGTCATCAGTTAAAACAATTGCATAATGAAAGCCTGGATTCAAGATTTTTTACTAAAGATTTAAAGACATTTAGGGGAAATGAACTTTGCCTTTTAAAATCAGTGTGAGGATTATTCCAAGCAAAGGAAGCAGAGAATCTAAAAGCTTTCTTTCCCAACTCAGTTTGGACTTGCATGGATTTGCCACCATTTTGCAAATAAATGAAATATAATGTTTAAAGTACACCAAGTCCCCCACATGAGCAAAGCCAGACTCAGATTCACAGAATCCTACTGATTCTTGTGTTTATATGCATCACATCTTTTACTAAGTAACAAGTGATGGTTTTTTCCATTTCACTGTCTGATTTTATGCACATGTATTTGCTTTTTATTACTCAAATTTCCCTCCAAACTTATGTTTCTTGAAGTAACTGCAAGGATTTTGTCTTTGTGCAGTTCAATGTTTTTGGTTATGTTTGAACAGTTTTATATTATGGTCGTCATGCCCACCCCTTTTATACTACAGATAGATTCCTAAAGGGACATTTTTTCTCATTCTGAACCAACAAGAAAAACATTCACAAAATATGGCTCAATTGAGGGCAACAGGCTTTTGAGTGCTGCCATGGCAGAAGGCACAAAACTCTTGCCAAAGCAAACCCTTCTCTATTTCAGAGTCCTGTATCTGCAGCCTTATGGCAGCAGTGTGAAGCTGGGGTTAAGGGGGTGATGGAGGTCATCAGCGTATTGAATGTGCCAGTCCAGATGGCTCTGTAGTCAAAGGATGATCTTCCTGATACCGATGCCATTACCAATTCTGCTTGTCGATCTGATTCTTTAGTGATTCTCTTATGGGTCCCTGCTGATATGTGGTTCTGTGACCAAAGTCGGCCTATACAGGTTTTCAGTGCCAACATCGTCAAACACGTCACTCTTGATATTTAATGCTGTGCTGCATCTGACAAGAGAATTGTTAAGCAATACGACTAATGAAATCAAGTCCCTGCGGGAGTTGTTATTGATTCACAGCTGGAATTGAGTTTTGATTCCCATGCCACAATTTTTTAAAAAAGAAAAACAAAACCATGTGGGTCATAGCTTCTCTGAAAGCATTCTCTTCCTCTGTCTATTTGCCTTTAAAGGGGTGATTAAGAGTTTGCCCAAGTTTTGAAAGTTCCTCCACTCTCTGTTGTAATAGCAGACAAACTAAAAAAATGTTTTAAACAGTGGAACAAGATGGCTGACATTTAGGGTAAGATGCAGCTGCAGGGTGTCCCCTTTCTGACATGCAACAAGAAGCTGCTCTGCACACATTTGCTACACAAGACATGCAGTGGAGAAATTCAATTGGGGAGACATTGTTCGTAAGCGGTTCTTTTTTTTATTTATCGTCTCACAGGCGACCTTTGAGATGGGATCATTGTGCTTTTTCATATTGCACTGACATTAAAAATATTGTTACATTTTCAGCTGGAATCAAGTACTAGGTCAAGTAATTTTTATTTGTTTTTACACAGCTACATTCATCTATTACTCCTTGTCCCATTTAATGATGATTAAGACATTGTTTTATTAAGAAAGGATGCATAATCTCTGCTTTTGATTGATCATCCCAATCTGATTAGCTGGCCAAACTAAACAGAATACTCTGATGCCTGTCCTTTTTTGAAAAACTTACCCTGAGCTGGCGTTGCTTAATGTATTGAATCATTAAAAAAACAACTTCGTAAGAATCTGAAACCATTTAATTCATTGTTGTTTACATTTGCAGGGGGCCTGACATGTGTCTATTGGATTAAGACGAAGTGATGAACCATCAAAGTTAACATAAGTGTCTAGCAAGAGGTCTGCAGTGGGAATAGCGCATGAAACAGGACACACGCACAGATTGGACACACAGATGTGTCCCAAACACATCGTAGCTCAGCTTGTGCACACACTACCAGGAAAAACATATGGCTTCTTACCACTTCATACATACAAATCCTCTCTAATTGCCACTGAATGCATCAGCTACCCTCTGTCATCCTCCCCGAAATATCCGCACAAGCATGCACATTAACAATCTCTTCTGTGAAGGTCTGAGGGCCTGGATCATTTCAACAGGGGCTGCATTTGATGAAGAACGGCGGATCAGCAGCTGCGTGCATTCATTATGCCTCCTGGAAATCATTTCGCCCCATCCGGTCCCATTGATAGGGGGCTTGAGCAATGTCACAAGTGGGTGGATAATGCAGACCATGTGCAGATTACGACACTATCCCTGTCACAGACACTCAGACCTGTGACCAGACCCTTCTGTGTGCAAGGCATAAGCTGGATTTAATGCCGCACCAGCTTTCCCCCGGAAGGATCTAATGCCTAGGTGATGGGATCTTAGGCACAGGCTTTGCGACTGTGAGCAAAGAAGCAACACAGATGTGCGTGCTCAGTTTCTAAAAGCATGGAAAGTGCAAATAGTGTGGATTATTGCACAAGCCTAAAAAGCCAGACAGGCACAGGCAGTCATGGACACACATGCATTATACAGCTGTGGAGGGCCTGTTCAGAAGCACTTGCAAACAAAGCACACACAGAAAAGAGGGCAAAGGATCTTCAAGTTATTGATCAAAGAGTGTAGAAATGGACAGGCTTGCTCTTTCACTCAAGGATTGAGCATTAATTTCACTTTACCTTGTCAGTGTCAGCGCTGTGGAGCACCACCGGCATGTTTTCCAGCATTCTGTTGTTATCTGATGCCAGCTGTGGAGTTGTGCCATTTCCCACACCGAGGTCCCTAGGAGTCACACACAATTTACTGTCAGGTGTTTAGTACCCACATCCGGTTCAAAATGTCACACTCATTTTACATTAAAACCCCTCGCCAAAACATCCACACACAGAACACACAGAGACAGTGAAGGATCGGCCTGCCACATAAAATTAAACCAAAAGCCTGTGATGTCTCCAAAATGCTGTCAAATCAGGAATCCCTGCACGATTTCTGCAGGCTCTGAACACCCACTCAGGTGTTTTCTCTCCGCAGGACGTAGTGGGTGTGCAGACACAGCTTGGCTGCTTCTAACAGGCTCTGCTGTGTTTTGTGTTGTTTGCACCTGTTGCAGAGCTGCAGTGGGATGCCTTCTTTCATGTAGGTTTGACTCATTAATTTCCCACCACAGGTCTGCATCAGTTTCAGACTGAGAGAGAGTGGGCAGCAACTCAAAAGAAAATACCACTTTTAAGTGAGAAGGTAAAAACAGGAACTTAAAGGTCGAACTGAAAAGGTACATTAACCTTGCTCCCTCACTTTCAGTCACTTTAGTCATGCTCTTAATGTTTGTCCTTCTGTAACATGGTGAAAAAGTTTCTCCAACTTTTTTCCATCCTACATCTTGTAATCCAATCTAGTTGATTCAAACAAACCATTTTAAAGTTTTATTCCTGTAGTCTTATTTCTGGCATTTTTTACAGATTTATTCCCACCCATTAACTATATACTCAAGAGAAACACTGCCTATCTATAGAAAAGAAGAAAAATGGAAATTAGTTTGCATTGAAATGGCAGGATAAAGACTAAATAATTAAATAAATCACACTAACAAATGTTCAGGAATTAGACAAACCTGAGCTTCAAACAGCTTTTTTTATTTCTTCATGTTGAATCATTTTTTGCGAAAATAGTAAAAAAGAATAAAGGGTAAAAATATGATTTATACCAAGTGTGCAACTGTCATTGTTTGATGAAAGAATATACATGTAATAAAGCAGGCACAGGTTTAACTAATAACAACACATTTCCTCCAGTATTGGTAAAAAAATAATATAAATATTAATTACCACAAAACTAATATTGTACAAAGTATGTGGTATTGAAAAATATAATTACAAAAATATTGACAACCATGTGCACATTTGATAAGGATTTTATATGTTTATTTTAAACATGTTGATCAGTTGTGTGAATCATCTAAAATGTTACAATTCAATCTGACTCTGATTGTGGGGGACACAAATCCATTCATATCCGTATGCTATTCAAACACTTCATGGTTCAAAATATGTTTCCGGTTTGTCATAAAAGGTGAATATTTTGGAATCTGCGTCTGCCTGCTGTGCACTAAGAGTAGGCATTGGAGTTGATAAGATTTCATTGATATTATATAATATATAATTATTTATTCTGCTCATGAACCTGATACTTTAACAACTCCCTTATCGATTCCTGCTGATTCCCTGTGCATGCAAAAGTTGGCCTTCACATATATTTTAATGGCAACAATGTCAAACACATGGCGCTTTGCTATTGAACGGCATGCTGCATAGATAAGTGCTGCAAGCTGCTGGTGTTTCCACCCACTAGTGAGCGTCTTTTTGTCAAAAATTAAGTCACGGCTTCTTTCTCCTGTCTGCCATGTTTACATATTCTTTGTTAAATTCTGTTGTCCTTTGTGTAGACTGTTAGTAGGCATGTTATATTCTTAGATAGACTGTTAATAGACATGTTATATTCTTTGTTGTCCCTTCTGCTGACTGCTTTAAATAAGTGTGATGTCCTTAATTTACGAGGCACGCAGAACAATTTGAATGAATCAAAAAGGGAACTGTTGAGCAAAAAGACTAATAAAATTGATTCCTTGAGGGAATTGTTATCGAGCCAAAGAGCCTACATCATGTGATTTGACATAAAAAAAAGTACAATAAAAATGTGAAGTTAGTGTACCTGTAAAGCTTGTTGAAAGTTAGCAGCTGATGTTATGAACAGCACAGCTAACGTGGCAGAGGTGACAGAGAAGCTCAGGGTGCAAAGAGAAGGACAGAGTGGCTACACAGTGGAGAATAACAGTGAGTTTGCTGTGCTGGGCTGCTTCTAACAATTTACTGAATATCATTTCTGAATCCTATCTATAAATTTGATTTGACTTGAATGTGTAACATTTTGATTTTAGCTCCTCAAATGTTACTTTCACTTTTTTGGGAAACAAAAAGTACAGTGTTAGCTGTGGCAGCAGTAATAGTTTATTCAGTCAGTGTTTACAATCCATCCTCACAAAGGGCTACATTTGTCACAATGAAATCCCAACAAAGAAGCTAAAGAATTGAACCAGGTGAAGATGTATTGGCTGAAGTTCACGTTTATCATCCCCTCCCAACAATTATATTTAAAGACTAGAGTAAACCTGATTAAACTGCTGAGTTGGACATATTGAATCCTGTCATCCAGTTTTCTTTCCATCCATGCTTACCCTCATTTTTTATATCCCTCCAGTTTTCTTAGTAATATTCTGCAATCAGTACCTTTGAAAGCTTTTTAAAATCAGTAAATACTCCAGCAACGTATTCTTTATTGGTTGTAGCAGATCTGTCTTCTGCCTCCTTTTGAGGTAGACCTGTTAGCTCTGAGGTTGTACTCTCTGTTATTCAGTATATTGTGTTTTTTCAATTCATTTATTCAGTCTTTGATTTTTTTTATTTTCTATTTTTTTCACAAATTTCTACAAAATTGAAAAGCAAAGATATTGATCAGTAGTTGGTAAATTGTTGTTTTTCTCCTTCTTTAATGATGCAAAAGGCTTTTGCTGTTTATATTTCTGAGAGAAACACACCAGAATTGAAGGTTGCAGAAACACTGTGTTTAAATGTTTGACAGAATATTCTGATGGGGTATCTGAATAATCAATTGACTTAAAGTTTCTGACTTTAAAATAAAATATTTAAGTGTTGTTTGTGTTTTCAATATAAAACTTTCTGAAATTATTTCAATATGACAAATCAAACGTTTTGAACATTATCAGCTCATCATATCAACACCAGGATAATACCACAAGAGGGGTCCTGTGATGTAGTCCAAGCGAAACAAACACTTTTTTTGCACGTTCTAGAGGGAAAAAAATGAAATGAGTTCAGTTATTGGTTTGATGTCTGTCTTTAGATGAGATAAATGCTAATTCAAAAGCCATGTAGTTTAAATCTAGTCATCGTCGATACCAATATTGAAACTATATTTTTTTCTCAATCACACAAAACCTTCAGTTTACTGAAATTTACCTTTTTCTTTACCAAAGAACATTTTAGTCTTTGATGAATGAAACATTGGATTTAGAGAAGTGAAAATTTCCATTGCAGTACATTCTGCCGATATTACAGCAAATTTATGGAATATTTATGACAAATGTCTGAGGCTAAAACATCAGCAAAAATGTTTATCTGTCAATCATCACCGTTTTAGCCAATTATCTGCCAGTACTGATATTGTATAGATAATATCGTGCATCCCTTATAAGTAGTTTCCCATTGGACAAATATTGATCAAATATTGATTTGTGGTCAGATGAGAGGAATTGATTGAACTGCCTAAGTCTTCACCCCCCAAAGAAGCGATGAAAAAACTGTGGTAAATGTATTAGCAATCAAAAAATTGCTATCAATACTGGGCCTGATTTTAACAAGGGCTAAGTTTCTTCTGATAACTGTAATAATTTTGGTCAAAACAGTTTCAACATAAAAATTAAATCATTATATCTCCAGAGTATACCATTGGACACAAACAAGTGCCCTGCGGACAAACTGCTTGTGATGTGAGAGATCTCACTGTGAGATGCATCTGTCTGATCTTGAGGGACGGAGGGGGAAGGGGATGTCACCGTGCTGCTGCTGTGGAAAACCACATGAGATATGAATAAATTCAGCAAACTCGTATACGAGTGATTTCAAGTTCGCTTCCTCCTCCTATTGAAGACGCCCACACATATATCACCCATTACTGTTTTCACACTCCCCCACCACCTGCCCCCCCTCCTCCAGATTTTCTCATGTGCACGCGTCTATGCTAATTGTAACTCCTCACAGGCATCCATTCCCTCTTCCACTCTCTCTCTCACACTGTTTCTTTTTAGTTGCTGCAATTTGCAAGAGCATATTTTTTCCCCTCTATTCTCTAATTTAGAGGTGAAGTTCAGACATGCTGAAACGATGAGGGAGGTTGTATATGTCGTTCATCATTAGCTCTGACTCTAAATCATTTCCTTCTGTTCCTTTAAAACTGACAGGAAGTTTTAATCTGCTCTCCTTATCGGGGAATTCAGTCCCTTAAAAGTAATTTCAGATGTAATGGCACAGAAAGCTTCAGAAAAAAAGAAGATATTACAGGCTGTCCTGTTTTAAAAAACCTTTGTATTTAGAGCAGGGCTGGGCGATACGGTCCAGCCTTCATTTTTTTAATATTTTTTGGCTGGATGATGATACTAAATAAAAGAATGACATAACAATGAGCTACCTATTTGTTGGATAAAAATCGGTCAAATAAATAAAAAGTTATAACTGTTCATTTAGAATTTCCATTTTGAACAGATTATCTTGTAGATTATTACTTTTGGTGTTTCTTACAGTAATTTTTTATGCATTACACCCACATTTTTATTGTCGGCATCAGCATAAACTACATTTATAAAAACAATGTCTTTGTGATATCCTGCTATCAAATGCATTGATATATCGCACATATATTACCTCAGCTGTGTCGACCAACATGGACGTCCTACTGCTGTGAACGTGTATGATACCAACTGCTTTATCCTACATCAACCATCAACAAAAACATTTTTAAATTATGCTGCTAATCAACATCAACATCATTAATCAACATCAGTCCCCTTCACCTTCTTATCATTACAGTTGTTAATGTTTATTTTAAAATGACCTCTCTATCCATTTTGGTAATACCACCATAATAACTCCCTTTACCACCATTTAGAGAGGAGGACCCTCTTGAAAACGAGATGCCACATCTCAAGAGGCTAACCTTGAATAAATTTTAATTCAATAGGGACAAATATGATGAGGCCAGATTTGTTGTCAAGGGGTCTTTAAATTTATCACTATTGTGAAATTCTCACTAAAGTCCGTTTATCTTTGCCCACCTTCCTAACTCCGCCCACTCCCACACCCAATATGGGTTTAGTGGATGGCTGTTCAACATGAGTCTGGTTCAATTCAATAATAAAAATAAATAATTTATAAATATATATTCTGTATATTTTTAAATGAAGATCATCACATCGACGCATCTCTTTTGTGAACTGTCATGAGATAACACTTGTTGTGATTTGGTGCTATACAAATAATGATTGATTGAGTGATACCTTTAAAGTCAATATGTTCCCCAGCCCTAGCTATTTAGAGGGCTACCTTTTAAAGCTTATTTGAAAGATATTAAATCAGCAGACTCTCCCTTGACACTCACCAGATGTCAGTGCCTTTTAAGTAATTTATAGACTCAAACCTAAATTTCTTTGTTGTTTGGCTCAACTGTACTTCTTATGATGGATTTTTTTCGGTTACACATCTGTGGAAGTACAATGGACTGGATTGTAAAACTGCATTCATAAAAGAGGGGAGAATATGCATGGATTGATCAAGAATGAGATACTGATTTGAGCAGACTGTAGCCTCAATTAGATTGCAATTGGTTGTGGGAGGAGAGCTGCAGATAACTGGGATGCCAATACCAACAGCACACTTTGGAGAGCATTTAGCAGAGACAGGAAGACTCTGAAGCAAGATTATGAGCTCATTCAAAGTAAATACTTATAAACTCTTTTATGTTTAGTCATTACATATATACACGACTCATAAAAAGAGCTTTATTTCTGAAACTGCTTCTGCTGACCTCCACAAACAAGTCTGAACGGAGGAAGTTTTGTTATTTTAAACTCATTAAAACAGTGTAATGAGTGTTGTGATAAGCTTTATTCATGGCAGGGTGCTAATTGGGGTCTAATTATTAATGTGACATTAATATGGGAGTTGAAACACTTATGAAGCATCTTCAACTATCATCAAATAATAAATATGAACTGCAGTTAAACTCCCCCACTAATTAGAGCAGATTGTAATGATATTCTGATGTAGATTTTTCAACTAATTTCATACAAACGATGCAGCTACATAACCTTACACCTGATCCTGGACTGGAAGCTGAATTCTGATTATGAGAAAACTTCCAAAGTCAAGCAGCACAGCTATCTGTGAGTTTACAAAGAAGCAGTTCAGCAGGTTTCATCCATGAAAAGCTCTAAAAATGGTGATGATGAGTACTTTGAGTAATATCATGTTAATTGAGGTTTGCTAAAGGCCATTGTACAGACAGTAATTACTTTGCAATCTACTCTGAGTCATATTAGATGAAAGAGAGCCTGTCTGTAGCCGCTAATACAGCACAGCTGGGTCAGGTGGTTTGGGGACTGCAGGGTGACAAAGTGTGTGGGGAGACTTTATTTAATGAGAGGACCAGGTGCAGGCTCTTATGGCTGCTAATAATTGACTTGTTGAAGCGTCCTTGACCTAAATCGTGATTCTTATTCTACTGGGCTCCAACTCCTGTCTGCATGTGGAAAACAAACACTCAAAGCGAAGGGATCAATAAGGTCACAAAATTACCAGGCTACTTGAATCTGGGCGTCTCTTCTCCCCACGTTCCTCTGGCCCTCTCCATTGATCTCCTTTTTGCTGTTTTTGATTAGTCTCAGTACTGGTTCAATCTCCTTCAGCAGGTCGTTGTTCTCCTCCAGCCCGTTGCAAAGGAGGGTTCCACGGCCTTCTCTCATCAGCAAGGGGTCCTGGGCCTGCACGCCTCCCCTCTGCAGGATGGACTGGGTGATGGACGGGGAGGACAGGTTCTCAATGGCTCTGAGCTGGGGCTCCTTGTTGACCTGCTGTTGCTGCCCGGGGCTGAAGGGACTCAAAGGAGAACAGTGCTCATAGGACTTTGAGGCTGGAAAGGTGGGCCTCGTGACCCTCACTGTGCGCTGACGGCCGTCTCCGGAGAGCGTGGTCTCCAGGTGAGTGGTGAAGCCCTCAGGCCCACGCAGGATCAGCACGGCGTGGCTCTCTGGAGACACGTTCTTCAGTGTCTCCAGTGCCCGCTCGTAAGACAGGTCTACCAGGGGCTTGTTGTTAACTGCCAAGACAATGTCGCCCACCTGCACCAGGCCACATTCCTCCGCCGCACCCCCACGGATGAGGTCGGACACGATGACAGGCGGCTTGGACACCCTCTGTTTCACCAGGAAGCCAAGACCACCAACCTTCCTCTTGAAAAGACGCACAGAGATGATGTTGGGCTGCAGCTGGCACACTGTTGGCTCTGACTCCTGCATGGTGCCCGAGTGCGATTGTTACTATGCGTGAGGTTGAGAGTGTTTTTACGTCCCCAGGGAGGTTTCTGAAAGCAACAGAAGGAGAAGGAGAGGGAGGGGACAAAGACATTCTGTTAATTTAGGGAAAATTACCTTGACAGCATCATTTACTCAGTGTGTTGATTTTACATAAGAGGGTATATGAGTCATTCAGTCTTCTGTAAGGTAATGTTACAAAGATAATTCAATCCTGCCGAGACATGGTCACAGATGTAACCCATCTGTCATCAAACCAACCAGACCTTTTATGATCTTCCACTGAATCGCTGTGTATATTAAAGGAAAATATTTGTTATCTGCTTTCTGATGACTTTTTTAACCAGTGGTATTAAACATTTATTCTCAGCTCTGAATGCTGAAGAAAATAATTGATATTTTCCATTTCACGCCCCATTGAAATTCTATTTCCGCCCTCATTATAAAGGGTTAGATTGTGTTCTGACTGGTGTTAAGGTAAGTCATTCAAGGTTTTAAAGTGTAAACAGGCCACACAATATAATTTATAACTTATTTCAGGATTATTTTGACAGATATTTTAAATGCAGCATAATTCAGCACTGGAGTAAATGATCATATTTTGCATTGACATCTTCATTTTACTTATAAGACAAGTAAAATCATGATGTGACATTTTCTTGTCTTTCCCAACACACATTTTGTACAGAGATGTGCCATTTGGTTTTTGCAGTTGTTTGATATGCCATTAGGTCCATACCTATATTTTTTTGTAAAATTAAAGTTTATAAAGTGTATATTTAAGTGCTGTACATTCAGATTCATTTCAATTCACTAACAACGACTTTGCAAAAACTCCATAAACTTAACATTTGTATATTGGGTTTCAATACAGGAAGTAAATACTGGCAGAAATTTTGATATCTGTGAATACAATAATAAACTCCAGCAGTTAACTCTTTACACATACAGATATGAATTATGTCATGCATCCTGTGCTTTGTTTCAGTTGGAAAAAAAAATTGGTAGGCCAGAGCAGCACATTTATTGTGGTGCCATTCTAAGACAAGTTTACCTTTATCATATAATTTCAGCTTCTTGCAATTTGAATCTTACGCTCAGCCATTTTTTAGCTACAGTTATTCTGTAATGTATTGTGCAGCCCTAGTTCAAGCGCATAAACACTTAACTTAAGAATATTAATCACTTAATGTTGATTAAGCAGTTTCCGTTACTTGCATCCATATGTGAGCCCATTATGCATCTAAATATCATCTTGGATTATACTCTTGACAAGCTCAGTGTCATTAAAGCAGCTTGGGTGCAAGACTTAAACAACAAGAAGTCCTCAGAGAGCACAACCCTCCCCCAAGGTGTTTCTAACATTCTTAGCCAAACTATGATCAAGAATGTGGAAAACTGTTCTACTTTGCAATGACAATGAATCCTTCACAACATTCCTTGATCAGCATATGTATTCAAATCACCACCAAAGTATAATCCTTTTTCCCTTATGTCATGACCAGCATTCCCTCAAAATTTCTTCAATATCCGTCAAGAACATTGAGTCATTTAGCTCACAGGCAGACAAACAGACAGACAAACAGCTGCAAAAACACAACTTCTTTGACGGGTAATCATAATGGTGCGCTTTTACAAGGTATAGTTAGTGCTTTAAGTCCTGAATAATTTATAACATGTAGTGTCTTGCTCAGTTTTTACAGTAACTCAGTCTTTATTTGTATTGTGAGGGTTTATACCAGGGATGCACAGATGCATCAGGTTGGCATTGGTATTGACCCTTTTTACATCTGCCATCTGCACATGAATGTGAGATGAACACTTGTCAGGTTCAGATGTTTTCTTGTTGTGTCATATCAGTTTGCTGCTGGCATCAAGTACAGCTAAATGCTGATTGAGAAAAGTAGTTTCTCATTTGGCTGAAGAAATGACCTGTTGGCCAAACTCTTGATTTGTTTTTATGGTCAAATGTGGGGAACATACTGGATTAGGGTGAGAAACAAAAGGAAAACTTATTAGAAAAGCAACGGTATCTGTGTTCAGATTCTTATTTTTAAAAAAGTATCAACATCCACCCTGACTAATACAACCTGTGCCTCACTAATGCCAATTGTTATCTCAAGACCCTCTACATGGAGGGTGATCTATCAATATCAGCTGTGAACTGGTTAGATAAGCATTTTTTTAATGGAAATCTTCAAACTCTCAGAGTTAGAACTGGTTTGAAAAGACACAGAGAGAGATGCACATTTTGGAGAAGGAGAAACTAAATGTTGGAGATAGTGTAGGGTTCAGGAAGCAATCGGCACAAGTTGTGATTAAAAAACAAAACTTGAATAAAATGAGAAACATAAAAAGAAGAAGAGTAGGGCACTGACCTACTCTTTTATAGTGTCTTGAGTTATATTTGTTAGATTTTGGCACAATACGAATTAAGACTGACTGATAAAAACCCTGCTGGGAAGAGATTCATAAAACACTAAAAAGCACTCTGACTTTGGACCTCCTTACTACATTGCTTCGGCGAAAGCAAGAGGTTCTGAAAGAGAGTTCTGTTTGGCATCTCTTTATCTAAATGTTGGTTACTCTCTGAACCTCCCACAGTAAAGAAGTGGATGGATATTGCTAATGATACTCATATTATAGCAAGGATTACTTATGTATGATGACAGAAAGATGGTCTTATTGGAATGTGAACTAAGTGTGTTTTACCCGTAAAGCCTCAATGGATGGATTTGACCAACAGATTGTGGAGGTGACCAACCATTGACCTTTTGATGCTGTATTATTTTAACTGACCTCACTTTCATAATTATGAAAGTTTTTTTCTGAATGGCTCTAGTTAATCCTGCGTTCACACTGAACTTCTTAGTTCTTGAAAAACTGGGGACTGCAGTGGATATTTCAGTTTTCTGTCTAACTACTGTATTATTTTCTGCTCCCGAAAGACAAAAAATTAAAAAGACACATAAAGAGAAAGTGCAACAAATATTCCTTGTAATACATATTTGCAATCACCCAACATTTAATCCACCACACTAACAGCACCACTGAAGTAAAAAAGGAAATTCTTTTCGAGAGACAGAAGTCCTAAGGGCACCAACTTCTTATATGTTCTAGAAGGATGTGATTTCCTCTTATTTCAAGGCATAAAAAATTAAGGGTATACAATCAGAGTGTCGCTCTGACAAGGATTAGAAGGTGATAAAGTCCACTTGAGGTCAGAGATACCAACGCATCCTCCGCATAATCCCAACCATTCAACTCATGAGCGAAAAAAGAAACAGAGGCACAAGGCATGCGACTACAGCCTGTCCCTCAGCTCCTCGAGCGCTTTTATTCCAGCCTGTGCTTCATTGTCTCTTCACTTGAAATGAACTTTACAGGAACAGAAACAAAGCGCTCCTCCGGCCCTGTTTGCCAGACGCTAGATTACTGCTTATACTTCACTGGATGCGTGTTAGTTGTTCTTTGAAACCGACTCATGTGGCCGCGTGGGTGGCCTCGCATTGAATGTACAGTGTGTATGAAAACACACACGTATACAAACAGAGCTGGGGCTGCGCGTGCTATGCGGAGGGCAGGCACGCGGGGATCATATCAGCACCGAGGACAGCGCCACTACCTCTCTGTGTTTATCTGCGTTACCCTCAACGTATTGTTTATTTCTCTGACAGCTCACTACTTGAAATGTTACAAGCAAAATGTTCTTAAGACGATGATAACTATGACCAACAAAAGTGCAACTCATGGCTTGGTTACACCACAATGTATCATTATAAAAGTACCACAGTAACACCAAATCAGCTCCTTGTCCTCCATTACCTGTAAAGTCACACTTCCAGGCGATCAGGTCTCCAGCGCGTGGCTTTTGGAGAAATTGGCGCGCGGTCATGAATATTGACCAAACTATCCCCGGGCACAGGAATAACTTTAAATAGACGGACCCTTTAATCCCAACTCTTTGTAGCTGCACCCTACCAAGATAAGAAATTCCAAACCACAAGTGTGAATATTGATGGCTATGTGCGGCGAATATGACGATTCAGATCTATTTTGGGAATTTGTGCAGTCTGCTAGGCCCATAGGATTGGATGATTCCTGTCCTATCTTTGTTAAAATCATTTTGAATAAATAAAGCTCAAATACTTTTTTGTGTGACGCCACCATTACGCATCACTTCAAAAGAAAATGCTGTCATTACGCATCATCAAAAGAGACGTGGATGTTTAGTTTTTATTGTGTCTGCCTTTTCTACTGTAAATCACTTTGGTAGGCTGCTGTTTAAACGTGCTATATAAATAAAGCTGACATTGACGTTGACAAGCTGGCATTCAACTTTGTTTACATATCCGTCAATATTGTAAGGAGTTCTCAGATACACCCTTACAATAAACCTCCCCTGAATCACGAGTTTGCAGGGAGTCTAAGTTTGTTTAAAATATTACCTTTGCTTTTGGTTTTCCCAGTGTCTATGTAAATTAAGAATTAACAAGCCTAAACTTGTGTCCCTGTATCCAAACCAGGTTTCCAAAAGGAGATTGAAAACATTTTGGTTTCTTTGATTCACTTTTTTAATTGATCTGCTTTGTTGTTATACAGGCTCTGTGGTCAAATAATTTGCATAATGAGTCTAGTAATTGGCCCTCCTACCTAAACTGGTTGCTTCCTCGAGTTTTTCAAACACTTAGATTTTGATTTATTGCTCCTCAGTGGGAAATTCATCTTCATCCATTTACATTTCCTCGCTAACAAACAGGTTAGGTAGGGGGAAAAGGTTGATTAAAGGCTTCTTCAAAAGAAATTCTCTGAAAAAAACAACAACCAAAGAATAAAAAAATATGCATTTCTTTCTTTTAAAATGCGATTTCAAATACACTTTCAGTAGAAAACATGCAAGAGCTCTTTTGGTTCAACAAAGACGCACAACATGTTCCCAACAAGTCTAAATTTAACTGCTCTCTCACACGTTCAACAAGTTCTGGCGATGCTGTTTTTGCAGGATCAATAGAAACTCCTGTATTTCTTAAAGCAAAGGTACATATCTTAACCATAGGTTTGCTCAGTTGTTCTGTAGGGCTCCGCACTCATTCAAAGCTTCTCCGCAGCAAGGGAATGCACATCTTTAATTTAGGCAAAAGTCAAACAGTTAACGGAGAAAAACAGGGTTTAAAACAACTCACCCCTGAGAACAAGGTCGCTGTCACGACGACCTGCTGCGGTGAACTTTGGGATAAAACTCCTTCGCTTGCTCAGCAGCTGCTGCTCAAGTCTTTCATCCAAATAAAAACGACTCCAAGTCACAGCGACGCGCTCTGCCTCTCTAGAGACGAGGCATGCTTGTGCCTCTCCGCGCACCGGGGCGCTTTATAAATACAGAGCAACGGGAGACACAGTGACGAGCAGGGAGAGAGCCGTGCGCGGCCGTTTAAATCTACTGTGGGTGGGTTTAGCTCTTCTGTCGGCTATCGTCATCACTCAGCATGCAGGAGCAGAGTCTCCTCACATCCACTCCTCCAGGAACCTGCTGTGGGCCTTCAAGGGAGGGCAGGGACGAGGCAAGGTGTGCCCCTGCAACATGGAGATTAATAACTTGATTTTAAATGTATTAATACCTTAAAATGTCGATAATATACTGCAGAGACGCAAAAGGTATACCCAAACAAAAGTACAAGTTCTTGACTAAATTGGCTCATAAAGTGAGGCACTAACACTGATTTTGCCAAACATCTTTTACCATCTGTTTTAGTCTCTCCTGTAGTATTGGTGCGTCACTCTTAGTGCTAGTCTGTTCGTTAAAGAAACAGACATAAAACGAGGATAAATCATTTCATTCTTCCATAATTGAAACGTAATCTTTCATATATAATGACATTCAGTAATGGAGAGTTCTTTGTGTACATTATATGTAAAATGTAGGGATGTAGGATAAAGATTTTTGCCGATTTCCAGTATGACAGTATTTCAAAATTCATCATAGCAGATATCAATATCTGTACTGATATTTTTTGTCCAGAGCTCAAAGCCTCCACTTCACCAGAACTGAACTGTCCCTCTCATGGTGTCTCTTGCATGTTACAAACAGTCGTGGAGTGAGAAAGACATTTTGTTTAATGGATTTTTTATTCGTAAAAGTGGATGTTCAGTGATGATGAGTTAAACTTTCATTTCTACTTCAACAACCATTACCTACATTCTGCCAGTATTACAGCCAATGAATAGGACTTGTATGGTTTATTTGTGCGGCCAAAATATTCAACCAAAATATTGTTCACATAATATCATGCATCCCTAGCGAAATGTATTTTTATCTTCATTTCTGAGAGCTATAAACAGCCCTGTAACATCCTAAATGAGTGATGCTCCAATTTAAAATGTTTCATATTTCCAAAAGCGGCTTAAACTTGATCCTCTTAACTCTTAACAAGTGCACCCTGAGACCATTCAGAAAGTGGGAAGTAACAAAAGACTAATTATTTACATGTGAGGAGAAAAAAAACTATAAAATATAATAAATAACCAAATAGATAAATGAATGTACATGTGAATAATAAACTAGAGGAGGTCCGGACCTAAAACTTCAGCACACGGAGTTCACTCTGAAGTGACATGATTGAGGATCACAAACTAAGGCTGAGATATACAGTGCTTAAAAATGTATAAAAACACAACCTAGTGTAAGGTTTATGCCACAGTTGCCCTAAATAAACAACACTGCCAATTACTAAAATCACTTTTATATGTTTCTGTAATTGTTAATACACCAGTATGTAGAAGCTCTTTAACCAAAGTGATATTTTGGTGTTAAAGTGTAATTATCATTGTTATCCATAATCTTTCAAAAGAACATTTTTGCAATAAAACAGAAATAACAGTAAAACACATTATTATTTCTTGATTACGATGTCAAATTATAGTTATTTACTTGCATCCCTGAACAGAAAAGATAGTTTTAGTTATTGAATATCATGCTTGATTATATTCTGGCTTCTCAGAGAAGCGCAGTGAGCCTGCTCAAATTTGGGTTTAAAAAAAAGTCAATTCAGTTTGAAATTAATCTTTCTTGTTCAAAATGGTAAAACATGGAGAGCTCACTGACAATAAAAAGAGTCATGATGCTAGATGGTTCTAATTTTTATAACAGGTGGTCTAAAAAACATGTAAAGCACTGTAGGTCTGCTGACATTGATCAAAGCTCAATAAATGTCTGCATGCCTTCTGCATAGGTGTTCTTCCATACAGTGTAACGGCAGTACTTGTCAGAAGAACTTCCACAATCATCAACTCTTTGATAGCCACCGTACAATGCCATAGTTGTCCATCCCTATTTATATGTAAACATTTCACCTGGAGCACAGACTCTCTTTACTTTTTTAAGTACAATTACAAAGTCAGGAGATAACTTACTACACATACACAGTGTTTGGACTGTAGCTTTTTCAGCATGCTTGTCCTTTTTCCAGTTGTTTTTAAATCAATACTTTTACTTGAGTAACCACAATTTTAACATTGATACCAAGTTAAGTGTAAAAAGAAACTCAATACTAAAATTATATTTAAACTGAATGGATCAGAAATTGGGTATTCAAAAATTGGGTCACATTTTGGAGTGGACTGTTTATCAAACAGAGTTGCTCGTTCACAATAGGTGTCGGTGTCAATTTGAAATCTATAAGTTTATCTTCATATATTTGACATTCTGTATATATATATATATATATATATATATATATATATATATATATATATATATATATATATACACATATATGGTAAGATTCCCTGTTCTTACACAAAACCATGACTCACGGAGTATATAGGATACATTTTTACTGATACTGGATGTCTAGTTTGTTAAATATTCTGGCCAACTGCTGCTCTAAAGTTTTATTAAATTATTAATAATAATAATAATTATTATTATTATTATTATATATAGGTCATATGCCATAAAATGTACAATACTAGCACATTAAAAAAAATACATACTTTCAGCAGAGCCAGATCTTGGCATAGGCAATTTAGGTAAATGGTAGAAACACCAGTCGTCCAAAGGGACACCACTGACACCCCAAGTTTAAGAGGGAATGCCAAAGATAAAAGAAGTTAAAAAAAAAAATGCTTAATTATATGATAGTATTATTTCATCTGATAAAAATATCGTGCTCAGATAACAGGCTCAAAGAAATATAGGTCACATCTGTCAGGGTTTACAAAAAAGTGTACAAAAGGAGGACCCGAGTTGCAGGTAAAAACTAAAGATATTTATTCAAAGTTACAAAACATAGTCTTCTTACAGAAATTTAAACTCTAACAACACTATATACAAGGAAGAACACCAGGAACTCAAGGAACTTTACCTGGGAATCTGGCAGGGAGGACGAAGGAAAGTTATCTCAAAGGCCAGAGCAAACACAGAGACTGCATACACTGGAATAATGAAACACAGGTGAGACAAATTACACAGGTGAACCAATCAGGGCAGAGAAGACAGGAAGCAAAACAAGAAATGATACACAGAGGTCAACACGACAAAATAAAACAGGAAACTTCAAGGAAAAAACCTGGAAGCAAAATACAGAAACACAGTCGTTTGGAAATATTATCCTAATGCCTCTCTCATTCTTTGAGACGTCATTAAACCATTGCAGAAGAGAAGAGCAACAGGTAAAATAGAATCTTGGGAAAGCCATACAAATATTGCATGGAGGAAGGGAACAGTCTGCTCATCATCTCACATATATTGAGGGGTTTTGTGCACCACTACTTTGGTCTATCCAGTCAAGGCTTTGGCAGCACATTAATCAACTGTTGCATTAAATTGAATTCAGAATTAATACAGAAACAAGATCCAGATTAAGTATTAAATAATAATCAGATATAGACACAGATATTCTTTATTAATCAAGGCGAAGATTCAAGTATACAGTGACAGTTTTAAGACACCTGAATAAACCAAAATATGTTGATATACTGTACAACATCCAACTAACCTCTGCCCCAATTAAAAAAGAACAGAATATCTTTATTGTCATTGTAACGAGTAAAACAAAATTAAAGTGCCATCCAATCAGTGCATCATTCATGTAAATACTACAAAGAGCATTTTAGAGATATAACAAAGCTTGTGTAGGGATACAGTTTAAGTTAAAAAATGTTGGCACGAGAAGTAAAAGACAACAAGAAAGATAAATAGATAATAAATCCAGAAGCATAAAGAATGTTGCATACCGCTTGCCTATTGTTTGCAAGGCTTGTAGAACTAAGTGGGACGAAATTATGAGTTTATTGCCAAGCATAAAAGCAAATGATATCCACTTCCTAAGAAGGGAGTTAACAATTTTCAACTGGATTTAGTTCTTGACTCTCATCCACGTTGATCATGGATCGTTCTGTATTAGCTTGCAACTTTATTTAATAGAGAAAAGTTAAGAACAGAGAAAATGTCCCCAATATTGAGTACCAAGGACTTACATTCTTATTGCAGTGGTATCCTAATAGGTATCGATATTGTTAGATGTTTTTTTAGTTTTTTTTGGTCCTCTTGTCTAAACTGGTTGCTTCCTTGAGTTAATCAAACTCCCCCACAAACAGGTTAATCTGGCACACCTTAACTGTAAACACTGCCATCACAATCATCTGTGCCAAGTAAACAAACACCTTGTGACATTCTTAAAAAAACAAGTTTGTTGACGAGAGAACCAGTAAAGCATGAGTCAAATCTAAAACTATGGCACAATGACAGTGCTAGGCTATCATGACTACTGTTTTTTTCTGACTGTGACAACAGCAGATGGTTGATTTAAAAGAATGAAAGCCATTTGCTGATGTGTCTTTATCATGGAATTTAACTTCACTTAGATTTATAGAAGACATATCAATATTCATGTACAACTAATGTTGTTATTAATTTTACTTGTTAGGCAGCTTGATAACAAATAGGCTTATTTAATCATCACAGAATGGTAGTGCTGGCAAAAACACTTTTAATATTTATTACATACATTTTTGTTGTTGTTGTTTGTTTTTTGTTTTTTTTTAAGCTAACCGACCTGCTCTGTAGTTAGCACATGCAGCCCTTTCTTGTGTGAGGTACAAGCATTTGTAGTGTTTTCTGTCTTCAGAGTTAATATTTGGCAGAACAGTCAGAGCAGCTGAGAACACCACAGGGTCTTCCTTTTGTCTATTGCATCTTTGTTAGAAAGAAAGTTACAAGGACAGTAATGGTGAAAAAAAATGAATTTCTTCAACCAGCTTTCATCCAAACATGTGAAGGTTAAAATAAACCCTCACCTATGTTATGGTGGCTTGTCAAATTGTATTTTACCACCAAATTTGGCAAAGCATGATCAGTTGATATACCCCTCAATGCTCATCTGATAATATTAGAACATTTCTCATTTTCAGCAGATGATGGACATTCCTCCTTTGCAAGCTTTCCTGTTGAATACCTTGTTTAACCCGTGTGGGCCTTTCAGCCTCTCTCCTGACATAATCACTTAGTATAAAAGTTCATTCAAGGCTTTATCACTTTGTCTCCCCCTCTTTGGAACAAAAGTGATAATGAATGATGTCAGTCCAGACGTTACAGCAGCGCATCTCTGCATGTGACCGCTGAGTGTGCCTTTTTTTCCACAGCACTTCTTAAAGTCCTCCCCAGAATAGAAGAAAAATAATTACTTCCATTTATCATAACAGGCTGCGAGTGTAGTTCTCCACCATGTTCTTTCTGTTATCTTGCAGATGACAGACAGACATTCAGGTAGCTACATATGGAGCCAGCTTTCACAACTAAATTGAAGTTATTTAGCCGCACAGAGAAAAAAAAATTAGAGTTCAGAGAGTGTGAGCAGTTCTTCATGCATGATCAGTGAGACAGGACTGACTTTTCCCAGCCTTAGCCATCATTTAATGTGCAGTTGAATCAAGTCTAATTCTGGGACATCACACATGCTCGCTCAAATATAGCAGCTGAAAAAACACTTCTTTGAATCCACTTTAAGGATATATTTTCAGACACACACAAACTGGATGCATACTGCACACACATACACCCACATTCCTCAGCCGGCCATGTCATTATGTCAATCACTTCCTGCTTGAGTGGTACCATCTGCCCTCTTTTAAAGCCACACACCATGTGGATCACTGTGTAAAGCCCCTGCTTAGCCCCGTTACATCGCGCATTGCCCAGAGTTGGGACTTCCTGGTTAAAAGTTCTTTTTATACCCTCCCTCTTTTTCTGTAAACCATCAGCCTTTTTTGTTCTTTTCAAAGCAAATGAACAAAGTGTCCTGTAAGCACACGTGGGAGTGTATGCATAGCTGCAGGAGACTTTGTTTGCATGACTATATTTTCATGCCTGCATGAATACTCAAGCCAATGATTTCCTCCACACACGTAATTCATCTCTTAGATTTCTTTCTTTCCATGTCATGGTCTTCCCTCCTGAATCAGCCTGTTGAACTAACAGTCACATCTTCACGAAAAACAAGGACATCATACAGTTACATGTTTCTTCTGTCCTTACTAATTTGATCTTTTATTTAATGGATTTATGATCTTATCAATGCAGGAGTAAATAATAATAAATGAATCATAGTTATGCAGCACAATAAAAACAAATATTTAATGTGCATGTGTGCAATGGCATGCTTTATGCTTCTGCTGCACTTGACTGTCTTATTAACACTAATAATTCATACTTTTAACAAGGGCTTTGTAGTTTGTTTTTCTGACAATCTTAAAACTGGTCTACTCCATTATTGCGACATGAATTAAAATAATTGCTTACAGCCAGTGCTGCCTGTATACACAGATTGATTACACGTAATTACTTTGTCATTTATAAAATCAATTGACAAAGTGCCTGGGTCAAAAGTATGATAAACACATTTTAACAACACTAAACTAAGGGTTGGGTGATTTGTTTGTTTGCATGCAGGGTTATGACCATTACTGTAAGCTTTGTTACACTGATTAATGTGACCCCAGATAAAGGGATGTTGTGCCAAAGAACCCTGTGACTTCATCTGCAAAATTTAAAGTATGTCAGTGTTTAAGGTTAACTCTTTTATTAGATTAGGAGTCTTTTTTATTAGATGTGAGCAAATGTCTAAGTTTTGACAACATTTTGCTTGCTCCCTGTGAACTGACATTTTCTGTCTTATTGAATAAACTTGTCACATCTCTCGGGAAACCACCGTGGAAGTAGGTCAACAAAACAAAGCCTCTGTTTAGGAGTAGAAGAAGATAATATGAGGATAATAAAAGGTAACATAAAGGGGTAAAAACGAGTCACAACAAGCACACGGAACTGTTTAGAGTTGCTGAAGAGTTTATCTGATAACTGTAGGCAGAGGCAGACGAGCGCTACCTGTTGACTCCCAGCATTTGAGCTAAGCTAACTACCGGTGGATGAGCGTTGGGCATCTCCTCCTTGTTACTGGACACACAATCGAAAAAATGGTGTCTATCTGCTTTTCATGGACTCTGGAGTGAGGCAAAACGAGAAAACAACAAAAATGTTGGAGTGTTCCTTTAAAGAATATTTTCTCTTTGTTTCTTTGATCTGGGTTAATTTTTTTAAAAGGAGAAAAATATGACCTTTGATTTGTTAATGGAATAGTTACACATGAACTGTACAGATATACTTAAGCTCTGTCTTTGTAAGTCATTAAATCAGAAGCATTAGCTCAAGACTGTCAGCTCAGCTTCAAAGAGCAACTAGAAAGAGTGGTGACTTTAAGGCCTATAATCTTCAAAATGTCTTGAACCTGGTACCTTTATTATGCAGATGATACAATGGTCTATTTGTCTCCTTTATTCACCACCTCATGAAAACAAAGTTGTGTACCCTAACGCTTACTTTAAATCAGTTTCCATTGTACTCCATTGCAGACCCCAACCAACTTACTAGGAAATTGTTAATGTTAATAATATTGCATCTTCATCCAAGAGCCTGCTTCTGACCTTTTTGTTCCTTTTTGAGTTGCACAACTGCCACATCGTGTCTTGACTGTTCCCAAGCTTTTTGCAAAGAATACCAAAGCAACTAGCATCAATGAGAGAACCAACAGGAAGCCAGATAAAGCCTCGTGTACTCTGACAAATAATTAGATGGTATAAGCTCCCTCTGTGTGCTTTCTAGTTTGGTAGGAGAAAAAAATAGTCATTAGTATAAGACTTCCTGGAGAGAAGTATAAGTAGTCATATATCTGACATACACTCATGCCAGAAGGTCTATGTCAAGGTCGGTAAGCTGTAAAAATACCTGTGAAAGTGTAAGGTAGCTCACAAAGTAGCTATAAATCTCCCCAATACAGTTCACACCAGCAGACGCTGAAAGCTATACCAACCACTGCATTCATGTTCTTCTCTTTATCGCATTTCTACTTAGGTTCCTGTGTCCAGTGGGCACTTCTGCTTTTTTCCCTGCTTAACTTGTCCTTGGTAAAATGCTTTTATTCTTCATGTTTTTTTATTTAAAGCCATGTTTCCTATTATTGACAACCTTGTAGTCTAATAGTCTTTATCTATGTCAGATTTTCCTACGTCCCCCCTAAACACTACCAAAAGTACTTGGATGATGTTAAATAGAAGGCCTTGGATTTAAAAAGGAAATGTCTGCCACCAAAGTCATGTTAGCCTCTTTAAATTTGAAGTATATGTCTACCACTCAGCTTGCAAATGCAAGAAAAACCCTGAGTTTATTTGATTTTTTTCCAGACTTGCCTGGTGTATTGCTTCAGGCAAATGTACCTCGCTCTCTCTTTACTTTAGTTCTTGATGCTTTTTAATGGTAAATTGCATTACAAGCTGAACAGACTGAATGGACAGATGGTGTCTTTAATGTATATCTGCTTTTGAACAAATCTCATGATTTATCCTCTGGCCGCTATCACTAAAAATGGCTGTGGCCAGCTCATAAAGTGTAAAATATGAACCACAATTTCTCAATGAAATAGAATATGACTTGTCTCTACAATGAGGACTTATTTCACAGAAGGTAAAAAAAAAGACTGTAAGGAATAATAACATTTCAAATGAATAATGTAAATGCAATTTTAAACTTGTTCTTAATATTGTCATACTTCATCATATAGTGGATGGGGGGCATCAGTCATAGCTTTTTGGTGACTATCATCAGCATTGTCACTACCTGGATCTTGTACAGAGCCTGGGTCTGCTGAAGGTGGTGATGCTGTTTTGATTGTGATGCCCATGTGGCAGGGTCTGTAAGATAAACATGAGAATTTGTATCAGCATGGTGGGCTATCACTCAGAGTAGAGCATGGAGGGGAGTGGCTCCAGGATGCCTGTGTTCATCATACGACCCTCTTGATGTGTTGTGGGGCTAACTAGATGAAACCTCTGAGACAGCAGGTTTCCACTTAACAATAACAATTTCCTGGCTCTTGCTGGCCGTCAGTATATAAAGTTAGGTTGTGGGGCCTGTGAGAGGCCTTCTGGCAGAGTAGGTAAAAGGGCTGCTCAGTTATAGAAAAATAACAAATCTTGACCTTTCTGACTGATATTGAAATCACAATTATTAAGCCAAATCACAAATCGATTTTAGAGGAAAATCACTGCATACATTTGTAAGGATTAAATTAACCATATTGCCTTAAGAAGCAGCCACAGTTGTGTAACGAAGTCTGCAAGCTATTGTGAACTGTCCCAAAAATTGAATTTAAAAAAAAAAAAAAAAAAAGACAAAAGCTTTGGTCAGATTCTACACAGTAAAGGTTGAGGACATTTGTGTTCAACCAACTAGTAATTTATTTATTGAAAAGTCATATACAGGCTGTTTTTCATACCTGCACAGTGGTGATGCAACAAAGGGCTTGTTGGTGGCGCATCTGCACATAGGTGAGGTCAGGGGTCTTTTGACATACAGGAGTCTTGAGGCACTAATTTGGTCATTTGCAAAGACATTTTATCCACTTTTCCTACACGTTTAATAAATTCCTATTCAAAATATATTCTTATTGTTTATTTGCCCAATTCATGACTTCTTGTAGATTATATTTGTCCCCCTGTCTAAACATGACTCAACTCCCAAAAGACCTGAAACTCATTTCAGTTGAAGCTGTGGGAAATTCCCAGTTTGCACAAGGTAAGACTGATTCTTTTTAACACTACCTACTCTGAGGGAGGACCTGTAAGACATTGTTCTCCTTGCATGATTGCCAGGGGCTTGATGGAAAGTTGTCAGCCATACCACTTGTGTGGCTTGGCTTGAAAAATCAAAAATGAAGTGGGTAGTTCAGGCAAAATGGTGATAAAATGAGAGGGCCAGCACCTTCCCACCAGTGACACGGAGGGCTCACTCTTTTTGATGTGATCTGAAATAGAGTAGAATCCTTTAGCTCCGGGGTGAAACTGAAAATCTGTTCAGACCAGTGGGCCAGAGCCAGGCACAAACACAGCGCAGGCATTTTCATGCAAAAGCTTTTACTTGAAAAGAAAACTCCCACACTTTGTTGGCATCGAGATCTACGTGTAACCAATGAATTGTGCTTGGCTAAAAGGGTCAGGGCTACAGAGAACAAGACAAAGAGTTGAAAAGAGCCAAGGGTGATGCTGCACATGGAAAATTTGCAAGGCCATCCGGCAAAATGATTATCGCCACAGATGAGCTGCACTTTTTCATCTTGCTCCTCTGCTTCATAGCTCTGTTTTGTATGATAACGCTAACTCGTGTGGTTTCAGCCCCTAAATGCTGGTGGGTGGTTTGCAAGAGCTTGCAGTGCATGTGGGAAGTCTTTTATCTAAACCATATGATATTTAGCTACTCCCCTCAACATTTTTAATGATGAATCAAGCTTAGAGCTGTAGCAAAATTTCTTATATCTTATCCTCTTAAATTTTAAGAAAAATCATATTCCAAAACCTTCAAATGGAGGCAGGCATTATTAATCTTGCCTTCAGACCTGCCTCTAGTCTGGTGAACACTAACTGCAAGGTCATCAACTGGAGCTCACCTGTTTTGTCCCTTAGCCTAAAGAAGATTATCCAATGTTGGAGGCAGTGAGCAATGTGCATGTAACAAAAAACTTAGCCTCTTAGCCAATGGTTTGGTATGTAACTGTGTTTTTGGCTCATGGTCTTCACTGTGGATTGGTTTAAAAACTTTGCCACTGAAGCCCATTTTTTCAAGCAAGGTGTTATTTGGAGAAAAAGCTATTTTTTCATTTTTTTCATTCCTAAACAATTCCTTAATTTTACTTTTATGCAAAAAAAAAAGACATTTCTACAAGCATCCTTTATGCAGTTTCTGATTAAACAATTCAAATATATAAACATGCTAAAAATAATAACTTTTACAAGCGCTTTTTTTACCCCCAGGGAACATCTGTGTTATCTTGTGTCTATTCTGTAATTCTTGAGAAGCAAACAAATACATTTGACCTGCAAACTGATAATCTGCATGTTTATACAACCGCTTAATCGTTCTTTTCTTGATGTTGTATTTTCACACATCATGGTGACATTTTGCTTATTTGTCGAATTGTCATTTTTCGGTGCTGACATTGAACTCATCATAATATAACCATCAGTGTCCACTGATTAAGCTCCATTAAGAATCATTGAGTTTGTTTTTACCTGTCATCCTGCCAAACTCACCAGGGATTTAAAAATGGATTACATTTTTTAACCAGGGGGACTTTCGACAAAGTCTGGACATGCATTATCTGGCTCTTTTGAGCAGTTGGGGTCATTTTTCTAGTTGCAGGGGCCAGTATGTTATGAGTCTGTGGCAGCGTTTCCAGATGAAAAGATCAGACATGCAAAACCTGATAAATGTTTGTGCATCAGTAGTTTAAAAATGTAACGGCTCAAACATCATTTATTTCAGGACTGGCAAATGCTGAACTACCTTTCCCCGACTCAACCACAGATTGGAAGAGTGAGGGGTCTCTCTTATTTCAGGTGCTGAGCAGCAGATCACGTGGTGCTAATGATATCTTTGGCATTAAACAGGGGTCGACTACCTTTTTTTGCTCTGAAAAATTAATCCCCCTTTTTTGTTCTGTTTTTCAGTTAAAGAGTCTACACATTTATTGAAAGAGTCTCCCATAATTCAGTACATTAAAAGGATATGAGTGTTATACTGCAAGGCTACCATCTTAATGGAAACATATACATCAGGGATGACATCATTAACCCTGTCAACCTTTGATCAATCTTATTTATCAGACAGCTTAGTAAGTGTGTGTCAAAAATGTCAAGAGGAGAGAATTGAGTAATTAAAGATATTGGGCACTATACAAGATTGCTGAAGTCTTTCTGAAACATCCTCAGCTGAGTTGAAACATAGCATGTTCACAGCAATTCGCACATGATAGGCAACACTGAACATTGTGGTGCAGCTGAATGCAGTCTTGCAGCTTTCTCCTCCCCCTCTCAATCAGGGCGGCTTGTATAAAGCACCTGTGGCTTTTTTACTCTTGCTGAGGAGGTGTTGCTTGACCTTGTGGCTGTGGAACAGGACAGAATCCTGTGTTGTATTGCCCATAAGCAGATGAAAAAAAAAACATGATGGTGACTTGGGTGGCTCAGACTGCTGAAAATTGTGTCAGCCTGTCAGCATGTGATGACCAATTTTTCTCTTTCGCTTTTGGAAACATTATTTGTTTGAGTTTGTAGTAGTTTTTGTTATTTAGGTGTTTAACAGTATTGCAGTATTAGAAATACATTTTTAGCTCTTGTAAAAGGCTTTTTTGGAATATCTTGTGGTAATAAAGACCAATTTTAACTTTTCAGTCTTTTGTGCTTTAACTATTGCTTTCTTTTCCCCACCAGCTCTAGGTTACTTTCTTTGTTTTTCTTTTTTCATTAAATTAATGTAATTGTGTTATTTTTAAACCATGTCTCTGCCTCATCAGTACTTACCTTTAATGGCCCTGTGTAACAAAAAATAAACTACAGCCCTTTAAAAGAAAAAAGGCTGTCCTTCTGAAATCATCGGCAGCTAGGTTGAAATCATCAATCCGGACTATAAACAACAAACTGATTCTAAGTTTTCTAAACCCCAAATTATGCACACAGCTTCACTTTCGAATTACAATTAATCCCTCATTTACAAAGTGTCACACCTAAGCATATATATAAATACTGTATATACACACAAATCTGTCATTGTGGTCAAATTGATTCTCTTTTCTTTGTTGAGCTCTGTTATCCCGAGGCCTTCGTAGCGATCTGCTTTACAGAAGGGGACTTGCACATTCCATTTATGAGTGAGCATATCTGCTCACATACTGTGAATATGTTTGTTTGAAAATCATCAGCAATGCCAATGCAAAGAAAAGGTTTAGGATAGTTAAGATCTTGACTATCCTCTTTCTTCTACAATGTGAGTTTAAAGACCCTCCAGAAAGAAAGGTCCAATTGGGATAAAGATCTCCACCTGCTTAAGTTTTCCTGGTGTGTTTTAAAGATGGAAGATGTGTTGGGGTGCTGGTTTGGCAGAGAAGTTAGCCACCATACATGTCCCATGTACGTACTTCTGCCGCCCGGGTTCAAATCCTGCCTGTGGCCAGTTTGCAGAGTGTCTTCCACTACTCTCTCACCATCTTTCACAAGCCTATCCACTGTCACTCTCTCCTATCAATAAAGGCACAAAAATGCCCAAAAAATAAATTAAAAAAAAAAAAAAGATGGAAGATGTGTTGATGAAGCTTAACTGTAGCATAAATTCTCATTACCTCATATTATCACACAGCATTTTTCCTTGTTGCTCTCCACTTTATCTACTGAGGAAGAAGAGAGCACAAAAACGCCAACGCTTCCCTCTGATCAGTAAACTAAACAATGTTAATCCAAACTCCCAACTAAAAATCAACAATTTCTCTGCTATTAAGACAAACTATTACTCAGGCTTCCTCTCACCTGGAAACTTGAGCAGATGACGACCTTGACTTGGCCATGTGTTCTGACCCCTCCTTCTCTGCACCCAGCCTCTGGGACAAATACAGCACAAATCACCTCCTTTCTGAAAACCTCTCAATGGTGCACTGCAATTTTTTATGAATGATATCATCAGGGGTGCACACTTTTCCCATGGATTATTGTTTTTTTGGCTTCCTTCAAGGTCACTCTTTTTTTTACATACGTCACCATCCTCTTCAAACTCTAATCCTTTGCCACTGTATCAAGCACTGATGCAAGTTAACTGGCCTCTTTTTGTCCCAAAGCTATGGAGCGAACTAATACTATGGTGAAAAAGCTACATTCACTCACTGATCACTTTATTACGTAAACCTAAACCACTCGTTCGTGCAAATATCTAATTGGCCAATCACAGGCAGACAAAAAGGTGTTTGAGCTCACAGTTATGGTCAAGTCAATCTGCTGAAGTTAAAACTGAGCCACTAATCACTGAAAATAGGTGATTTAAATGACTTTGAATGTGTAGTGTGTCTATTTACATTAATCTGCAGTGAGACATAGACATAAGCTAATTGGTGAGTGTGTGTTGGTTTAATCAAAAGCGCTAATAAATTATAAACTTCATGGTTGATACATCTATAGTAACTATCTCTAGCTCCACATGGACATGAGATCCCTCCTGAGAATGAGGTGTCACATCTCAAGAGGTCTACCATTAATACATTTATACTTAACGGAGACAAATATGGTAGGGATGCACTTGTGGTCTGGGCACCCATGAGTTCATCACTACCATAAATTCTTACTTCCAGTAAGACTTTTATTGATTATACTTCTATAAAATTTTCACCACAACCACACAGACATGAGGACCCTCCTCTAATAAATTTGTTTGCAGCAGAAACAAATTTGACGACGACAGGTCTATGATTGGTCCATTGATCTGTCACTAGCTTTAGTTCTTACTTTAGTCCGCTTGTCTCCACTTACCTCCCTCCCTTTGCCCACACACCCAACACAGCATCGTGTGGATTTGCTGTTCATCATGAGACTGGGGTCCACATTCAAGATTTCCTGCTGCTTAACAGAAGGTTTTTTCTTGCCGCCATGATGGAGGGATTCATGATTGGATTGATTTAACTTTATTTTCACTTGTCTATTCTTAAGGATCTTGGCTAAACCATTGTGTTTGAAGAAAATCAGCTTCTGATTTGAACTTTGGGCTGATAAACCCTTACAGAATCTTTCAAAGAAACCTGTTACGTTCTAAGAAAATTGATTGAAGGAGCCTTTGTGCAGCTTATTTCCCTCTTGAGCCCTTCAAAGAGTTTCTTCACAAAATCAAAAGCAATGGTCTGAGCACAGGCTGTGAAATCCTCACACTTTTGAAAATGCTGGGCACTGATGAAAATTTGGGTATAGATGACTGATGTCAGGCCAGATCCATGTTCTCATCTGACTGCAGACCTTTTAAAAAAAAATCCTCCACAGTCCATGAACAGAATATGACCGTATACATTACTGTCCACGTGAGAGTGCTTAACCCATCAGTCGTTTAATACTTGGGTGCATTAGTCAAAGAAATCACTTCCATAAACTTCATTGATGCAGAGTTATCGGCTCCAAAGTGGGGGGACACAATTTTAGATTCATGATCTATAAGTCTGGATGAGCCCATAGGTGCTACTTAATCTCTAAAACTTTAAATTAGTTTGTAGAAACTTCCACTAAACAAATGTTGGGTAGTTTCATGTGGAAATGGTTGTAAACAGAAAATGTGTTAGTGGCAAAAAACACAATGCTCCTGGGAACGCATTGATACGTTAAAACCTCTAAGGGAAACTGACAATAATGGAAATTATTAAGACAGTGCGATGTACCACTGCAATTATCAGATAAATGGAAACATTATCACCAGCTTGAATGCTATAACTAAACTTGTTGAGTGGCTCCATGTCTGTTTTCACCCAAACAATGACCCCTTGCCAAAAGAACTTGGTGCCAGTTCCGATTGTTTTATGTCAGTGTTTAAGCCGGGCTGTTAAGATTGGCTTTTTATTGTGTCTGTGTTTTATGCTTGTTCCCATCCTCACACACTCTCCAAAAGAATACTATCAGGGGAAGGAGATAGCTCTGGTCGCTTCTTCGCCTGAAAGGTCAAACCTGTCATTAGCCGTGAGGCTTTTCACTGCTTCCTCTCACATGAATCAAGAGCCCTCTGCAAAATAATTGCTGTAGGGGTTCACCATGTAATCAGCAAGCTTCACAATGTTGCATAAAGTTGTTACTTCATATTTCTTTGCCCCTTTTTTTCAGTTTTGGATTCTGTTTTTCTTAACCCATAGATGCCCCCCAAATTAAATGTTAGACATGTCATGTCATTGATTACCAATAACATTGTTTGAATGGGTTTTTATTTTTTGCGCAGGGTCAGATTATGGATAAATGCGTCTCATAAGACCCATGTGTCCAAAAAGTGGACATGTCAGAGTAACAGGCAAAAAATTATTACATAATTAATTTCACTTTCAATCAAACAGTTTACATATTTTAATGAACTTCAGTTCTTTCCAAAAAATAAAATATATAACAGTTCTATTTTGAGCCCTGTCAGTACCACTTTGGATTCAAAAAGCCCTTCATGTTTAAGATGGACAATAAAAAAATTCCCTAAAATGAAAGATATAGAGGGGAAATTCTTTCCTTAAATTGAAGTCTTTGAGAAGTCATGGAGTAACAGTCAAACTTGTTTCAATGCATTTTTGTTATTTGTGCAGGCTTGGATTTTTGCTTAAATGCGACACATAAAGCCTGTGTCCAAAAGGTGGACACATTATTATAATAAGCCAAAATAAGTACATAATTAATTTAAATCGGAATGAAAACTGAATCTTTTTATTAACCTTGATCCTTTCAAAATCATAAAATATTTCATAAGTTAATCCAATTTCAGCCTTTAAGTATCACTCAAACACAGTACACAGTGCTTATTAAATATTACATTGAATATTGTGAAAGAAAAATAACTTTGTACGATAAAGGAGCCCAAGGTTATTTTTTTCCTTTCACCATCAGGGACATGTTATAGATTAACAATAATTTTTATTTGAATGCCTTTTTTTGTGTGTGCAGGATCATTTTTTGATTTAAATGTGAAACATGGGACCCAGAGCCCAAAAACGGAAATACAGACTAAAACAGTTACAAAATAGTGACAATTTTTCCCGTTGAAATGATTTACATCTCTTAAATTTACTTAAGTCTAGCTCAATATTATCATTTTTAAAATAAATTATCATCCCTTTAACCCTTCAACTGCCACTGAATGTAATAATCCAATAGCCACAGTGCCAAATGTACATATAAATAAATAAAGAATAAAGCTACACGAACACTGTGTAAGGCTAAAGCAACTTTTTTATGACCATTATTGAACAGGCAAAAGGTAATAGTAAAAAGCGGCATACTATCAAAAAAAAACTCACCTGTACAGGCAGAATGAAAAAGGCAATAGAGACTGGAAAATGATTATTAATAATACACTGGTTAAAGATCATGTCGCTGCTACAGAGTTAAAAATGACTTTTTTATAAGCTCTGTTCAAAAGAAATATTTGACCCTTTTAAATATGTTCTCCTGAGAACATTGCACAACCTTTTTTTCATAGAGGAGATAACACAAACAGAAGTAGCCAATATTAATGGCTCACTAAACACCTTCAAAGCCAAGGATATTTTTGATATGGTACCAACTTTCTAAAAAAACACAAGGACACATTGATACCACCAGTTACGCATAGTTAATTTATCAAATATGCTTTAGTCAAACCTGCTTGGAAAATCATCCCAATTTTTAGATCTGAATATCAAAAGGACAAAAATAATGCACTGTTGTTGTGTGGTGCATGCCTACATATACATTTGTAAACGTGCACCGCATTTTTCTCTATTTCACTTCTTTCTTGATGTCATTTCTGTATTTTCTGGGTTTGGGTTATTGTTGTTGTATTGAATGTTTTTCTAGAGCCCCAGTGGCTTGGTCTTCTTCAGGCTGCAGGGGTGGACCAACCCGTATGAGTTGACTTATTTATATTACTGCATATTTATGTTTGTATTTACATCTATTTACTGCAACTACCTCAACCATGCACTTTATCTAAGCAATTGTGCACTTTACAGACTGACACTTTAGATGTGGCTCTCTGCACGTTATAGACCTATTTGCTGCTACGTCCGAATGTGTATTCCCTGTCCTTTACTATTGTGTAACTTACATCTTTATATTATGTGATGTGTATATTTTCTTGTCTGGTCACCTGCCAAGGGACCACAAATGTAAATTAGCTTCTTCCTATGTGTATATGCTATGTGTATAATTTACTGAAGTTCATTAATGTGCAATGTTCCTTCTAAATAAATAAATAAAATATAATCCATATTACCCAGAGCTGAACATCAGCAATGAACACAGATGAAGATACACACACACAAGTACACACTAATTTCTCCTTGCACACAAAAAATACTCTCAGAAAACCATGTCTACAGACATGGCTCATTTTAGAGGCACTCATTCAATATTATGGGCTGTAGAAGCCTCCACACTGGCCCTAGTGGTCACTGGGAAAAAAAAAATGCATGTATTTGGGCTTGTGGGCTACAAAGGAAAAATGGTGCCATGTTATAAAAAAAAAGGTATAAGGTCCAAATTTGAAGTCTGGTGAACTGATTGAATGCCTAAAATTGAACATTAGATGTTTAAATGGTGCATTGGCCTTACGTTCAAAAATTGTGGTTACAATGGTTTCAGTTGTCCAAAAGGTGGACACAGGGTTACAAAGGGTGATTTTTTTGGTTTGACAGAGCATTATAGTTCTTATATTATTCTTAACTAATATCACTAAAATGTGTACAACTGAGTAAAACAAATGAAAGCCTTAGTATTAGAAATGTCAAAAATATCATCAGGAAAACTTCTGAAGTGTCCAGAGGAAAGTATGCACAGGGAATCTGAGGGTTAAATATAATGTCAAGTATTACGAAGGGCCTTCCAGGGCCGTTTTACTCAGTGTCTAAACACCTTGTAATGTTTTTGAAAAAGGGATGCCTGGTATCATCAGCACAATAACATCTCTGACTTTATTTAAGCTGATTTACTGCATATTAGCTGCACATATGGGCAACATTTCTGAATGTTCCTTAAAGCTTTCCCTTCTTAATGAAGCACTTTATTTGAGGCCTTTTCAACAGAACCAACAGATGCACTTTGCCCAAGTTTTTTTCCTCCTGCATCTGAGATCAAAGTCATTATGTTTTCAGGCCATTTGTAAATGCACACTTGGCCAAGTCTTACGATATCACAAGAATACTCTGAGGGATTTTGCTCAAAATTTACACAAACATCCATTCTGTCTAAAGGATTAACTGAATTATTATTGAAATAGAGTCCAGTTTAGGGTTTGCTGTGGTGGGGTGAGTTTATTAAAGCATGCTGGCAAGCTGGTGAACTGACAGAGAGCAGGTCTGTGTCTGTGAGTTGGCCCAGACTCAAGAGAAGGACAGGGTTTATATATAGTTTGATCAGGCATGGGAAACAATGGCAGAGAAAAGACAGAATGGAATGGAACCTTTCAAAGCATATTCAGCAGATGATTGGACTATCGTTCTGTCTGTCACATTAATTATAGGCCAATCAGATTATCTAGTAGGTGGGCGCTACTGCTGTGATGTAAAATACAAAACATGAGCCACTTTTTAGAGCAAACTCTCACCAAAACATGTCATAAGTGGAGAGAAAATATCATTTCTAACAAGAAATACTTTACTGTTTATTTTTCAGTTACTAAAGCAATGTGGTCCCGTTTTGATAAAACTGCTACTGAAGCTGTTAGCTTCCATGCTTATCTCTATATGAGCAGTCACTTTCTGCTGTTGTCCTACTTGTAGCTCCCACCTCTTTTTGCTTTAGAGGAAACTGACTGGGCCGTGCCGCTTTGAGCCACTCACAATTGTAAGTTAAACAGTAGCCAGTCAAACTCTTTTAGTTTCAGTTTTGAGGTCCCAGATATAAGTTTTTTTGCCAGTTTACACTGGTCCCAGATAGGCATAGGACAATTAAACAGTGTCACAGTTTCAGATCTAAAAGTCATGGTTAATCCTTAAGACTCTGTGTGGTTTTCTCACACTCAAAAAAAAAAAGACTAGTACCTTATTTTGGAGCCACACACCCTGCAAAGACCATAAACAAATTGACATCAAGGTCACCAGCTTCGTTTTTCCACAGACTGCTACACTAAATTACTACAGCAAAGGGACATGGCATTGAGGGGTGCCGGTAGCCAAGTGGGTTACATCTGGGCACCTGACATTAAGTAAGGCCCCCACCATGTTCATGCGGCCCAGGTTTGAGTCCTACACAGTGAAAGTGAGATAACACTGCCTCTAAACAAATGTCCTTTTTGACTGAAGAACGAACTGATTAGGTTTTGGACTTCAAAGATCTAGATCTTTGGGCCTGATGTTTATTCTTAACTTTTAAGAGTTTTACTTACCTCTGCACTTTTAATATCTAGCAGCACTAACACAATTGCACGCCTTGAAGATGCTTAAACTACCATGCAGTAGTAGTTTTTGTTTATATTTTTAATCCAAGTTTCTTAAACTTGTGGGGGTTTTTTTTAAGGACCGATGCTTTGGGTCCAAACAACGGCCAGATTAATCAATGCTTCAAAGAGGAATGTGGGTGTTTTTTTTGTGTGTGTGTGTGTGGTTAAATGTGCTTTCACAGGGTTGCCCGAGGCGACCATCCTTCAAACATTTTCTTTGATATGGATACATATTGCACATGTCTACATGTCCATAAATCTACTTATAAACTAAATATAATCAGTTCAGTTCATCATTAGGAAATGTTGGGCAGCTCACCAGGTCTGTTTGCATCCCTCGCAGCAAGCAAGAAGGTGTTAAACCCTGTGTCGGTCAGGGCCTGCATGGGTTTTCTCCAGGCACTCTGGATTCCTCCTGTCATCCTAAAACGTGGTCATGAGGTTAACTGGTGATTCTGGGAGTGGTTCTTGACACACATCTGAAGTTTGACAAACAAATCGACAATGTTGTCAGGACTAGTGTTTCCCAGCCACGTCTTCTGGACAAAGTAAAAATGTTTTTAAGCCATCATGACCTTGAGATAGCCATCCATGCTCTTATAAGTTCGAGACTGGACTACTGCAATGCTCTTTATGTTGGTGTCTCCTAGTCTTCTCTCGGTCACCTTCAACTTGTGCAAAACACTGCGGCCCACCTTTTAACCAACACTAAAAGACAAGAGCACATCACTCCTGTTCTTAAATCTCTTCATTGGCTTCCCGTCCATGACAGGATTGATTTTAAACTTTATAATTTTTGTTTTAAAGGTCTTAATGGCCTCGCCCCAGTGTATTTCACTGAGATTTTAACTGTTCGGGAGCCTGGTAGAGATCTAAGGTCATCCAACCAACCTTTGCTGGAAGTGCCCAGGTCAAAGTACAAACACTGGGGTGGCCAAGCCTTTTGCTGTTGCTGCTCCCAGGCTCTGGAATAGGCTCCCTGCCGAAATGCATATATATATATATACCCACATATTCACTGAAAGGGTTGTTGTAAAGGGCTGTATAAATAAATAACATTCACATTTGCATTTACATTTACATTCTAAATTAACCAAAGGTCTAAGTTAGTGTGAGAAGTTGTCTGCCTGTCTGTGGCCCTGTAATAGGCTAGCAACCAGCCCAGGGTGTACCCTGCCTCTCGCCCAATGTAAACTGGAATGGTCTCCAGACCCCTGCGACCCCGAAAGGGATACAAATATAGATGGTGTATGGAGGGATTAAGAAGTGTTTCTTGTACCAAAACTCAACTATTTAAATGTTGCTTGTCTATAGTTTATGTCTGTTTCAAAAAAAGACAGACATAGGTGATTCAGATATTTTCAAATAGCGGGCACCCCTAGTTTGAAGTTTCTTCCATTAAATGATATAAGGTGTCGCTTGTGATATTGTATTTTTATAAACCTTATTTTCTATCAATGAATAAGACACCTGTTTGTTGTGATTCAAATAACCCCCAGTTTGTTAATTTCCAAGACCATAAACATGGTTTAAATTAGAAAAATGAATGCAGTTTTGTTTCATAATGCATCACCCACACCTTAGAAGAGTCAAACTGTGTTAATATTTGCTTTCAGGATCAGGAGCAAATAAAGTGTGTCTCACCCTCAGTCCACTGACAAAGATGTCCTGCTGGTTTTTATTCAGAGTGTCTCATCAAGGAGAGATGTGTCAAAGATGAATTCAAGGTGAGAACGAATAACTATAATTTACTGTAATTAATTGTAATTAACTGTAATGGATTATAAGTGAGTAGTAGAAGAGAAAACCTGCTAGACCTGCTGGTTTCCTCCCTTTGGGTTTCATTTACAATAACAGGGCTAGTCAATCCAAAACAAAGGCACCTCTTTGGAATTTAGCTTAAAAGATTAATTGCAGTGCTGTATCTTACTTAACAGGAATGGTGGCTCCTGATTTAAATCCCAGTCAGGGCCTTTCTCTGTGGGATTTGCATGATTTATGCATGTATGGGTGCTGTCTGGGTACTCTGGCTTCTGCCTACAGTCCAAAAACATGCTATTTTAGGAAACTGGTGACTGAATTTGCCAACAGGTGAGAGTGTAAGTGTGAGTTTTTGTTTCTCTCTCGGTTTCTCTAGAATGGAGAACTATAGTAAAATAATATCCACCTCAACATCTCTAAGTATTTTTTTCTTCCAAACTTTGTGGTTCTTCTTTTTTTTTTCATTTTTAGGTTTAAAACACAATACGTTTGGAAATACAAAACAAACTGATATGAAACAATAACTGTTTAGGAACAAAAAAAGATGGCCCTATCCACTTACTGCAAGAGTTTAATTTACTGATAGTGCATGATTGGTGGATCTTTGTTAATGTTTTAGCCACTTTGTTCAATAACCTTTGTTTAATACCTCCAACTGTTGTTTTAAAAACAACCCCATCAACTCCCCTGTGACTGCTTCACTGCTCAGACATCCATTTGATGCAGTCTTGGTAATCCTCAAAACTTTGACTTTGTAGTGAAGAATGGAAATCCAATGTCAAAACAGGGCATAAGCTACGTGCTATCTAAAGGATTTCACAGAGGTCATTCTAAAATATTTAAGATTTTGGTAAAATGACCACCTGGTGAAATGCTTTAAAATGACATCATGATTTGGTCAAATGTAGCTTTTAAGATTTTGGCAAGAAACTAGAACATGATCAGATACTTTGAGGTAAAATTTTATATTTTCCTGGCAACATTTGATAGCTGCATCTCTGCATACTGCAACACATGTAATTTATGTATCATGTCGTTGAAACTTCCATTTCATTTGCTGGTCAAACGCAGCACTTATATGCAAACAAAAAATGCTAATCTTGAATGAAAGTAAAGCAGACAGAAGAAATATTAGAATTATATAAAGTAGTTCAATCAGCTCAAATTCATATTTGTTTTAAACATTTTTCCAACAGCAAAATGTACTTTGGGTTTACTCAGAGATTCATTTTACATGCAGAGTTTTAAAGAAAATGAGACACTATCTCAAACCCCCGGTCAGAGCCACCTGATGAATGCTGAAATGGGAGAGGGTTGAAAGTAGGAGCACAGTGCTGACACAGGGCAGAGATGGCAGAGGCAAACTAGAGAAAAAGACAGAAAATCATGCAGATTGAATATGAAGACTAATTGGAAGAGTGTTTGCTGGGTGATTAAATAATGATGTACAGTATACAGTGGGAAATTAGTGCAGCTCAAGTTTTCTGCTTGGCCTGCAAATATTGCCCTACATCTTACTGTTGGGTATATGTTGCTTTGCTCCTTGGGTGTTTTTGTATACTAAATTAAACCCAATAAAATCAATTTGGTCACTGAATAGGAATAACGTCTGTGGTTTAAATTCTGTTTTGAACTGCCTACCTCAGGTAAACCACTCCTGTCCATTTTCTCGTAAGTACAGTTTCTAATTTATTTAGAAATTAGATTCCTTTTTTGCATAGGTATGTATCCAAGTTTTTCAAAAAGACATGGCCAATTAATCTGATTCTGATCTTTTCTGTTTGAAACTTAAAGGACAGACTATAATATTGTGAAATGATTTTCTTTTGGGTAGCGATATCTGTCACTTGTTTTGATACTTTCGTGTGGCATTATCTGTGTTTCCTACCAAGACCACAGTTTAAGCCTGATTGATGCAATAGTGATGCTTTGTTGTTGAAAAGTGTATGAGCATCTGATGTGTTCTTACTGACATCCCAAAATGAACATCACTACGGGTCAACAAACACCAACACAGTCTACAAAGGTGTCCTGACATAAGTTTTGTTCTTACAAGGTACTTAATATTTTAAATGGACATTCAGTGAAAAGAGCACGGAGCTAAGGGCTCTCTTTGCTTTGTTTTCATAGAGACCAGACATTAATCCAACGTAAACAAGTACTCAGACAGCGTACAGCTCTGCTGAGTACCTGCAGAGATAACCTGGAGTGAATAATGACTTCTAATAGATGTTTACAAGAACGATTAAAACGTTGTAGGTTAAGCCCCCTGATGGGAAGTATTCATTATCTATGACAATTAGATCATTACCATTCAGAAGCATATTAAGGATAAGTTGCATATTTTTATGTAAAAATATATATATATATATCCTTAAAGCTCGTAATTTTAAAGATATATGAAGAGGAAGTGCATTTAATTTTTTTTAATTGAATTGTAAATAGTGAAGACCCTGTCACAGCTGCTATAATAGAAAGAAAGATACATTGTGGCCAGCAACCCTCCAAATTGCTCTTGTTCTTGCTTAAAAAGAATATTTACTTCTTTAAAAAAAATCCCTCTCAGGCTTTTGTTGCCACTGCCTCATATGATTTGACTTCTACAACTGGAAGACAATCTAGTTTCTTTAAAAAACATGTTCAGTACATTGCACTGCAAAAATACTTTGTGCTTTCATACATTTTGTGGAAGGATATTATTGGATGGATATATACAAGTGCACTTCAATCCAAATCAAAGCAAAGTGATCTATTTATGGTCAGAGGGCAAATGGTCATTCACTCTCTTTTTACCCATTGATGTCAGTCCATAAAGGCAGGGAGTTGGTCTTATTTTGTCTTTATGGTTACTAATTTAAAGCCCCTCTCTAAAATGTGGAATGATACCGACTGAAGTCAATAGACAGCTCAAATCATCCCCAGCAGCCAATGCTCAAGCCATTTACATCGGTGGGACAGATTCACTTATCCAGATTCTTGTTAAAACTATGAGGATGTCTTTGTCTCAGCCATATGTTGCATTCATCTTTGAACAGTAGATAAATACCAATTATAATACCAAAACAGTATGTCTATCAAATTGTTCAGAACAGGAGAGATTAATGGTATATTTCTAATTCCAACTTTGTGTTTAGACTCTTGCCTTCTGGAGACAGCCTGGGTTCAATTCCAACCTGAGGCCCATTTGCCGTGTGACTTTCCCTATACTACTCCCCCTCCTCTATCTTCTGAGTCTATTCACTATCTCTCCTCTGTCAGTAAAGGTTAAAAAAGCTCCAAAAATATCTTCAAAAAAATCAGATGAGAACTTTTTGCTCCCAGACAGACATACAAACAAACGCTGGCAAAAACACAACCTCCTTGACGGAAGTAAAAATTGCAGAATCCCTGACGTATTTTGTCTCATGCATATTTTAGCATATCAATTGATAGCTTTCCGGCACTGAAGCTTGAAGGGCAAAAAGGAGTTCAGGAAAGTCACAACTTCCATTGTGCGAAATTTAGAGCTACGTGTTACAGAACATTGCATTGTTACATCCCACGACAATCACAGTGAAACTATATGTTTTAGGCTCTTTGGACACTGATACAACACCTTAAACTAGGGATGCACTGTTCTGAATTTTGCCATAATTAGATATGCTGACATTTCCAAACTCATTGTCGCAAACTCCCATACAGATATTTTTTGTTAAGAGTATGATGTCTCTACTTTGCTGAAATTGACCTGTTTCTCTCAAGTTAATTTGCGTTAAACAGTGTGAGACTTGAGATTCTTTCTAGAATAAATGATACTGTTCATTTTTTTAACACAGACATTCAGCAATAATAAGATAGAGCGATATGTGACATTCATGCATTCTGCTGATATTAAAGCCAGTATAAGGAATAATATGGCAGATATGTACAGCTGATATGTAGGCTGAAAATATCAGCAGAAATGTAAATATCATCAGCTGATGACTTTTTTTTAAGCTGTTATCTGCCAATTGTGAGGATAACATTGTGTATCGCTACCTGGAAACACTAAAGTCACAAGGAGCAACAGTTTTCGCATCATGACTTCACATTGGTGCTGTTTACATACCATAATGGTGGAGAATCCTTTCCTTTACACCGCTGGCAGGATGGAGGTCTTCAGGAGTATGGACTGTTTTTTGGGGGGGTTTTTTTGCTTGTTTTTTTTCCAGTGTGTTTGTCCAAATAGTGCTGCTGCTTGGGAAATGGAGAAAAAGGCAGTCATAATGTGATCAAGTAACAATGTTTTATGGCAGGATAAGGGGGAATCTGAATTGCTTTACTGTTTATCATAACCTACAGGAGTTTGAGACAGCATTAAACCACTTTTTACACCTGTGTGGTTCCTCAGCATTCATCCAGTTGAAAAAATACTTTTGATAAATAAAAACTAAAATCAAATTAGTGAAGTACTCTACATGGCAACCCTCACTGACTTCATGTAAAGCAGAGAGTAGTTGTATGGTGTTGCTTACAAAGCTGTCACTTGAAAAACAAGCATGGTAATACTAGCAGCCACACTTGAGCAGAGGGGTATTTCACCAAAGTGGAATTAAGACATCCAGGATAACCAACTTGAGCCAGGCTTGACCAAGTCCCTTCTGAGCACGCTGGCTTAATGTGTTTCACGAAGGCCAATCCAGGACGAGAAGGAGCAGCTTGGTCAAGCCAGATGAAACTTCCCAATTTCTCAGCACAAGCATCATAGGAGCAAATTTTTTAATAGATACGAAGGTACATACTTTTTTTGAATACACGACTTATAATTATTATAGTCCATTTGTGTTGTTTGAAGACATGAATAAGTTCCAAACAGTGGAGAAAACACTTAAATTAAAATTATAGGATAAATGGTGAATGAAACTATATCTTAAAAGAACTTTCTGGCATTTAGAGCATTTAAAATAATATGGGATATTTTAATATTTGCTGAAGTACTCATGTGATTTGTGTTTGGTTTTAGATTAAATCCTATTTTTCTCTTTTATCCTCATTTTAAATTGTCTTTGAGTTCTTTGAAAAGCATTTTTAAATAAAATGTATTATTAACATCATTCCTAAACCTCTTAAAGTCATTATCATTATGATAACAGTCAGAAACACACTAATTTCAGATGAGAGCGCTGCTGACTGAACAGCAGGATTAGTTAATCCTGCCTCTTAGCCTGGTCGGGAGCAGGCTAGCTGCTCATAATAAATCTCCATGGTAACTTATGTGCCTTCGCTTTTGTGAAACCAAATCACAGCTAAATTCATCCAGGATAACTAGAAAATCCCGGCTTAACCCCCTATCTAGGTTTTGTGAAATACCCCTAAGGTTAGCATGTTTGTTGTAGCAATTTGCAGTGAGGCTCTGTTATTGCTCTGTGTTTTCTGCCATAAAGGGCTCTTCTGTGTTATGGTATGCAAAAAGAGGACCCAAGTGCAAGGATTAAGTTAAAGTCTTTATTAAACATAAAGCAGGATCAAACAAAAACTCACTCCAAAAAAACCAAAAACAAGAGGGAACTTACAAAAAACTCTGGAGAACACAAGGAAGCATGAGGACATGGAGGGGAAGAATCCCAGGGTGCCACAGAGACCTGACAGGAAGCATGCAGGACAAACAAAGAGGAGCAGACATGCAGAGACTTTATCCACTGGAGGTAATCAGACACAGGTGAGACAATGACACAGGCGGACACAATCAGGGTAACGACGGCAAGAAAAACAGAGGACAAGGGAGTGAACAAAATGAAACATGACAAGAAACGTGGGAGTAACACATACTAATAAAACAAAGCCATGGCAAAACAAGACACTTCTGTGTGATAACCTGTGTATGTCTCTTCTCATTCTTAGGTCTCGATAAATCAGTCAAAGGCCCCACGTTGCTTAATCCAAAGTGAGAACTGACATGTTGTTCATACTCAGCACTGTCAGCCTCATGTTTGCCAAACTGTGTAATGTATTGTGCCTTTGTCCTTATGTAGTTAAATAAAACAATAAAACAACAAAGGTGTAAGCTTAATGCTTTAAAACTTTAATAAATGATAGATGTTTTTTAATGGTTGTCTTTTAGAATACCCTGTTTTTACTTTTGATATGCACACTGTGTTGTGTTTCAAATAACTGCCATGAGCTTGAATTGAGAAGCATTAAATGATTTAAAGTAGTTTTCAAACACTTTTCTTGGTTGATATCAAAAGAATAATACATTGGCTTTCTAAATTTGATGTCAAGGAAACAACATTTGCATTATTAGCAACATTAATGATGCCTTGGGGCTCAATATGAGTCACACTGCTGTTCTCAAACATCGATGCTGTCTCAAAGCAGAGACAAAGTCGATGCCATGCGCACCACATTTAGTAAAGTTCAGATAATCATGGCATGTTTGTTGTTGTTGTTCTTGGAGACAGACAGCTTGCCCTATTGAAACAAAGATAGAAAACATCTTCAACACACCCAGCTTGAAATTATCAGTTCAAGTTTTTATTGACAGTTCTTCTCTTTAGGACAGTAGAACAAACTCAAAAGTTGCACAAAAAAACACAAACATTATAACAAGGCCTGCGAATTGTATTCCATTGACATTCAGTTGAACAGCAGAAACTAAATAATTTCTGAAAGGGTAGAAAACTTTTATAAACTTTTCTGTACAAACTTTACAAATGATGTATTTTTTACAAGCTTGAATGATAGATATGTTTTTCAGTAAAGACAGCATGTGTTAGCATGAGGACCATGATGTTGATTTAAGTGATCAGAGTTCAGAATTGATCAAAATAAAGGTGATCAACCTAAAAGATAGGAAGCAGCATGGAGCTGCATTATGACAATGCTGCAGCAGAACATTTCAGGTACTAATAAAGAGAAAAAGAGATGGGGAAAATTATATTTATAAGTTAGACAGTCAAATTCCTTAAGGCTACAGCACAGAGTAACCAGAGCAGGAATAGAAGGCTATGCAGAGTATATTTCAATAAGCAATATAACCATGAATCAAAATAAAGAGCAATAGTGAGAGGCTGTCAGAAGGAAGAAGGATATGTTTAGGTTAATCTGATCAGCTCTTCCCCTCTGGAAAAGCTGCTCGTATTTGACATCATCCTGTACATTCTGAAGTTTTTATGAATTTGATTGCGACCTTTAGAACCAAACAAAAGGAGACATAACTAGTGTGAGAGGCCCTTTCTGTGTGTCCCCTGAATAACAGTCAAATAGAGAACAATTTCATGTGTTTTCAGCCTTAAATATAAATAAGACTTTAAGAATAAGTGCTTTTCCTTGCTTAGCCTCAACCTTAAAGACTAAGGTTGAGGCTAAGCAAGTCAATAATTTGAGGACGTGTTCAATGTGGTTCTTTCTGAAAGCTGGATGAGAAAATTAATACCACTCAGATGTCCATACAAGTATTAAGCTAGCAGTGTGCTTAAAGGCAGCCCATTAGCTTGACAAAAAAAACACGAAAGCACTTCACTTATCTTTTTGACAGCACAAAATACTGACTGAATAATAAAACAGAAAACAGGAAATCTGTGATGACACTAGGAGGTCTAAAAGGTGTGACCAGACCTTAATCTCCTACCAAGATGGATGAAAGATCAAAACATCCATTTTGTTTCATTTGCTTGCTTATAACAGTGTTGGGGAGCACTTAACTTTTTACTTGTAATTTAATATAATTAAAATATGTTTTGTTTTGTTTTTTAGTTGTGCAAGGAATGTAATAATATTACAGTTAAAGGTTAAAGTAATTCTCAGTTCTGTCTTTCATGGGCTATTATTATTCTCCTGCAGTGACTCTCTAATAATAACAGAGCAGTAAGGGAAAAGGAAAGAAGTGAGCAGATCTTTCAGAAACTTAAAATATAATTCTAGTTCAAGTTGGGGGTTTTCTGTAATAAAGGCAAATAACATTGTCATCTGGTGTGAACTTAGTTTTAAATGTCTTATAGATCAGTTTGAAGAGGGAGGATTGTTTAGGCTTGTAACTTAATTCAAAGTAGTTGACTTTTGACTGAAAGTAATGAGGGTTTTTTGGTTGTTGTTTTTCTTTAAGGTGTACGAGTCAAAATGATCTTATTACAAGTTTTGGGTAACTTGCCCAACACTGTTAGGGAGGCTAAAGCTGGAAAGATGCACCTCTGAAGCTAATACATTTCAAATCTTCTATCAAGTGCAAAAATTGGATCTAAAATATAGCTTACTTTTCCATTAGTAAGCTTAACATAAGATGCAGTTTAGCACTTTTTGTGTTGCCGACCATTGCTCCTGCCAATCAAAAGATATGACAGTTATCTTTTATATTTTAAAAGGAAAATACAGTTTTGGATGAAATTTGGCTCATTTTCTTGCTTCTAATAAGTATGTTCAAAACAAACCTTAATTTTTTCATAATGAACACAATTGCATGAAAGTGCCTGTAAAGCTTACAGATGGTGTAATTCAATGGATTTGTCCAAGAATATATTAAGTTTTGTTTTAAGCTCTGAATGCAATTTATCAGTTTTATTGCCGCATCAGGTAGCTGGCCAAGGTCTACTTTTTGAAACTGATATTCCAGGTGTTTATCTTGTTGTTACACCTCAATAACTATTAATGGGTGTGTTAACTTGAACTCCGAAATATTTTTAAAGCTGGTAAACTTCAATATTTTTAAACATCTTTAAATCTTAAATCTTTAAACATCAACACATGGGATAAATCTGACATTGTGCCCGTTATGCAAATGGAGCTGAGGCATTGGTGGCCTTCATTTTATGTCTGTCTTGCACATGTACAGATGCTGCTGTCTCAAATGTTGGTGACCTGGGTTTAAATTCAACCTGTTGCTCCTCTCCTGCAGGTCATCCCTTACTTTTCTCCCCAGTTTCCAATGCTATCCTAGCCTACTTGAACAAATAAAACATCAAATCTAAATCTTGTAAAAAAGAAGACTAGTCCCACAGGTAAAGTTTCTGTATTACTTTAGGTTTTGGGAAATATAAGCTTATCCATATCCTTTAGGCCCTGGAGATATATATTGATTAAATTGGTTATTCAAATTCTGTGTTGTTAATGACTAGAAAAAAAAATAAAAATCAAGATTCCTCCTAAGACTTACTTTGCCACTCATTTTGCTCCTCATGAGCTCCTGTAATTGACGCACTCTCCCACATTTCCTTTAAACAGAGACAGCAAAGACCCAAAAGTTGTGGCATTGTTTAAAACTGTAAATTCTTCACTGTCTTTAAAATGTTAGGGCCCAAAATCTTTGCACTGGCACAATTTATCTTTGTATTTGTTTAAAGAAATTATATAATGGTAAGGGAGTTTCATATTACTGTTTCATGTTAATGTTTTGTGAAAACAGTGCAGCTTTCAATATTAATGCCTCTCTAAACCCAAATGACATAGTGTTCCTCTACTAGGTAACAAGGTTACAGCATCCACTTCAATTCTTACTGGAACATTCAGCATATTTATGTGCATTACAGTAATTTGATCAAATTAAGCAAATCTTGTTTTGTTTCTTTTCAGTGTCATTTGTTTTTTCAAGAGAGAAAAAAATGGTTCTAAAAAAGCTTGGTGCAAAAAAAAAGTGCTGTCTTATTTTGAGGCCATTTTTCCCAGCCCTAATCTCCACACAACTCCTGCATGCTGTCATGTTTATTATCATTGCTGCTGATGAACCATGAACAATTCTAAGTAGGAAAATGAACATCTTAGCATCCACTCATCTGCATGGACTCATCTGCATTTGTCATGGAAAGCTGGTTTCCCACACACGCTTATGCTGTGCAGCACTTGTGTCAATATTTTGTTGAGCTGGAGGAAATTACAAGCAGGGGAGGTAAGAACAGCTCATTTTGCAGCCTAGAGCTACCTTTCTTCTTCTGTGAATTATGTTTTTCCCTTTCTGTTTTTTTGATGTCCTGCCACTGTGTTTGATCTCAACAGAGCCCTATTAGCCATGTGTATGTAGGAAGGTTAAGAGGAATTGCAGAGGAATGGGTCTAAGGGGGTTTGTCGTCTGCCCACACTGTGTACACTCAGGCTGCAGAGGTTTATTGTGTTAGAAGAACTGTTTGAAGCCAGCAGCTAATACTTTGGAGAAGTCTTTCAAACTTTAAATTAGTTGTCCCAAAGTCAGAGTTTTTGTGTGTGTTGTTAGCAAATTTATTGACCTGGCTGAATAAAAAGTGCCCTTTCCAAACTTTCAGAAAAAAAGGTTGAAATTTTTAACTCAATTACGTGAAAAGGACAATTGTGTGAGCAGGGCAGAGCTATGTAAACACCATAACAATGCCAAAGAAACAATTACTGATGGATTCCCATAGCACCAATTTGTTCTTCAAATATACTATCACAACAAATGTGTGTGACCTCTGCTTTACTAACATATTATAGCTTCAACATGGAAATGGGCTCTTTGTTTTTAGTCAATCCCACATCCTACATCCTCATGCTTTTAATGCAAGCTAATGCACCCAGTCCACAGTTATAAATAGTTGCCTAAAACTACCAAATTACTTTTGCTAAAACCCACAGGACCCAACTGATTTAGAAACCCTTGGGTTCTTTTTCTAGATGTGTGCCTTGTTTGTGCAGAGTGCCCCAGAAAATGATAGGGAAGTCAGAAAGTATTGCTGGGGAGATAAACACATTGTTAGTTTTGGCCTTTTCATGGGATTTGTTGACAGTAAAAGCCTTATTTTCATTGCCAGAAAGACATGAGAAGCAAAAAGTTGAAGCTGTTTTTGTGGTTTTGCTGCAGGTTTGGAAAAAAAATAGAAATTTTAAGGCTGTAGGCTGAGCATAAAGTAAACAATGCCAGGATTTGTATTGTGCGCTCTGCCTGGAGAAATTCTTAGGCTTCCATGTACCTCCATTGAGCATTGTTAGCTTTGAATGAGATTTTTTCTGTGGGTGAAAATTACAGCTGTAATTAATTTCAAATTGAGCGGCAACAGGACAAGGTAACAATCAAGAGAACACCCCCATTAGAGGGAAAAATAATAAGAGTAATTAACTGGAGGAACATGTGAAACTATGCCGATAGCTTTGTCAGACTCTTGCTTTGCTCATGTTATTGACAACAGCATTGTTGTTTGGATGTAAGAAGAGCTGTTCAAATGAGTGCGGGAAAATGAAACACCATAGCTTTTCAAATTTACTCTGTGCTAATGAAGGCGTTTTTCATTGTTTGTTTGTTTGGGTTGTTTGTTTTTCCAAAGATAAGAGCATAAATACACTACATGCTCCCACTGGTGCATTTCCATGTATGGTAGTGGCTCAGTCCCTGTCTCCTCTACATGGTTTTGGCAACGAATTTTCCATTAAAGTATTTCATTGGAAAGTGTCCCCTCAGTGTAGGTGGGGTCATTAGAGCAAGCAGGTCAATAAGTTAGCTCATCCTGCTGCTGTAGTAGCCGAAAAGCAGCAGCAGTAGTAATACAGCCACCAGGCAACTTTAGTGACAACTGCAAGCAAAATATTAAGCATGTTAAAAATGATTTGCTGTCCAGGAGGGTTTTCTCTTTCAGTGCTCCGGAACTAGTTAGCATTAAAATAACAACAAGCTAATGCTCCTCAATGTCTCATCAGTGCAGTAACTGGTTCAAAAGCTCATTTAGGTTGACTTTACTTCAAACACATTTGGTCAGGACCTAATAAACTCTGGATGATAGTTTTCAAAAGTTTGGTTGATGTGTGAAGGCTAACATGAACTGTGCAGACCAAGAGCCTGAAGTCTTGTCTGCCTGGAAACAGGGGTCTTGGTCCACTTCCAAGCAAACCAGAGTTCAGTTGAGAGTGAGTGTGACAGCCATCCAAACCAAACAAGGATGAAACAGCAGGAGTGAACCAAATAGCAGTGCATTGAGGCTTAAATTTGCCCAAATACAATAACAGAAGCAGGCTAACCCAGCACTACTAACACTGCCTGCCTCCTGTCCTCTCTCTAAGGATTGGACCAAGCCATGTGACAACAGCTGTTGGATTATCAAAGGAGCCTTATGCTGCCATACTGTACATGCCATCTCATCAGAACCTTAGCTCTACCTACTCATTGACATTGATGCAGGTGGGATTTAAGGCTATCTGAGCAATAGCAACTCAGTGCGGACTTGTAGCCATATCAGTCATGCTCCTCATTTCTAAAACCAAATATCCTAAATAAAATGTAAAACGGGCCCGATCTAAAAAAAAGTTCATAGTCCATACAATAAGAGCAGATAGATGTATTACTTAAGCCGGGATATATTTTGGCACTTCTGCCTGGGCCTACTTTTCAGCCCTAGAGACTGTCGTTTGGTTATCCCTCTATGTCCGTTTGTGTAAACCAATCTCCGTTTTTTCATATTGCTGTGAGAGTTTCTGCTGCACTGCCACAGGTACAATCATGAAAAGAGTTGCCATGCTTACTGGTGACCTGTGATTACCGCTCTCGACACTAAAAAGAATGAAAAGCCCCTCTGTTTGTACAGAGTTTGTTAACTTTTATATCCTAAGTTGTGACAGATATTTGACAAATAAGAGCATCTGTCAAAATGTCCATGAGGCACCTGACCTCCTTACTTATCCAATTTAAACCATGACTGATCATATTATTCATATCGGAACTATCCGGAAGACTATCCGGAATAGTCAGAGAGCTCTAAATGAAATGTCTGTGCCATGCTTCTGTCAAAATACAATACAAAACGATCACCAGGAGGCTTTTGACTGCATAAATCAGACTTCCTCAGAGTGCTCTTTTTCTTTGTATCTCACTGAATGCAAGTGAGCTCCTGCTAACCAAACCCCTTTCTTCCTGGGGATGTGTCAAGCACAGATATGGGCTTCCTTGGCTATGGGTAAAAATCTTCAGGTGGAGGTACAAGATAAAGGGCAGATACAAAAACATGGTGGAGCTTATATTCTGAAAAAACCATCATAATATTTCACATCTCAGGCTGCTTGTCTCTGCAGACTCTTTTCAGTCCAACAGGTGTGAAGCTTTAAGTGTTTTTGCCAAACACTGTGCAGGGAGATCTGATACTCTGTACTTTGTCTTCATTAGCTCCTCAGGTGCTGTCTTAACTGGAGGATGGACTCCCTGAACAAATCAAAATGCACTATGAAATTAAGTTAAACTTCCACGTGAACTGAAGAGAAAAGCAATTGAATTGTTCAGGATCACAGCAAGAAAATACATTGTGCCAAATTTGCACTCTAGTTGACTTTTTAATGTATAAATCTGTTTGTCTTGTTGATTTTATTTGCATAGTCTTCGGGTTATTAGACACCATCATGTGCTGAGAAGATTCTGAGCCATCCGTTAGCTCACTGTCTCAAGGACAAACTTAAATTCCCTGTCTCATTGTCTGTATTTTAGGGTCCATGTAATTGTTCTATCAGGATGCAAAATGTAACCCAAAAAAGAAATCTATGACCCCTCTGAGGTTTAATTTTATGAGAGCTAATATCTTGGAGAAAAATGCCTTAATTTCAGTGAATCTCGATGCAGATATGTTAACAATCACCCTGTGGTTAAGCCATTTTCTTTCTATTTCTCTCAGTAGGAAAATTATCATTATTAAGTCCAGACAATAGATGTCCTAATTTCTTAGTCAGTAGACCATAAAATAGAATGCTTTAAACTTTGATATTTGCATTAAAAGTTTGATTCCCCACACAAATATTTGATACCACTCCTGAAGCGTCTTGGATCAGAGTTTGAAGTGGTAACTATGTAAGCAGCTGCATCACAGCTGAACAACTTATTTTAAGAGAATCCTTTTTTATTTTTCATGCAAATCTGGAGAGCATTGCTGGCTTCTGTGTATTATATTGTAACCATTGTGAAATAACCTTTCCTTTCACAAAAGTTTTTTTGGAGATGCAGTTGCATCCTGGCAGATATTGGTCTTCTAGTGTTGAATTGTTGTGCAGTCTGCAGATGTGTGTGTAGCTGTGTAGAATTAATACTACTGCACAAAGCTTTTCTTCTTCAAAGCCTGTTTTTACATGCTCTTAACATGGATTAAGACGACACGCCAGATGTACTGGTCAATATGTTTCACAAGTCCATCAGTGGAAGAGCCTATAGAAAGTGTTTGGGAATGGGCAGAACCTTTCAAAGCATATCCAGCAGGTGATTGGACGATTGTTCCGTCAATCGCATTCATTATGGGCCAATCAGATAATAAAGGGCGCTACTGTGTAAAGGACAGAACATGAGTTACTTCGTAAGAAAAAACTTAAGGCAAAACATGTCAGAAGTGTGGCAAAAATATCCCACCTGTTGAGAAAGGCTTTTAGTGTTTTAAAATGCTTGCTGCACGATGTTGTTGGGTGAAAACACCAGAAACCTGCAGAAGCAATAAACAAGAGGAGCTTGCTGGACATTGTTGCCCCTGAAAAACTACTTCATTGTTGTCCATTCAGAAATACCACAGGAATCATCATGGGAATCATTGAAGAACCAAATCAATAAGCAGAATTGATAATGACATTGGTACAAATAAAATCTTATCAATACCCATCCCTAATAAGAACACACCCATGTAAAGTTCAATGAATATAGTAAAGGAAGAAGAAGAATCATAACATTTTACCATTACCATTACCATTTGTTGCCATGACGTTTCCTATTTTGGTCTAAATGTTCAGACATCATGGACAAGACCAGCTACAACAAGCTGAGAGCAGAGTGAACGTGATAAAAAGCGGAACAAGGGGAGTGCAGGGGCTATCTTGACAGCTAACATAGGACCCAGAGGAGGCTGTGTGCCTTAAGTCAAGACTGGTGGGACACAATTGACCCTGGCACTTTTGACTTACTGGAGGACATGTTAGAGGTCTGGCAAGTAGATTGCCATAGATTATGTCGATGGAAGGAAGCAGAGTTTTATGCATAGTGGTACTTTTTGAGTCTACACAATCAAATTACTTGACATGAAAGCATCCCAGACAATCTACTTATAAAGTCTGATTCATCTGATATCAAACTGTTTTCATGATGCATATACACACAATGGATGAACCACGATCACTTGATGTCTAAGTGACTAAAACAGATGTTAAGGATAAGGAAAAATGTATCCTATCCATGAGCTGTTTGATAATAAACAAAAGTTATGTTTGCACATTATTAAGTAAAAGAAGCATTTAGATACCTTTTTCAAAGTGAAGTTATGTGAGAGACGTGATAAAATGCACTTTCAATGTTTACAATTAGCTTGAAAATCTGAATAATTGTTAACCAAAGCTGGACTTTTAAAACAGGCGTCGTCTTGGGAGGCTGATTGTGTTTTAGATCCCGACACTTCAGTGAGTTTCAACTCTATTTTCCAAAATTTTGGATTGTTTTTAAATCCATACTGAGCAGAATGTAATAGCTCAATTTATCCCAAATATATCCTGCACGGTCAAAAGTGGTGGATGGCCTCAGCTTTTTGTGATGTTTGGTGGATTTTTGCCTCCTTGACCGACTACACTTGGCAGCCTCCCCACAGCCTCTCTACTTTGGACCCATGCTGAGGATCTCATATATTCGGAAGAAATTCCTGTCACCTTTCTGCCCTCTTTTTGTTGAAGATTTTGGATGGTGCCTCTTTGATTTATTGTGTAACTTTATGCTTGGCCTTTCTGGTCAATCTGTCAAAACAGAGGAGGTCCTCAGCTGTTCTCTCCACACTCCATGTGAGGATTTTTTGGCCATAAATATTGAATGATAAGTTAGGGCTGCCCCAATCCTCTTCCAAGAGGATAAAATTACACCTCTCACACCACAGGATAATAAGCTAAGATTATCTATTGGACCACCAGATGATTGGGCTTACTTTGGTTGGAAGCAGGGATTCAAGCTGAAAGTTGGGCTGATTGTCATGTAGTGTGAACCCCACTTAAGGCTGCAGGCCAAGAAACTGTGACTGTCTTCACCTGAGGGATCCTTCTGAGTAATTCATCTCTTTCTTCATCTGAAAAATTTTCTGGTAGTTTTAACTCCCAGAATGGGCCCCAAAAAAGTATGTCAAGATGATGAATGTCAACCATTATCCATGGTAAATGAGCTGTTTGATCAGCAGAAATCTTTTTTAAAGGTCCAATAGATCGACCAGAAAAAATGACTTTAAGTCCTTTGTTCAGTTGTTTGTTTACTCAACTATTTCAAGGGTTGACATCAGTCTTAAAATTGTGCAGAATATAAACAAAAACAACTTGCTGAATTCTCAGAGGGACCTAGATGAATTATACAAAAATGTTTTTTATAACTTTCACCTTTAAGAAACTGCCAGAAAAGTTGCTCCTGATGCAGTCCTCTTTGGACAAGACTGCTGCTAAAAATGTCAATCAAGAAGAAAAAACATCCTTGTTGATGGAGTATACCTGATGATTGAAATGAAATATGGCATGCTACAGAATCCAACTGGCTGAATTAATCAAGGCTGAATGTGCACATCGCAATGGAAAATTTGATGAGCAATCCAACAGGCCTAGAACAATTGCCATGAAGTCACTCAGGTTTAAAGTATTCCTTAAAAGAAGGAAACAACTTAAGGGCTCAAAAAAACTAAGACAATGAGGACTTCACTGAATGAGTGAGACAAAAATATGCTGAGCTCTGACCAATGCTGGAAAGGTCTCTGGATCAAGGTATGATGGCATATCTACCCCATGAACAACAGAATATTCAGCTTCCTTGGGACCCTGTTTCACATCCTACTTGAGTGGTATCAGTCTTTGCCCCCAACAACACAGAATGAAATATTCTTTCCCTCAACTCCCCTTGCAATGGACACCAACAATTCAGCGAATAAGTCTTTTTTCTGTTTTTAACTCTTGGACAAGCCAGAACTATCACCCTTTTCTCATGTTGATCCTGATATAAATTCTACTGTTTCTGATCAAAAGTTAGACTTTTGTAAATCTTACACAGAGGCCTCCCTAAAATCAGTGTGTCTAGAAAATAAAAACTGAAAAATATTAAGTCCCTCACTTTATTTGATCTGAATGCTCGAAGTATGCTGTAGCACTTTTAAGTCTTCAACCGACTATTTTAAATCACTCCATACAATTTTCAGCCATGGGTCTGACTGAAACCTGGTTAAAGGACTTAAAAGTGTTCTTGTATTTAATAAATGGATACAACCACCTCTCTTACATAGAAAAAAACTGTTTAGGTGGTGTATCCCTGTATGTGAAACAGTCATTAAACTACATTGTGAGACAAGATCTAGTCATTGGCAATTCTACCTCTGATTTTTAAGTTTTTTTTATAGAGGTTATGTTAACTACTTTGTTGATGATCTGAAGTTTTTCATTATGTTGAATAAAGACACTAAACCTTGCTTGATGTAAGGTGATTTCAGTGCACATCTAGTGCAATCTAACTCTAAACAATTTGTGAATTAATTGTAATGGAATTACTTTACTTTATAAATCTCTTCTCGACAATATAATTACCAACTGTACCAACAAACAAGAAGCCAATACTATGCATAGATATGTTAGACCAGCTTCAGGGAAATTCCTTTAAAAACTTTATCAAAAAACTTCAAGCATCTAGTGCAAAATGTTTTGTTGACAAACTATCTTTCATTCAGTGGGATGAAATATTGAAGAATTTAATTCTTTGGCATTTTTATTGAAACCTTTCCATATAAGAACCAATCAGAAAGGCCCAATGTCTCAAATTCTTGTTAACCAAAGGGCTGGAAATTACATATCTAAAAACCATAAATTATATGAAGATTACTTAACCAACCCTACCCTTTTACATCTTTATATATGTTCAAAAAACAGAAATAAACTCAATCATATCCTGAGAAAATCAAAGACAGTATACTGTCTCAATGTAAGTTCACTTTATTCAAAACTGATAGAAAAAATATATACATGGGTATCATTATCGAGGTCTTAAATAAACTCGCATTTAAAGTACTGCCACAGGGCAAATTTTGTTTTATGTTATTTTTATAGTTCCAACATAAAATATATAATTGAAGTGGCCAATGAATGTAGTGATTATTTTATAAATATATGGGCTGCTTTGGTCTAAAAAATCCCTTCAGTACAAGTTTGTTACCCAACACAGAGCCTGTCCCTCAGCCACTAGCATTTTTTCCCTTGTGACTAGGAAAGAAATAATGTGACGTTATAACAAGTAGAAAGTTGATAGACAGTCATGACAAACTTTAAATGTATCCCTCTATTGTTTTAGTCCTCTGCCTTATGCACAAATTAAATAAATAAATAAATACAATATTGTTTGAACTAAAATAGCAGTGAATTTAATTTCTAAAATTTGGACTTAGACATCTAGATAATACATGTGCTTTTTGATTTTCTATCGCTCAAACAGACTAGAGTGGTCTAAGCATTCTGGCATACAGTCCCCACACTGTTTTCATCTGCTCTCATGATATTGTAATAAAATGAGGGGTAGCATTTAAGTAATTTGTGCCAAATATGAAGCGTACACATTGCATCATATTTTTTTGGTTTTAGCATTTGATGTGCAAACAGTTCAGTATAGCAAGGTCGTTCAGAATCAGGGCCAAACTAAAGGGGGCAAATTACTTACCAGCATAGAGGAGACATGTAAACTGTCATCACTGAATCCTTCCCCCTTGGTTCTTGTATACTGGGACAAAGACAGTAGTCCAGTTCCATATCCTAATCAAACTATAACTGTGCATGCACATGCACACTAAGGCTGAACGATATTTGGAAAAAATAATATTGCACTATTTTTCCACCTTTGATATTTATTACAATTAATTTTAGAGGAATTATCCAGATCAGTGCTTTGCCTTTCTTCTGCTACACTTTAGATAGGCTCTTTGAAACTCAGAGGTGGAAGAGTGTAGGAACATATTTTTACATCAACGTAACAATAAACTTGTGGCATGTGTTTATGTTACTTGTGGACCAACCATTTTCTGATGCTGTTTAAAATAATTTATTCTGAGTAGCCCCACATGTTTACTTCTTTAAGGTCACAATTTTGTGCTGCAAAACATCTGTGGTTTTATTGGTAGAGACTGTTCTGGATGATGAAAAGTGTTTTGAATAATTTGTCTTTATTTAATTGTTAACTAAAAATACATATGATTAAATTTTTTTTAAATAATTTCATTTAAAAGAAGGCAGCAGAAAGACAAAAATGGCAGCAAGTCATGCTTTGAGTCACTCAGATTGCATGCTCTTGAATTCAACTATTGTGAATGTGCACATTGCAATTGTGATGTTAAAACAATGTGCAGTATTGTCCAGGCCTAATATACAGACTAATACTTTGGTAATGTGGTATCATTTTGCATTTGGCAAATACAGTACTGTCCTCAAAAATCACCATGTTTTGTATACATGCTACCATTTTGATTTTTGTTAAATAACAATTTTGCAGTGTAAATGCACCTCTGAGCACTTGCTGGAAAATGTGGGTTTTTTCTGATACCCACCCAGTGGCAGCACTTTCAGACATAAAAGATAACAATATAGACACATTTAATCTTGCAGATAGTGGCATTGTTTGCTCTTGTAGACCAGAAACAAGCACTCCTTGATTTCACCAGGTAAGAACCCCTCACAAAGGCTTAAAGGGAAAGGAAATTGTATTTTTGGTGATGTAGGGTACCATGGTTTGGAGTAAGATTGTTTGATAATAGGCACAGAAAGAAAGACATAAAAAACCCCAAGTGAGAGTAAATAAAACTGATAAACAGATAGTTAGTTGTTAAAGCCTATCCAAGAAATATGCCTTTTGAAGTGCATCAACCGTGCTTTGCCGTCATTACTTGATTTTTGTGTAAATTGAGAGAGTTAATGTTTATTTGATGTAAATTTTTTGACACTGCCAATATATCAGCACGTCAATAAATGAATTGTAATGGATATTTAATAACATGATTTTCTGTAAGTCAATATACTTGAAATGTGTGTCTGAAATGGATGGCAAAATCATTAATCTTCAAAGCATGTCACAATGACTAATTTGCATATTTCTTACACACCAGATGTTATTGAGTTTTACAGGAGCAGTGAAAACGTCTGTCAGGGGCTCCCAAAAATGTTGACAATGATGTTGTACAATCATGGTTGAAAAAAAGACATAGTTGCAGCATGGCATGAAAAGTGTTTGTATGCATGTTGTAGTCCCTCAACAGAAAGACGAGGATGTCATTTTGGGGGAGGGCTTCAGGCATAGTGTGGAGAAAGGCCTCTCTGTTTGAAAGTCTGCGGCATGTTTGTCACCCACTCTGGCATAGTGGGCCTATACTGACCGCTAAAGGGTCCGATCAGGCATTAAGGGAAACATGTATGTGTCAGAGCTGGAGTGAGGAAGAGGAGCAGGAAAGGTGGGGGGGTTGAGGAAGCAAGGTGGGGCAAGAGAGGGTGGGTGGGCGGTGGAGCAGATGTGAGCAGAGCTGTGGACGAGCTTCACGCAAAGACACAGTCCCATCGATGCCTCTGTTACAGCCTAGAGCAGGGAGGGGGAGGGAAGGAAAACAGAAAAAACATTAACTTGGAAGCGGTCTTAGCATACAGCCCTGCGGGACACCATAGTGTTAGGATATTAAGCCAACAATGCAGAGCACATGGAATCAGATTTATAACAAATCCTCATATTGTGTTGGACGGGTTCTTTTGAATTTGCAAGGAAAGCAATGAGCTGACACTGAAGTCTGATGGCCATTGTGTAGCTATGCTCTAAATAAAGTTTTGATAAATTACAACAAAAGTATTTTTGTTTATTTCTGTTATTTCATAGCAGTATTTAATTTAAGCTGAAATTGAATATGCTTTTTTAACAAGGGAAGGGGACATTTTAGAGACTTCAGATTTTAAGACCAAAAACAAATGTTCTTGAGTATACCTTCTCCCTCATTCAGCCCCCACCCCCTTCCTACCTCCATACTTCCCTTGTCCCATCCTATATGGTTTACCATCTACCCCAAAGTGGTGGGGCTAGCAACTGGAGAAGAAGGTGTTCATACAAAAGACATATTTGAACCATGTTTGAGCCTTAGAAGATAGATCAATCTTTAAAAATGCTATCCCACTGGTGTGAACAAGGAGCTAAGAGCAACAAAGCCAGATGGAGTGTGACTACAGTCTTTTGATAGCTTTCAGTCACACAGTCAACTCAAAAGGCCGGAAGGTAAAAAGAATCGACTACCATTGACCCCCCTTTGGAGCTGCAGCAAAAGCTTTTTTTTTCAAACTTTATATCTACAAAGGACAAGTGTGAACAACCCATAAAAAACAAACAAAAATGAGACACTATTGTTAACCATCAGTTAAAAGCTACTGGGCCCCGACAACACTATTCAAATCACCTCGAACAGTAAAGTCACGTTAGATACATTTATGTAATGTGAAGGTGGTAAATTCTTAAACCTACTCCCCTTTGCCAGGATAAAAGTCTGTTCATAATTGGGCTTTTTTATGGATTTTTAATGTGTTTGATTCAATAATTCTGCTGTTTGGGAAGTGAGGACCGACAGCTCTCATCATTAAAACACCGGGGAACAAGCTAAGAAGCTAACATTGGCTCATTGATGTTATTTTTTTGATAGTATCAGGATCCCTATCAGCACGTTTAGTATTTTGGGGCGATAATTTGAATAAATAAAGTCAGATTCTGATTCAGTTAACACAAAATAAATATATCAGCATTAATCCACTATTTGCTCCTCTGTGTTTTTCTTTCTGATATGGGGCTTTGAAGAAGTTCATACAATTGAAAAATAACTATCTTTCATACAAAATGTAAAAATGAATCTGGTGTCAACCCATAGATGGCATCTGAGAAGGTCAGCATCACCAGTGTGAAGCAGATGGAAGCGTTTTGGGCCCATTGGGGGAGGGTTCAAGTGTGTAACTTCAAGTGAAAGCTATCAAAAGCAGGTCAATACTTTCAGTCTTTTCCCAATTTTTGCTGCATTTCTAATGATAGTGCTGCATATTAAGCCTCTTACACATTGAAAAATACATCCACCACCATTGCCTGTGTGAGTATCGCCTGTGGAAGTAACGACTGTTCAGCTATTTGATTTATTTCTTATGCAAGATTTTTCTTCTTTACTTTATGCTGCCTATGTTCCTCTCACTAAGGTCTAAGCTGGTTGGGTTCTGTCGGAAAAAGCACCCCATCATTATGTACAAACACAATTCAGCACAATTTGAATCAAAATCTGTTGACAGCTGTTTGTTTGTTTGTTTGTTTGTGTTTAATAGTGCCTCAAGTGTCAGTCAAATATAGTAGGTGCAAAAAACTGCTTGTCGTCTCTGGTGGTTTCTTGACAACTTCACTATAATTTATAATAACTAGAAGGCCTTGGTGAATCCTCTTGTTCGGATTAGTCAGTTATAGCATTGTTTGGTTTGTATTTTATTGATTAAAGGCAACAGCTTTAGATCACAGACAATTTCTGATGAAGCATCTCTCTTCAATGATAAGAAACTACAACTTATTTTTCTTGAAATCGTGATTGCTTACACTACCGGTTACTGAACAGTAAAATTATTATAATTTTAAAGCATTTCATAGAAATTGACCATTTACAGCCCAACACTGGCAATTAATTCTGAAATTTGAGATCTACAGAAAGACAAAAAGGGTCTCTCTATCATCACTCTTTGTGCAGACCAATTCAAAAATCCCATCCACAAAGGCACAATAAATGTTGGTACATCTGAAAGGCACTGCCATTGCACTTTATCTGCCAGATGGGCCGGTACAGGGCCTGCTGGAGGGGAAGACGGTGTCACATCTTCCATCCTTTCACATTACATAAGGTTTATTTTTGGGGCATATACAAATCAAACCAGTGTGACTTTGCTGAATATTTATACAGTTGCCCACCGTCAGATTCCAAAACACCATGTAAATCAGCACATTTTTACCACCAAAAACTCTCCACTTATGTCAGACAGGCTGCCTCACGGGTTGCAGTCATTCACTCAGCAAGATCTTTCCACCTGATTTGACACCAAGTGAACATCTGGCATTAGTGTTAAATGTATCTGCTCAGTGAATTTAGCCAACAGCTGCGTGGGAATCGCTGCTGTGCACATACGGGTGTTGCCAACATGTTTTAGCCTCCTGGCTTAACAAGTGTTTCTTTCCTGGCACGGCCTTGGGCATAGTAAAGCGAAACCTTCAGGATGTGCTCGATAGCATAGCACACTTTGTACTGCTCTCTCATTCTCTGACTCACTTCCCAACCTCTTGTCTAATGAAATACATCCTCAGCGTTATAAGACATGTGGGTGTCTTTAAATAGATAAAAAGAACTCCACAGCCCTTTTAGGCTCCATGGCAGACCTAATCCTCTACTTAAAATTGGTTATTTCCACCAACAAATACAGTTTGCATGTTGTACAGGCTGTTTTCCATGTGTAACATTTGTTATTGTTTGCGCCACAGTCACCATCAAATTCACAGGTGATTTCAAAATACTTTCATACTGTCTTTTGAGGAAACTTGCTAATTCGAGTCAGGTATCAATGTTTTTTTGGAGGATAATAGGAATAATTGACACTTTTGAAAAGGTACTAGTACCTTATAATTCTTGAGCCAATCCTTTTTTCAATCCCCACCCCCCACAACACCCTGTGTAGATACAGAAGACAATAAGTAATGTAATTTTAAAGACATTAAATGCTTACATTTGTGCATCAGTAAATTTCCTAGAAATTTAATGCATCATGAAACATTAATTCATTTTTTCACTATACATAACACAATATAATTAGTCTACAAACCAGACCAGTTGATGCCATTATATCCAAGCCTCTCAAAAACCTCTTCTTTCACGTTATATTTGTGTATCACGCTGACATGTCTGTTTGTCACTGTAATGATATTTACAATATATTTCAGCTTTCAAAGATGTGTATAGTTGTGTTTATACATTGTGTACTTAAAGTTCTTTCTGTCAGTCCATACAGGCATGTTCAGCTTTATTACAGGCACAGCTCTTTAATAACCTGTAGACTTGTTGCCAAATTGTACTGTAATACAATATAAAAATGGATCAAAGAAACACCATGAAAACAGATATATATCAGAATGAAATTTTTTAAAACTCAATCTAGTGGTTCTGACAATAAGTTGTTTTTTTTGTCTATGGAGAATATATGAAGAACTTGCTTCATTCTTTACATAATATTTCTTATTTTACTAGCTTTTACTCTTTTCACACTAGATTATTTCAATGCACGAGTTGTCAAAAAAATATTTTAGCTTAAAATCTCATAACTGTCATGACTTAAATGCCCATTAAACTTTAGATTTTGTTCAAGCTGTCTCTTAAATCCCATATGGTGTTATATTTGTCCTCTGTGTCTGCATTTTTTGGGACAAGAAATGCGCTGAACCTTAAAAAGTCTTCACACTTAAAAATTTCTTTGCAGAACCCAAACGTTCATGCTCTGATGAGCTTGGCCTTCCGGAGATTGGGTGATGTGGATTTTAATACACTCCAGTGAACGAGGCTGGACTTCTGAGGTGGAGGAGAAGAACGAGGAGAGGAGCTGGCTGTGTAGATAGGTAGAGCTCTCATCTCACCATCTTTTTATTTATCAGTCTATTTTTCCGCTCTATGCTCGCGCTCACTCACTCTCATTCTCTTTTGAACCATCAACCCACTGGATTTATGCTGAAGGCCAAACAAATACACAAATATTTACACATTACCATCAATATACAAACTCAGTTACAGAGGAAAATAAAACAGGAAGTACAGACCTTAGTAATCATACTGTCTACACGGATGTTCCAATGAATTTCCTCTCTTCATCTAAAATTTGAAGTTACTTCAAACAAGAAATATGTGCATCTGAACTTTATAAAGGAACCTTGTTACCCTTGCAGGCAGGCCTGCCCATAGAAATGACTGGGCCTCTGTGTGACCCAGTAAATGTGGGGCCCCTGGATGTAGTTTGTTAATTTCAACATATGCCTGTTCTATCATTGGAGTTGCTGCTAGCCCTCAACTAGGTTTGTTGTTTGTCTGGGAAGGGTTCAATTAGAATAGGGAGCAGACTAAAATAGGTTTGCTGCAGGCCTTAGCATGGAAGTTTACATCTGCAAGTTAATTCAACCAGTCAGTCCAAGGCATTGAAATTACTGTCTCTTACACTGACAAATCAACACTCATCAGTCCCTTTCCTAGGTACACCTTGACTGTACCATGTTGGCCCTTTTTCCCTTCAAAATGGTCCTAATAATTCATGGCATCAATCAACAAGGTGCTTGAAATGTTCTCAGAGATTTTGGATGGCATCACTTAGTAGCTGCACATCCATACAGCAAATCTCACCTTTTACAACATCTCCAAGGTGCTCTACTAGACTGAGGTCTGTTGACTGTGAAGACCACTTGAGTACAGTAAACTCATTCTTATGTTCATTAAACCAGTTTGAAATGATTTGAGCTTTGTGACATGGCATCCTATCCTGCTGGAAGTAGCCATCAGAAGATAGGTACAGTGTGGTTATACAGGGATGGACATGGTCTGCAACAATACAAAGTGTGCCAAGAAAATGTCCACCACCACTAGCCCAAACCATTGATGCAAGGCAGGATGGCTTCATGCTTGCATGTTCACACAGAAATCTGATCCTACCATCTGACTGTCACAGCAGAAATCAAGACTCATGATTTTTACAATCTTCTATTGTCAATTTTGGTGAGCTTGTGTGAATTGTAACATCAGCTTCCTCTTCTCCTGTCGAGAGAGGCTCATATGTTACAGTTTGGAGCTTCTTTGTTCACCAGGGGCATTATTCCTCTGGGACCAAAACCCTCATGTATGGTGTCCCACAAGAATCAGTTCTTGGCCCCATTCCTTTTTTTTGTCATGTTTTCTACCCCTGGGCTCTATTTCATATTGTTGTCCTGTCTCTTTGTTTTGCAGGCCTATAAGAGTGTTGGTGTATATTTTGAGGATGCTCTCAAATATAAAAGGCAAATCTCCTCCTTTGTTAGGCTTTGTTTCTCTCAGCTAAGGTGAATAGCTAAAGTAAATGTCTGTACCCCTCCCACTGATCTAGAGAGGGTGTTACATGTATTTATAACATTGCGACTCCACTATTGTTTTACTTTTTAAACTCGGTTTGGACTAACTATCCATCCATGCCTGCAGCTGGTTACCTCCGCCAAGGAGGTTATGTTTTTGCCAGCGTATTTTTGTTTGTCTGATTGTTTTCCAGCAAGATTACACAAAAACTATCGGACAGATTTTGCTGAAATTTTCAGGAGATGTTGGTAATGGCCCAACTTAAAAGTGATTAGATTTTGATGGTGATCCAGATAACCGTCATAAGCAAACGATCATTTTTGCTCAATAAATGTCTAACTAATAATGATATCAACATGATTCTGAGTGCTAGGTGTGGGGTTTCAGGGTCAAGGAATCATATTATGATGGCAACTTTATCATGGAACTATTGCTTATAGATGTAACAGCAATATGTGAGCTACCATGCCGGAGGTTTGCGCTCTCCGATTGCTTTCTAGTTCATGGAGTCGACTTGACCTTTGTCACATAACAAAGCTTAAAATGATGGTTAACTTCCAGGTCATGGTGTGCAGTTTGTATTTACTGTACTTCTTTACTCTGCTCTCGATCACACTTTGGTCAGACCAAATTGATTGTAATATGTTCTAAAATGCATTCACACCTTGTGTTGATGTTCATATTCTGGGTATCCAAATAAAGTTCCAGTTTTGGATCAGTTTCACTGAAGCCCAGCACAAAATCCCAAATCAGGCACACTTTACCAATACGTCAGAGATGCTTTATTTATATTTCATGAGTATTTCTGGATCATTTTTTCTTGATACAGTAAAATCAGCTAATAAAGGTCACAGTGATTTGACTACATGAACATTGCAGCTCTCATGAGTGATGGACCTAGCCAAGCTTAGTTTATGTGTCATGGAAATAGAAACACTCAGTGGTTAAGTCAAATCAAAAAGCCAATGAACCTTAAATAGAGACATCTTTAACCTTAATATGTAAGGGAGTTTAGTGCAGCTTAAATGGATTTTCTCCCTTATTTGTGCTCCCTCCTACAGGAGAACACTAGTCATGCAGCCAAAATGTATGCTTATTTGTCTTACAGTGCTGATAACCGACTATATTTAAAACTAAGTGGAGGGTGACTTAAGGTTATGGTTCTTAAATTACTCACAAAGCACTGCCAAGTGGCTGCTTATTCACCTCATGAGAGACAGGTGGTATAGTTTTACTTTTAGCCCGACAGCACTTGGAATACACAGAGTCAATGCATCAAGAGGATTAATTTGGAATATCTACATTTTTGGGATTTAAGCATATTTGCTTTAATGCTTGGTGTTAAGCAGAAATGGGCATTTTGCTAAGCAAAAACTCAGCTAGCCTGGTACATTTCAAATTTTAAAAATCAGACTACCAGACAGCACTCAGAATTTAATGTTGTGTGTCATTTGCTGTTTAAAAAACGGGTAACAAAAAATAACTTTTGGAAAGGTTGTATGTTTGAATCAGCCACATTTCTCTGTAAAAGGTAAAGGTTTAGTTGGACTTATGACTAGAGTTAGAATAAAATTTCAAATTAATCTACTGGGCAGTAACTTATATCTAATTATGCTCTCTAAAGACATGACAAAAATTAACCAAAGTAAAATATGGATAAGGATTGACTAAGATAAAAAATGACATAAAAGAAACAGAAAACGACCAAATTTAAAACATCTTTTTATTTTTAAAGGATGAGTGCAAATAAAAGAGCTTGTGATCAATAATCCATGCGATGGACCATAAGGCATAATTAAATACAAAACAACACAGCTTTAATGAATGCCAATGCAATTATAAGGAAAAGTGAAGGAAAGAAACTCAAATGAACAGAAAACAAAACAACAACAAAAATTAACACAATTTGTACATTCAAAAGAAAAAGTCCAAAAAAATCACAGGGATTATTGATATCTCGGCAAAGTGACGATAAAACATAGTCTACAATCTGTTATGTACACTTGGCACTAAATGCAAGATCTTTGATTGTTGTCCAGTCAGGCTGTTGTCAACTCTATTATGTGCACAAGTTGCAACTCTTTTTTAAATGAAATACTAGTCTAATCATTTATATAACCTATAAATATTCTGAAACAATCATTCTCTTAAACAAAGCTGTTGAAAATTTTGCAAAGCCTGACGAAAAAACTTCAGCAGATATCAATTTCTCATGCACAAGAAGTACAAATATAAATGACCAACTTACAATATTTGAATCCCAGAGATTCCAAAATAGACAGACTCCACAAATCAGCAGCAGATTGTTTGTGTGCATTTTCCAAGACACAGATGTGTATAGGATGAGGTGGAAAATAGCTATTTAACGTGATTGGATTGTCTCTATCTATTCCACATGGCTAGAGAGAACCAAAAGTAGTACATGCACATTTTTTGATAGGCTGTATGTCTGACTTAGTCATTTTTAAAGTTGTATTCCTTTTTGTTTACCGTCGCTCTCCCATTAAAGAGCGGTCCACTGACAATTTCTTTCTCCTGACAAAAACTATAAAGGTTTTAATTGGACTGAACATTTCTAACTAATCTATGAATCAGATTTTTTCACCTTGAGAACCAAGACTGCAATGCCCTCGCATGATTAATATTTATTCAGCAACAAAAAATTAAAGCAAGGAATTCAAATGAAAAAATGTTTGCCAACCAGTGCCATCAACAGACATAAACCTTCAATAAAGTGGCAAGCTTAAAACTCAAAAGTCTCTTGTGAACACTTCATCTCTTCATCTTCTTTTCATATTTTACACCACTCAGTGTGAATAACTTAACTTCTGTGGAACACAAAATTCAGGATGCAACACTCCCACATTATAACAACACAGCTAAAGTCCTACACTTGTACTTTTTGGACACTTAGCCATTGTTTTAGGTAAGAGCACAACCTTATCAACATTTTAAGGCCTAAGGGAGGGACCAGGCCTGTTATAATATTCCCTCTGTACCAAAAACTTAATATAGACAAGTTTGAATGAGTCTGTTTACATAAACATTTTATCAATCAACAGGGAACAAACAGGTAATGGTAATAATATGGTTTGACCTGCTTACTTACTGTAACATCAGTACACCAGTAATGTGTTGTAGGAAAACACACATGGAAAAATGGTTCAGTCAGAAGTTGGATTTCTGTCCACAAGTGCATGACATAATACATCAAACCACTGCTAGGTCTTCCTGTTTGACCCCTGTTGTTTTGTCTCTGAGCATCATCGTGAACTAGTCAAAGTTCATTTCTAGTAGGAGTGCAGACAGGTCCAGTCGAAAAGACAGCAGAATATTCATTGTCAAGTTTAAGCATTTTTAAATACCATACTATGGACACAACCACAGTGTCTTCAAGCAGAGATTACTGCTTTGTCTTCATAATTTTGAAACCTTGTCTTATATTCTAAAAGATCTTTAAAAAGATCTCACAAATCTTAGCACTGATATTTGGTCCGGTGGTTACTAACAAGAGCATAACAAACTTAAAATGCATGTCGTATGTTTTACAGAGACTAACAACGTGTTTTGCTTTTTACTGTGTGAGGGTGACAGAAAAACAGCTAAGACTGATTTAAAGTAAATTGGTGAACACTTGAATGCAGCATTTCAAAGAAGAGAATGGCCATCTAGATTTAGAGATTAAAGTTGTATTTATGTATAAATCAAAATTATGTTTTTTTGTGAATAATGATGCAGCCTTACTTTTAAAGCCACCTTTGATTTCTTTGTGAGGAGGCTCATTTAAAATGTATAAATTGAGAGCAGATATCATCAAAAGTTATACTGTAAGAATCATATCAGACATTAAGAAGCAAAAAGAGCTAGAATAAAATCTCAAATTAATCTACTAGGCAGTAACTCATATCTAATTACGCTCTCTAAGGACATGAAAAAATTAACCAAAGTAAATATATGGACAAGGGTCGACTACGATAAAAAATGACATAAAAGAAACAGAAAACGCCCAAAATGAAAACATCTTTTTATTTTTTCATACACTTTGTAAAGGATGAGTGCAAATAAAGAGCTTGTAATCAAAAATCTACTCATCACTATGCCATGGACCATAAGGCATCATTAAATACAAGCTTTTTGGAGCTATCATCTACAATACAAGGACGGAATCAAGGAAAAAAACAACACAGCATTAATGAATGCCAATGCAATTATAAGGAAAAATGAAGGAAAGGAACTCAAATGAACAGAAAACAAAACAACAACAAAAATTAACACAATTTGTACATTCAAAAGAAAAAGTCCAAAAAAATCACAGGGATTATTGATATCACGGCAAAGTGACGATAAAACATAGTCTACAATCTGTTATGTACACTTGGCACTAAATGCAAGATCTTTGATTGTTGTCCAGTCAGGCTGTTGTCAACTCTATTATGTGCACAAGTTGCAACTCTTTTTTAAATGAAATACTAGTCTAATCATTTATATAATCTATAAATATTCTGAAACAATCATTCTCTTAAACAAAGCTGTTGAAAATTTTGCAAAGCCTGACGAAAAAACTTCAGCAGATATCAAGTTCAAACTGCTCAATGGACAACAGTTCATTAGAAAAATGCTCACATACTTTTATATATAGTGTAGAAGGAGTATTTTTTCATAACAAGAATCAATCTTTGATAGTCCATCTCATGCACTTGAAAGTTGTAAACAGTACAAATATAAATGACCAACTTACAATATTTGAATCCCAGCAATTCCAAAATAGACAGACAGACTCCAAAAATCAGCAGCAGATTGTTTGTATGCATTTTCCAACACACAGATGTGTATAGGATGAGGTGGAAAATGGCTATTTAACATGACTGGATTGTCTCTATCTATTCCACGTGGCTAGAGAGAACCAAAAGCATTATACAGCTTGAATGACGCCACAGCTTCCAGTTCATGATCATATGACTCTTAATTAAAATATCTATACAACTTAACATTTGAAATATATAATGGTATACAATATAAAGTAGAAAATGGCTTGGGGTTGTCTCTAACATCCTGATATGTTTTTAATGATATGTAAAGGGAAACTTTAGATTCGAGTTGCCAACATGTTAATATGAATCTAACACTTCACACTTTATGTTTGTTTGAATAAACTGTTTTTTTAAATCTCCACAGTCACTCTAATCAGCAGTGTTGTAGTCTAGAAACTACCCCAAAATGACACGTTGTAGATATTCACATTATAGAAAAAGGACAACATGTGCAAACAAAAATTTGAAGACAGACAATAATGAAATCTATTCCGACTGCTGCGGTTGTTAATAACATTTTTAGATATTAACCCCTCAAAGTGTTAAGGATCTAATTAATAGTCCATAGCATCCCTGTGAACTTTTAATATCCAAAAGACAACTTTAAAATTGTAACATGCTAACAGTCAAAACAATAGCCCCAGGAGTCCTTGCTCCTGTAAGGAGGAAGCTAGGCTATACATGTAAACTGCTGCAAATGGGACCAAGTAAGATTCACTGAGTATGCAGTTAGAACAAAGTTAAAAAAAAAAAAAAAAGAACAACTTTTGTGCGATTATTCACTGTACTACACACATTTCCAGAGCTTTACTTGACTGCTAACAAGCCTCTTTGTTTTCATTCTTCTTCACTACAGGATGATGATGTTGTCAATGCAGAATGCCAAAAATGTGCCCAAAAAAGGGAAAAGTAAAGAATTGTAAATGTGTTTAGTACAGTGCAGTTACCCTAATGACATTTTTTTGTGTGTGTTTCCATCTTAATTTCAGTAAACTGGCTCCTTCAGAGAACTGTTTGGCCTAGCTTCCATGTGAGTCATCTTATAACAGGGTCAGAGCTGATCAAAATCACTGTATTTACTGCTAAAATGAACCTCACACAATCCAACTTCAAACTGAATTGTCTCCTTAGAGAGGTTGTTTTGCATGGATATGAATATGGTTTGCCTAAAGAGTTATGCTCATTCTTCGGTGTGCCTTGGGCAAAAAAGTTTGAAAACTGCTGGCTTAGGCAATAACTGAAGCCTATAGTAATTCTGAAATTTCAATCTGTGAACTTAACAAGTGTTATCCATGATCCCAATCTCTTTTGACACAAAAAAAGAAAACCGTGGGTAAAAGTAACTCAAAAAAAGTATGAAATATTTAAAGCAAAAATTTGAGTTGCAATAGTTCCATAAAAGTCCCTGTTAAACTTACCACAACACTGCTGTGGAGCAAATATGAAGGCATAAAAAACAAATCTGATCTCTCCCTTTTTTGAGTGTGTGTTCTCTCCCTTTCTGTATCTAACAGTCAGATTGTTAAAGAGCTGAAAATCTTAAAAATCACTCTTTGCATCCAAAACTTAAAAATTCTGAGACCCAGACCCATCAGTCGTGGGTTTGAGGTCTTTAAAAATGTCTAAGCTAATCAGTTAAGAGGCTCAAGTTACTTCTCAGAAAGCTTAAAACTTATTTTTGATCAACAAAATTTGTGTAATTAATAATGGTAACTTCAAAAGATAAATGAAATAATCCCTCTGAAAATACAATGACTCGCTGTTGATTTGAACCCTGTTTGTATTATACTATTGTCTGTGTATCATTCACTATTTTAAATAAATGAATAAACGCCGATTTCTTTTTCCGGGGCAAAGTGGTTGCATTTCTGCAGTGTAATTGGTGCTGTTGACGAGATACATTTCAAGTGGCAGCATTTTCACAGAACAGCATCAAGCGTGGGAGTCCTGGTCAGACCGGCGGCTTGTTTTCTCTCTCAAGTCATTGTTCAAACATCTCGCTCATTTTCACAGGTAAAACTCAAAGCACAGGCTGATCAGAAAGCAGACTCCCTTCAAAGAACCGCGCCTTCACATCCCCACACAAACAGGGGCGCTGGCTGCTTCACATTCAAATGGTACGGTGTTAAAGAGAGGACATTTTAGAGTCAAATAAAGCTTTTTTTTTTTTTTTTTAAATAAACATAGAACCCTGTACAGACATCCACACATGAGTGACCATGAAGTAACACTGACAAAATGCTCCACACAGTTGACAGACATAAGAATGGCAAGACAATGTTATGAAATATACATACATGACATACAAAAGTTACATTCATTCAAATAAAAAAGACATGAAGAAAAAATAATCTACATTTGTATTTGATGTGTTTTTAAAAGTCCAGGATGGTGTGATCAGTTGAAAGTTACAAGCAAGATAAATCCAGGAAGTAAACCAATTACTGTGTGGGGACTGAGTCGTCGGTAAAAGGCAAAAAAAAAAAAAAAAAAAAAGAACGAAAAAATATCCTGTATGGTGCAAATCAAACCGAAGAAAATTATGCATCCCAACTGTTTGAGAAGCTGGACGGTCAACTTATCTGTACACGCACAAGCCAACAATCCGTGAAAGTACACACAGCATGGGCAGTTTTCATCACTGGGCTGGCTTTTGGATTCAGTGCATTCTTTTAAGGAGGTGGGTAATATATGAAGAGTTATGGTGGCTGTTTTTTTTCTTTTCTTTTTTTTAAATAATTGTTGCTGATTGTTTGTTTTGTGTCCCGAATTCATTTGACATACTCAGCTGACTTCCAGAAGTGCCCTGGGTGGGAAAGGCGACGATTCCGTTTTGGCAACTTTTCCAGTAAATCTACCAGCTTGGAAAAGCTGGGCCGCTCGTCCTGCTTGTACGCCCAGCACAGGAGCAGAATGTCCTGTAAGAGACACAGAGAGATGGAAAACTAGGCTGTATTTAAGCATTAAATAACACAGAATATATACATGGATGTACTTTTACCCTTTGAAACTGAGCCTAAATACAGTTGTACATAATCAAACTTAAAAGATTAAAACTGTTCTGCAGGAGACATACTTGCCATTCAGCTTGTATCCAACAACCTGTTGACAGTGTCATACAATTATTTATAATCTTGCAGTGCAGATAAATCTGCCTGATTTAATGCTGATAATCAGGCAGATCCATCTTGCCAAACTCCAATCTACAACAATTTTGAGCAGTGCTTTGGTGCAGGAAGAGTTGAGAGCTATAAATGAGACGACAACAGAAAGTGACTGCTTGTACAGAGATTAGCTTGGATGCTTACAGCTTTAGTAGCAGTTTAATCAGATGAATAGCATTACTTTATTAAATGAAAAAACAAATAACAGCACTACTAACTTTTTTATAGAAAGGATATTTTCATTCCACTTCCGACATGTTTTGCAGAGAGTTTGTTTTACATGTTGGATCATTCTGTGACATTCTGTCCTTTACACTTGGGCAGTAGCACTCACCTACGATATAACCTGATTGGCCCATAATGAATGTGATTAATGCAACGATTGTCCAATCACCCGCTGGATATGCTTTTGAAATGTTCTGTCCACTCCCAAACACTTTCAATGGGTTCTTTCCCAGATGAACTGGTGAGATACATATTGAATGGTTGGTGCGTCAGGTTCAATTATTTTAGGGCAGGGTGTAAACCACAGGATAATAGTTGCACCAGCCACATAAATGTGTGACATCTCACCTGCATGACAGTGCAGATTTCTGAAGCAGAGCACAACAAAGTAAACAAAGAGCAAAAATGGAGGACATTTAATGGTTTTGTCATCTTTATTCTTGTCATTTGTCTGTTTTTCACAGGAAGAAATCAAGCTGTTTGAGAGGGTTGCTCCTCACAAGGTAAAATACAGCCAAACTGACTTTGTCCTTTGCTCCCGTCATAATTACTACAGCCATTAGACTGCTCTATTTTTAGTAGGGACCATCTGGATCTGTACAAACACATACTTGTGTTGTTTCAAGGTGAAAGAATGAGGGTGGAGGAGTTGAGCAAGGTTAAAGCGGGAAAGGAAGAAACTGTTTGCCACTGTAATAAATTGTAAAACAACAGGTGAGGCCAAGACACAAAAGAGAAAAGCATTAACCCTCCAATATCCTTCCAGTTTACAACCATTAAGGCCATAAATCACACAGTTGTCCACTTCTGAAACTACAAATAATATTACAGAGTAATATATTTTTCCACTTTTGATCAAATTGAGTTTCGATCAAAACTTTCAAATATTTTAATTATTTTCAGAATTTTAACCCTTTCATTGCTAGTCTGATTAAGTGATGCCCTTTTATTTCCTTACATGAAATACACAATATGATTTAATTATTTCTTTTACGAAATGTTTGGGTGTTTTTAAAGGGTTACAATGATATCTGCTCTCACACTGATAGTTTTGATAAGAAGCAAAATTGATCAAAAATGTAACCCAAAAGGTGAGAAAAATAATATCCCTGTAATACTTTAAAGCAGTTCTTAAAAGTGGACTATTTGTCCTTAATGGCCTTCAAGGCTAGTAAATTGTATATCAGATGCAGCATTAAAACTACTAACCCATTAAATTCAACATTACTGTTAATCTGTCAAAGACCCAGAATGTGTTTTAAACACAATGACATCATGCAGTAAATTTGGCATTTTAATGGTTGAAACACTGAACAAAATTTCAAATTTATTCATTTTCTGGTCAGGACAAAAGGTCATGAAAAGATTGAACCCCAATATTTGGGGAAAATTAGATCCAATATTTTCATTCCAGTTTTTGGAAGTGGACATTTTTGTCTTCAGTTGCTCTTCAGTGACAACAGAATTTAAAATCTGTGACAGGTCCCAGGGTCAACAAAATGATTTTATTATTACATATTATGTTCTAGCTTTTAAGCATTAATAAAGATTCCCTGCCTCCACTTTTGAAGCCATCTTGTTGCCTTGAACAAGAAAAAAAGCTCTTTATAGATTTCTCCTGGGAAGTGACATGTATAGATAATTGATGGATAAGATTGTGCTGCTGGGTCAGGGCCCATACTGATATATTTTCATGAGCCCCACAGTTTCTGGCAGCACCCCGGTGACACCAGAGGGTTAAAAAGAACCTGTCTGGAAAATATCAGTTTAAAAGTCTAACTTTTAGTAACAGTAGTTAACTTACAAGCACAAAGAAGTGCAGTGTTTTGTTGACTCCTTACTTAGGAGTGTTCTTCTAAAACCTTCATGTCTCCGAATTATTGGGTTATTTTGCTCTTTGAGAGCACTCCAGTGAATCCAGTTGTGAACTGTTTATTGTCTTCATCGTGCAAAGTTAAATTTTCAAGGTTCAGAAAATGTGTCGGAACAAAATGAGCCCTCGGTGGCAGCTCAGGCATGAAAAATATGCAGAAGTTCAGAGGAGATGAAAAGTGACTCATAACTTGTGGTAAGTTAGGGACAAATGAGGATCTTACTGATATCTCCTTCCCCATGCCAGTTTGGGCGAGGTTGGGCTTCATTCCGCTGCCGATCTGCCAAATGATCACCTCTGCTGGCTGACTCTTATAAGGCCACTCGCGTGCATGTAACTCATACCAGATCGTGCTGAGAAGACAAACAGAAAGGGAGGGTGAGCTCTGAACTTCCTTCTTAAAGCAGGAATACCACAAATTCTAAAACAAACAGTTCACAGTGTTCACATGGCAGTGACCTCCTTTGATGTCAAACCTCATGTTGTTTATCTGAGCAGGAGCATGACCAAATTAGGGCATGGGCCCCCTGGAAATCTGATTGGCCACCCTGTATCCCAATCCAATATTCTGCACTGAGATTGGCTACTTGCTGTGTCAAAGGTGGGATAACTGTAAAAAAAATCAATATACAGGGCCTTTCTGTGTGGAGTTTGCATGTTCTCCCCCTGCATGCATAGGTTCTCTCTGGGCACTTTGACTTCCTCCCACAGGTCATAAACATGCTTTTTAAGTCAACTGGTGACTGTAAATTGCCCCTTGGTATGAATGTGAGCGTGAATGGTTGTCTGTCTCTCCATGAGATTTAAGCTTCTATGAAGGTGTGTTGGAGGAAAATGGCTGCCGTATGATTATGGTCCACATTGTAGGATTCAAATCCCCTCTCCTGTGCAAGGTTGTTGTCACAGCAGCTAAAACCCATCAGACTCTGGGGTTTTGTCAGCTTTAAGATTAGCTTATAGCTGAAGTAACTTGCCGCCTGTGAATAAATTTTGTCTTCAAGTATTTAAGAGTTTTTTGGCTGAAAGTTTCACAAAGAATACATTTTTAATGACTGGTTGTTTAAATTTAGCATACCCCCTCCCTGTGCATATAAGCTGTTGTTCTCATTATGCCCCTGCATGGTGAGTTTGAGAAGCCTAAAAATAGATCTTTTCCAGGAGTAGGGTAAAAAAAAAAATGACAGCTCATTGTTGATGAATATGTATAACAGCCATGGGAGTCACCTCTAGGGACCAAAAAAACTAACAGAGCAGCTGGACATTGTAAGCTGTGCTGCACTCCTCTTCCTTCACTACAATAAAGCAACAAAATCTTCATACACCCGGAAAATTTGAAAATGTAATTGTGAAAAGAGTCAAATGAGCCTGGTCCACCCCCACAAGTGAATCAGTCAGGATTGGAGGGGAGGGAGATTTTTAATAAACTTAAGACAAAATTTAAATTAGACTTTAGAGTCAGAGGGGGACCGAGGACACCTTGGACGGAGAGCCCTGAGTGACACTCAAAAAAGCAATCTGTCTGTAATAACCAAGGTTTGACACAGTTTTGACAAGAGGTACCAGGAAAGAGGTGCCATTTTAATTTTGGATTCCACTGAAAAGACAGCTATGCCCAAATTGTTTTTTTGACATTTTCAGACAAAACTACAGCCAAGTTTGTATTGCACAAATACTTACAGCCTCAAAGCACATGTGATTGAAGTAAAGCCTTGGGTAAACTATTAAATGTGTTGTTAGGATTTTCATAATTTGTGCAAAACTAATTTTGAATTCTCAAGAGCAGACATAGCTTCAAACCAAGGTTGGATATCACTGTGTCAATGTAATAATATTTGAAACATGGGCAGTTAAAAAAACTAGCATTTAAAAATAATGCATCCTAATCACAGTTTTTGAGCAGTTCTTTTTTCCTTTAAAGAACATTTCTGTGCACATATCTGGTTTGTTTTGAGTTCTTTTTGCTACTGCTAATATAAAAAAAATTAATGTAGAAGCTACTGTTGAATGATACATGATTTGATATTCTAAATAACTAAAACACATTCAAATTACAACTTCTCTTCATCCAAAAATACAAAATATATACCCCTCTTTATTTACAGATCCCCCAGACTAAAAGGATCTTTGCACAAACCAACTTTAACATTTAAAACAAGTAAATGACTCTCCAGATTATGAAGACAAATCTCTCAGTAAAAAGACTGTTCATTGAAAATCCAAGGCACCTGGATGTATTTTTATCAATTCCTGCTGATTTTTGGTGTGGAAAAAACAGTTGGTGTAAATAGGTTTTAAAGGCAACAGTGTCAAAGAATCAGAATCAGAATTATTGCCAAGTAGGTTTTTACACTTACAAGGAATTTGCTCTGGTGCTGTTGGTGCAAAGTACAAACAGACAATAAGTAAAAAGATAATAATAAAAATAAAAATAAGGTGCAAGCATTGTAATAAGAATAATCAGAAATAGATATATAGAATAAAATAAAATAAAATAAAATAATGAAATAAAATAGACTAAAATATATACAAAGACATATCACTCTTGATATTAAGTGCTGTGCTGTATAGATAAATTATCTGCAAGTTGTTGGTGTTTCTACTGAGAGAAAGTTTTGCACTAAGTATCAATTTGTTGAAAATTAAAACACAAATTTGACCACTTCCACGCCCTGTCTGCAATGATTTTTGACTATTTTGTTTTATTCCTGCTGACCGCCTCAGATGAAAGTGTTACATTCTTGACTTTGAAAAGCATGCTGAATTAAGTGACTGAACTGATAAGCGAAAAAAGAATAATGATATCGATTCTTAAATCGGTTTTTGGTTCCCATGCTTAATCGTGCTCAAGACCTGTTGTGTCAGGGGCAGTGTTCAGGCCAAAGGGGGACTGGGGAGAGTGGGAATTTGTGCTTAAACATGGCATGACCACTGGCCCACGTCTTTAAATGTAGTGGATTAAAAGTAGAGATTTTCTCAAAAATGCTCAAGCACAGATACTCAAATAATGTACTAAAGCACCATACTCAGGTGAATTTACTCTTTAACCCGACCTTCACCGAATCATTACAAAACCCTTTCACCTGTGATGCAGTGTGTAAAAACTAACAGCAGATGTTTGGATGTATGAAAGCCTTGATGAGGTGAAATTAAGCACATTCGTTAAATCTGAGAGATAACCAAACTAGTCAATCTTCTTCCTCTGCTTCTAAGTCTTCAATCTCCGTTATAAATTGCACTTCTTCTCAACATTCACACACTTTAACCTCTTCCTGTAATTATCCAGTCAGCTTGAAACCGAAGATCTCTCTCTTGGTTTGTGTCATTCGTTCAGTCATCAATCAATGTAATTTCATTTTCCTAATGAGGACCTGACAACAAGTGCTATTACATAACAAGAAGCCCATTCATAACATGTCAGTGACTGCTTTTACTCTAATGGAGAATACAAGGAATTACACATAATCTATTATATGGGATAAAGTGGAGATGATGTAAAAAAAAGTTTTATAATGTTGAATCCTGCTGGTGAAGTAGGAAAAATGAATAACCCGAGAGGTGAAAAGTAAGCTTTTCCAAAGAGTTGTACCTACCCAAAAGCAAATACATCCGACTGTTTGGAAAAAGGGAGCTTGTCCTCCTCTGTGTCTGGAGAGAGCTGCTGGATGATTTCTGGTGCCAGGTGACACAGCCAGCCGTTTGGGATCCTCAGCTTGTCTTCTCTACGGCTGCAGATGGAGAAAAAGATTAATCAAAGCCTTTGAGCCATTTAAGATGTTTCACGGCAACATTTCCACCAAAGTGCATTGTTGTTTGTTTTCAGAAAAAGATAAGCACCATCTGATGTGTGCTTGTATAAAAATTATGATTCATAAAGTATGTATTAAAACTGCTGTTTATGCTTTCTGGTTGCAAAAAGGGAAGCATCTGAGCTATTCAGTCCAAAAAAATTACTTTTTGCCAAGATAAAACAAATGAACAAATAAGTGACAGCTTGTTTCATTGGTCAAATTTCTCTTTAACCCTTTGACTCTCATTGTAACCATGTGGTTGACTGTTTGCTGCCTTACCACTGTTTAAAATTTTGAAAGCCTATCTTTGTCTGTTTTGCCTTATCTACCCGTCTTAATAATGTTTGTAACACCAATTCGTATCCTATGGGTGGCACTGCTGTACATGAATATAATTGTTTGAAAACTAGAAAAATCGGAAGTGAATCATTGCTCCTCAGAAATCTAATAGCAAGAGCATACATCGGAGCAAGAAAAAATCTTTTCACATACTTCCAGATCCTCTACCAATCATAATTTAGTTGAGGGAAATAAATTTAATGATAAAAAATATCTTTAATTCCTCAGAAAACTGTGTCAGCAGCTAAATATCTAAATTTCGCTCTCTGTGATGTTCTCATACGAAAAAACAAAAATTTTGTTGCAGAAATGAAAGAAATCCATTCATGCTCAGGACAACCCTTAACAGGCAAGCAAGCCAGGTGGTTGACCAACATGTTTGCTTGCTGATTGGGTAATTTGAAAAATAAAACCTGAAATGTTCCTAAATGGGGAGGGAGGACAACAGTTTTACCAACAGATAATTTGTTGCAAATGTGTTTCTTAGTTTGGAAGTCAAAGGGTTAATAGCATGTTAAAATGGGGAAGAGGTCGCTGATTAATAAGGGAACTCTGGCATAATGTAAATAAATCAGCATGTGTCACATAAACATGTATAAACTGCAGCGAAACTTGTGTATTGATGGATAGTGGATAATTAAAAAAATAATAATAATAATTTTTGCACTGCGTGGTCCATTTTTCTTTGTCCTCCTACCAGTTGTCATTATATTTTTTCGCTGAAATCCTCTGATAAGCGGACTCATCATTATACATTTTCATTCATTAGGTGCTTTGCATTGACTGTCTGGGGTAAAATGTGGGCTTGTAGAGGGAGGAGCAGGAGGCTGATCCATGTGCACACATATCCAAGTGGATTGTGTTTTATAAAGAATACATTGCCTGAAGGTTTTAATGCTCATGGATTTATAAATCTGAATTATTTTGGTAGTAAAGAGTAAAAGCTCTTTTTTATAAACAAGAGCCCAGGTTATTAGAGTTCTCCCAGACAAAACTTCAGTGATCTGATTAGTTTGTACTGCTTCAAATCAAGACTGCCATACTCTGCAAGATGTGCTAAATAAAAAATAATAAGCAAACCTGCTTCAGTGCTATGAGACAGGACAAACAGGAAACCTTGCAGTGGTACAAAGTCTTTCTATTGCTGCAGATAAAGCTTTATTCACACGGCTCCATGTGCTCCTTTCACTTGACTTGTTTCTCCGCCTTTTGATCCGTTTTATTTTCTTTGACTGACATTTCTCTGTTTGCTCTTTGTAATATCAGCTTTATCCACCACTACTGAAAGCCACTGCTCAACCTTGACCGGGCTTTCTTGTCCTTTATCTTGGAGACTTCCCTTGAACACTCTTTGTGGGCTTCCGTAGAAAAGCAGGATTGTGCTTCACAGCGGAGGAGATTGATTTGACTGGATCCTTTTTGTATTACAGGACAAAGGTCATATCAGCTAAAGTCATGAAAACTACTTTGACCACTGACTTAATGCTGTGCACTAAATAATGAGCCATGTTCAAATACAGACTAATCCATAACATAATTTCAGTTTTTATTTTTTAATGGTCTTGACCTTAAATACCTAATATATACTGTATACGATATAGCTTTACTACTTGTCTTTCTGACTACTCAAAGCACTTTCAAAATGAAATATCACATCTATCCTTTCACACCCATTTACTCTCACATTCCCTCCCTGATGGTGCTGAGTTTCTATGTAAGTTTTCCAGCAGTGTTGGCCAAGCAGCAACCTGGGGGTTGAAAATGGAGGCCCATGCAGAAGTGCCAAAAGCTGTTCCTCGAGCGTCACATGGCTTTGCCCAATTCTTTCTTTAGTCAGTGGCATTGCTGACACATCCACGCCCACTTATATCCATTTTACATACCACTGATGCAACAGTGGATACATTTTTGGGGTTAGGTGTCTTGCCAAAGTACACATTGACATGCAACAGCTGGAGCTGGGCTAAAATCTTCAACCTCACAAATGAGGGTAGCTACCGATGCCCTTTAAATATGTAAGATGTGAAATATTAGGATTTTTGCTCATTTTTTACTCCAGAAACAGACCCCAAGATACCTAATTTATCCCCAGGGATAAATTTGAAATTTTAAAAGCAGAAGAAAGTTGGTCTAGCAATAACAACTGATATTAATGCAAGTTGAGGAGAGACACACAGCGCTGAGAGAGGTGCTCTTTGGCGCTAGCTGTTAGCATTAGCTTACCACTGACCTGTATGAACTCAAAGGAAACAGCATGGCAGAGTAGAAACTATAGACAACAGTTCAATCAATATTTATTTACACCCCTTCCAATGGTAAGTTTTGGTAAAAAGGGCCAATATCTGCTGATGTTACGCTTATAAATCTGTGCATCTTAAGCAGAGACACACAAATATACCTACAGAATGAGTTGGGGCAGGAGTAAGCTGCTTTGTGTGCGAGGGAAGGGGCTACAATAGTTGATCCATCTCATTGTCCCATAGACAGGGTACACTTTGCCAATCTACACCTCCACAGCACAAGTAGAATCATATTCTATGGAAAACACTGCACAGTCAGAAAAGAATGTCTGATTTCTCTGAATCATTGCTCTGTTTGCAACTAGAAGCACTACCTCACTCAACAAAATTGACTTAAATGGTAAACAGACTTGAGCTTGTGTTGCACTTTTCTTGTCATCAGGCTACCAAAGGTGCTTTTAGATCAAAGGTAACACCTACCCATTCACAAACTTTCCCCTTGCCCAGGGATACATTGCCATGTGAACACACAAGCTGGGCTCAAACCCTTGACCTTCTGATTTATGGACAAGCAACTCTTCAACTGAGCCACCAAAACTCTGTTATCTTGATGCTGATCACCCAGCACTGTGTGCTGTCTCACTCCCTCTGCTCACATCAGTTTTGGGGGATCGTTTCAGAAACGATGACGCCCATCTCCCTTACACCGCAAACCCCAAGGACAACAGAAACAATGGCGGAGTACAGTGTCATGTTGGTGCTGCAGAAGCTACTGAACTTGCTAAGGCTTTGATGGCAAAATCCTCTGCTCCTCTACGACCAATGGGAGCAGCAAGGGGACAGGAGAACAGCAAACACCATTTCTCAAATGGAAACAAAATGAAAACCGCACCACTATTACACTGTTTAAAGCACATGGCATCAAAAACGTGAAGAATCAAAATTCTGACATAGTAATAGGATGTTTTATTTTTGCTGTAGTAATATTTAAAATTTAGCTAACTCTGAGCTCTTTTGTAGATTGGCCCCATCATTTAAGGTATTGAGGGACAATAAAATCAAAAAAATTACGAACTCGTCTTAAAAAATGACAAACAAAGCAGACTCTTGACTGACACACTCTTTCACTGTGAATAAGCAGACTGTTTACCTCCACTCATTGTTTTGTTGTCATTGCACAGTGTGTGTCAGCCCTTCAACAATGATGTCTGTCTGTTTCCAGGACAAATCTCCATATTTCACATGCCGACAAAAAGTGCTCCTGTCTCTGATTTGCATTGAAGGTAATTACCTGCCAGCCTGCAGAACCCCAGATATGGTAAAGAGTCCAAAGTCAGTGATCACAACTTTGCCGTTGTCGTAAAACACGTTTTTGGACTTCATGTCTTTGTGTAAGATCCCTTTAGCGTGGAGGTAGCCCATACCCTGAGAATAAGGAAAGAGAGTGAGAAATGGGAATTTTCTATAAAGCAATGTGTACTATAGAGACAAACAACTCTGAGTTGTTTTACCTTGACCATCTCTTGTGCGATCTGTCGGGTCTTGTTTACATCCAGCACAACCTTGGCATCTCGCACCACAGAATAAAGTGTTCGGCCTTTACACAAGCTGCAAAAGAAAGGAGAAAAAATATTTCTAGTAGTCACAACAACTTATATACAGATTTATCTATTTATATTTAATCCTCTGACAAAGATTACAGGTTCACAAGATTACCTTAATATCCGGCAATCACAACAGGTCAAACCTTCCTATATTCAGTCTTTTCAATTTTTGTCTCATTGTAAACATTAACCTTCTTTGCCTTACTAATTTATAATAATTTATTACTGCTGATGCAATGCATGGCCATACTGAAAGATGTTTAAGCCATAATATTTCTTAAAAGCATGAAAAGTGATGACTACAATGGTGGCAGGAATTTAACAAAATTAGACTTATTTTGGTTGGAATGGCTTCTGTTTTTGTCACTAATATTTGTCCAAAATAATATCATAAATGTAAAGAAGTAAAATAGCACTTTCAACCAACTCTGATAAGAGTTAAGGTGTAAAATTGTAAAATTCAAAATTCAAAATGCCATGGGTCCTTTTATCATTTTGGTTATTGATTACTGATTTTACTCACATCCTCTGACCCAAGTGTTCAGACTGAAAAATGGCTTGCTTATTATAGATTGGAACTGACAATGGCTTTTAGCCCCCTTGCAAACAGATCTAAAACACCCACTTATCAGACATCTCAGCTGATCCAAGATAAATTACTCTTAGCAATCTGAAAGTCAAAATAGATAAGTTCTGAAAAAAATCCTTCACTGTACAGTGTATCAAGGAATGAAGAGAAGAGCCCCCTACACCAGGCTATTTTCTGACTGTTCTATAAACATTTTTACTTGTGCTGTTGAAATGGACACATTACAATGGCACCTAATCAATTCAATCAAGTTGCACCTCCTCAGATATTTTTAAATGCCACATTTTATTTGAACTACATTTATATTTGAGAAAGTGAAAGTTAACAATGCAGTTGTTTAAGATTGTATGTGGTGTTTTAATTTTAAAATTAATAATTAGTTAAAAAAATATTTTTATCAGTAGCCTAATTTGTTTTCTTTACTAGACATTTCAGGCAACCCCACGTGGGGTCCCGACCCCAGGGTTGAAAAACACTGGTTTAACTTGAAGGAAACAGGAGGGAGGTTAAGTGCCTTCTGATCATTTTGACAGATATTCTCATTTGTTGTGTCTGAAACAACTATTAATATAAAGTCAAACTCAGTAGTGCAAGAGGGGTGTCTTACACTGCCATGCTGACAGCTGTAATCACAGAGGTCACCAGTTACTGTGGTAACTCATTACAACATAACACTTGCAAACAATGTTTGCAAAAAAACCTCAGACAGCAGTATGGAAAAGTAGAAACCATCTTTGTAAAAATGACAAGACAGATAAATTCCCCTAACCTGACACACCAAATGGACTGTTTCATATATCCTGTGCAGAATATATCGTAACAACCCATCTGGAAAAGAGCCCATAGAAAGTGTTTGGGAAAGGGCAGAACTTTTTAAAAGCATATCAAGCAAGGGACTTAATGAACATTCCGTTAATCACATTCAATCAGATGCTGCTGATGCTTTCTTTTATCAAGACGATTGTTTCAGTAAGTAATATTAAAATTAAGTTTTTGTCTTTGTTTACTGAAGAACTGCTTAAGTTTGAGTCCAGCCCTTTAAGAAACAATCTGAACACTATCTCATTGCTTTCTCAACCAAACACTTGGTCAACCAGACAAGAAGCTGGAGATGAGGCAGGCATTCAGCATTCTGGCTAACAGCTATACTGTGCCTGTGTTAGATAAGCCACCTTCCTAATTATATCAATGTGTGAATAACATTCTCCCTTCTTGTAACCTAGAAAGATAAGGTGTGGGAAAAAAAACAATCACTTCCCTATTATGTGAACCAATGAGTCAAAATGAACATCAGTCAAAATTCATGGTTTGAATGAAGCTTTAAATGTTTTTATCTCTGTTTTAAAATCCAGCATTTTACCATGGGTGTTGATAGGACTTTACTGACTTTTACAGCCAGCCTCAAGTGGACATTTCAGGAACTGCAATTTTGCATGTTTGTCTTGGGTCCAACGATACAATTTCCGGCCGCTTCTTGCTGTTAACTAAGTTCCAGCCCTGACCTGAAGTTGTCAGTTTGTGAGACCTGGTCAGTAAACTGGAGCAGTTGAAGATTGACTCTAAAGGTCAAATCTTCTTACTCTGAGCTAAAGTGTGACCCAACTCTGTGTCACGGTGTTACACTTGCTGTCTTGGATTTAGTGTCACATTACGCAAAACTTTATTAATAGCCTCACACCTGAAGCCCTCAACTCCAACTGTGCCACACAGGTGACCGACAAAGGACCTGAAGCCAACAGTTCATGCATATTCATCACTGATGTTGACCTGACAGCGACTGCATTTTGAGTAGCTTTCCTCCCAGGGGTTTTTTTTCAACACACAAAAGGAGTTCATGCATTTAATGTCACTTCAGCTGATGCCTGTACATACAGATGACAATTTTTGCTTAACTTGGACAAACAGGATGTGTGTAAAACTAAACTAAAGCCACACAGACAGGATTGTATGAGACTAATAATCTGTTGCAACAGGTGAAAAAAAAGGCAGAATCTGTTCTATGCATGCATGGATTTTAAGAAGGGGTAATGAGTAGTTTTGGCCAATCATATGTCACCAGGAGTCAATGTATGTTGTCAAGTATGAATTAATGAATGCTTTATTTCGAACATAGGTAGTCATCATAAACAAACACATGCATATACCAAAAGCAAAAGAAAACAATCAAAGACTGCTGTCGACACCCTACATGTGCGGCAAGTCCATATGCTTGAAAAGAAGTCTAAACATATTTAATCCTACCCCTTTTATTACCATGTCCTACAGTGATGTTTTTAATTTTTACATATTCATAACATTCAACCACCTATTTAGGAGCCAATGTTCCTTATAATATAATGACTATAAAATGTTATATATACAAGTTCACACTTAATCTTTCACCTATGTATAATGCTTAATTTCTATACATATAATCCAAAGTAAAGTACATATGAAGTACAAGAGCATGCCAAAGGCTATCTGAAGTGATGACGTCAACAAATAAAGTTTACAGCGTAAAAGTCTATTCAGGAAGACTGCTGTGTGGCTGTTCATCCATTCATTAATTTTTTTAACACTTTGTTTTTATTGTTTTTTAGAAGACAACAACAAAAATGAACATGAAGGGTTCATAACTGCCTTGACTCTAAAACAATTATGTTACTGTGGCCTTATTTTATTAATTCAGTCTTTATCTTGTCATTGCAACATAAACATTGCTCTTTATTCCATTTCTCTTGAAATTGAGCCTCCTGAATCCTCACGTGGTGGGTTAAATTTCCATAACATATATTTTTTTTACAATTTTCAACCACTCTTCTTGTGTTGGTGGATCAGTCTTATACCATTTCCTTGTCATGCCCTTTCTACAAGCTGTTAACAAGATTTTCAACAAATATCTGTCCTCTCTTGTGACAATATCTCCAGTTATCACACCAAAGTACATCACTTTATGTATCAGAGGTGCCAAACTGTATGATTCTCACACAGAGCCAAAATACATGTGAATGATCAACATTCATGGCCCCACATTTTTCTCCAACATGGCTGTGCTACAGACACGTATTTGCTCTTAATCTTAGGTGTAACAAATAATCTGATAACATTTTTCCCACAGTCTTCTCTCCAGATATGTGAAGACGTAGTGGATTGTTCCATTCATTCATTCTATGTCACCTCTTATTCATTTCTTTCACTTTCCTTCTGCTCCAGCACCGGTGATAGCATATTAGAATGTTCACTGTCTTAAGCATTGTAATAACCTGAGTTTGCCACAACCTTGTTTAGAAAATCATCCTGCTGCTGTCATATTTTAAAATCCATCTCTACTCCTCCACAGTCAATGTTTCACTGCAACCCTCCTCCACCAAGGCACCTCCAATCTTTGCATCACTGTCCACGTCCATCATAGACAGAAATGTACAAACACAAGCATTTTAATGGTTTTGTTCTCCTAATAAGGACAAACTTAACCAAGCGTACATTCTACCAGGGGCTTTTAAGTTAACATTCATTTAATTAGAAGTGATTAGAGAGCACAAACCCAGACAAGGCATTACTGACATTGAAAGAAGCCATAAACAAAACATTTACAATGACTTACATTCCACTTGCAAGCAGCTTTGTTTTGGTGCTACTTCGATACACAGCCTACATGTCCTCTCATTGTAAGGGTTAAATTTTTAGAAACAGATGTGAAACCAGAAACACAGCATTTCATTCTGCTCTAAATTACACTGTTGATTTTTCAATGTAGACATTCAGTGATACAAGTTAAAGAATTTTGGTACATTCACACATCCTGATGATATCACAGCCAGTATATAGGACATACAGTACTGTGCTCAAGTTTTAAGCAGGTGTGGAAAAATGCTGAAAAGTAAGAATACTGACACAAAAAACACCAATGTTAAAATTAACAATTAACAAATGCAAAGTGAACGATGCATGACGATTACAAAGAAAGCTTCAGGGTTTCAGCTCTGTGTTCAACAGCGGCCCTTTGGTGACTGTTTAGGAGCAGATGTGCAACAGAACTTTGATGATGTGCAGTGGAAATACTTAGATGTCCAGACGCTTATTTGACTTTGTGTTATCCCCTTACAATCAGATAAACCTCAGGGGTGGTTTTTATCTGTCCTGTCAAGTCTCTGTTTTCCTGGTTTGTGCCACAGGATGATGATCATTCCTCCCCACTCACCTCAGTGAACTTCTCTAATAAGTCGATGCAGCATTCAGACATGAGCCTACTCAGTCCAAGTGAAAAACTCAGCTGTTTGCATTCACACAAAAGGCGCGTCCAAAAAATGTCAGGATAATTTCAGGGGATTTTTGCAAGTGTGAATGGGGTTTATGTCCATGGAGCTTAGCATTGCCGATTTCTTTGTCTTCTTTGATATCTTAAAAATAGTGAAAAAACAAACAAACTGTATGGTTTCTTTGCAGATTTTGTGAAGTTTTATCTATGGTTACATTTTTATCTTTTTTAAACACCAAAGGAATCTTTTTTTTTTTATCGTTTTTCCTTTTTCTAGCTTACTGTTGACAGAAGTACCTGTGAGACGTTTGGCATTTTGCTTAAGTGGGTTTGACTCTAGTTTTTTTTTTATTTCCTCACAGAAAAAATGTCAAGATAAATAATCTGCAATGCCATTTAGTTAAAAGAAAAAAAAAATCAAGGGCCGTATTTTTTGCCTGCATAACCCAGCTCTGGTCTTGGCTGGAGGTCGTTTGTGGTCGCCCTATGGTAATGATGGTGAACAAAACTCAATGAGCGCTTTGACTTACTAATGAAGTCACATCAACAAACTAAAAATTGGAAATGTACATTGGCATAAATTGTGCAACATTGTAAATAAAAGTCCTGCAGTATCATCAAAGACTGCCATATTTGCTGTATACTCAGAAACTCGCTTCTGTTGAATGAGAGCTTCAATAAAGGTATGCATTTAATGTTTATGGCTCTGCAAAGGCAGCCTGAAAGCCTTCATTCCTGGTAAACCAGTAAACAACACTTACGTTTAATGCCATAGCTTTTCATGTTGCACTCTGTGCTGCATGTCAGTCATAAATATTGCATGTCGTTTTTCTGTCATTGTTTTTTTACATGAGAGAAGCAGTCTGTGCTGTGAGGGCTGATGGAAAAACAAAGCCACCTGTTGGACTGACATTTTGCTATTCTTTCAGTAATCAGCAGCACTCACGCCTCCTCTCACGACAATTTCAGCTGGAATCAACTGCAATCATGCATCTTAATTAATCAGTCAGTCTTTTATTTAGGAGGTATTTACAATAAACGAGGTTGGAGTGAAGTTTTGAATTACCTTTGTTTTCTTGGAGCATTACTGCAGTGAGCCCAGCAGAATAATTCATTTCCCATTTCTTTTCTTTCACTCCCAATAAAGAATGAAAAAGTGAAGGTTTACTGTTGAACAACAGAAATAAAGGGGTGTGTGGTAATTTGTGAAGAACACATCCTTCTTTGTTCACAGCCTGTGTTTGGCAGTAGGAGAGTGGCAAATATGCGAATTATTTCCTTTTGAACATCATGAGCTGTGCTAATTAGTTTAACCAAAGTGTTTTTCCTTGTGAGATGCACATTTGTGTCGTCTTCAAGAAGACATGAGGAAAGAAGAAGAATTTAAAGATCATTAGTCTTGGAAACAATTGGTGTTGTTCTCCACATGGCAGGGTTTTAATGTTGCAGGACTTGGGAAAAATGCAGCCACAATGTGGGCGTTGGAAGCTTAGAAACCCCACAACAAAAGCAGCTTGCTCTTGTTAAAACCTTGCTAACCCCACTGTCAGTCACTTTTACCCTACTGTATTACAGGAGGTTCAGGTCTGTGAATGATCTTTAAGGAGTCCTGGAGAGAAAAGGAAAATCATTCTGGACAGCTAACTGACAAAAAAAATACAACTGTAGTTCAAAGAAAGAATAAAAGTATATTTAAGAGCTCTGAGATGCTGCCAGCTGTATTGTGTGTTTTTTTATTACTAATATACCACATTAAAAATCATATTTTTGTCATGCTATAAATTTTGCACCAAGGTCCACTTTGACTGAAGAATGAACTGATGGTATTTTGGAGGGACGAGCTCCTCTGTCCCAACTGCGCTCTATTTGTCTGGTACTTGTATACCTGGAGGTGAAAACTGCCATATAGTGGCTCTAGTTTCTATTTAACATTAGATCTTTCACTCTTACCTGGTGATGATGGCCAAATGTGGTGGACTCATGCAGGCGCCCATAAACAGCACCACGTTTTCATGGCGTGTGTTCCGGTAAGCCATCACTTCCCTCTTGAAGGCCTTCAGTTGGTCCTCATTGTCGCGTTCGATGTCAATCAGGCGAATGGCCACCTCACCATGCCAGCGTCCGTGGAAAACTTTGCCAAAGCGTCCCTTGCCAATCATCTCTCCGATCTCCAGCTGTTCAAATGGGATGTCCCACTCTTGCAGGAAGATGCTGGTCTGGCTAGCTTTGCGCGGGAAGTTTCGAGCAGACAGGAGCGACAGGTTCATCTCCTCAAACTCGTCTCCAGAGTCCTCGTCGTTGCATTCCTCATTCTGTATATGAGCAAAATTCACTACTTTAAGATGTGGATCCAGTAAGTCATAGATGACAAAATGATTTATCAGAATTATATAACGTATTTGGAACTCATTACATCATTTACATGAATGATACTGTCTGATAATAAAGCATAATTGATTGCAACATTGATGCACATAAATGTTTGTTTCAGAGACAGAAATAATCACAAAATGACAGTCATAATTTAAAAAAAACACAACAGGGTCAAAAGGCAAAATGCCTGCTGCCAACTAGTGGCTGGAGGCTGACTTGCAATACAGAACAAATGTCTTGACTTTCACCAAATTGTTAAAACATAAAATATCAATGCTGTGCTGTAAAATGTTGATACAGTACCGTGCCACAAAATATCACAATATTCTGGTTTATCAATATTGTCACTGCAAATTTCATTAAGAAAAAATAAGTAAAGGATTCAGTTTTCATAGAGTATGACAGAAAGTCAGGCCTCAAAGTGCTTCAAAGATTATGTAAAAAGAAAAAGAAAAAGGAAAAAAAAACATGACTTCTATCAATGTCATTTAAGATTTACCCTCTTCAAACTCTTTTTGTTCTTGATTAAAGCACATTCGGCTGCATGATACCTTAATTTTTCAACCTGTCTGCGTTAACTAATAGAAAATAGAATAGAGTTAGAAAAGATGACCAGAGGCAGAGGGGGGAAACTATCCTTTTCATTCAGAATTGATGTAAACTATAATGGACAGCAGGGGTGGAAATGACCTATTTAAGGATTCCTGCTGGAATATTATTCAAAGCAATCTGCATCAAATTTGCTCTAAATATGTATCATTGTTTCAGGAGCAATTGTGACAATCTGTGAAGGTGTGTAATTTCCACCCTTTTCACTGCTTCTGAAGCAGAGTTCACACCAAGGATTCTCGAAGAGCTGTGCCAAAAAACACTCAACATGAGGACAATGCAGCCAACTGTGACACGTGGTGAGAAATGAGAGTTTGGTTCCTTTTTTGATTTCACAGTGGTGCTAATGACACACATGGGGAGATAAAACAGTGTTAAACATACCAAAGTTATTACACTTCCAGGTGTCTCATCAAGCGAATAAATCAAAAGGACTCACATCTGATGTAGGCTCAACTTCAATCTGGAGTAAAGGGTTTCCCTCATTCCTAAGGCAAGAAGCACAGATGAAGGGAAAAAGAGACATCAGATAACACAACTCTGTCTTTTACAAAGAACTTTGATTGGTAAGATTGTATCTCTACATGGACCAAAGAAATGTGTAATGAAGCCAACCCTTTCAGTAATGGAAAAATAAAGATGTTGTTTCTTAAAAGCAGTACCATAATGTATAACATTTCCTGATTCTGGGACTTCACAAAATGACATAACACTTTACCACACATAATGATAGCTGTGTCCCAATTCTGGGGCTGCATGTCTATAGCTGTGTGCCATTTCAGTGGCTGAATTCTAAAGAATTCATTAAGGCTGATTATAACACAGCCAACACGTAAAGGCTTACCCATTTTAAATGTGTCTTCATATACATTAAACAAAGAATTCCTTTTCTACTTTTCATAAACCAATATAGGGTAAATGTAGTATGTCCTTTATCCGCATCGTGGAGCTCACCAGGAAGACATGGGATGAACGTGCCTATAGATGACCAAAGGTTGGAGTACAGATGTCACAGTGTTTTAAGAAACCACGCAGCCCTCATGTACAGACACTTTTCACTAACTGTAAACCTTTTAATTCACCCCTGAAGTTTTCTCCTTTGGTCTGGTTGAGGTTTACATTCCACCTCAAGCTTGTGTAATGGAGGCATTACAACAGCGGGATGACCAGATAACAGACGTAGAAGAAAAAATCCTGACTTCCTGCTCATCATCCTGTGGGATTTTAGCACAGCAAATCTCACATGTGAACTACCTAAATACGGGCAGCCCCACCAGGGACACCAACATATTGGACCACTGCTACCCAGTTTTAAAGGATCTCTATCGTTCTGTCCCCGGTGCAGCTTTAAGACTCTCTGATCACTGCCTGATCCATCCTATCCCTTCCTACAGGCAGTAACTAAAAACTTCCAAGCCTGTGCTTTAGACTGTGAAAAAGACTTCCCTAGAGACAGGTTAATTCAATAATTCAGCACACTGTTCCCTGAGGTGGGGTACACTTACACTATGGGCTTTACGAACTAATTCTTAAGCTGAGGTGTATGAAGTGGCCCAGTCACCCTTGTACTGTTCTTTAAGTAGACCTCAGTGAAAAAACTGGACACATCCCATCTACAAACGACAAATCAGCTGCACTATTACCTGAAAGGACTAGCTACTTTTTCCATCTGAAGTGCACCATGTATGATTGTTTTTAGGTTTGCTTTTTTTCCAATGTTGACTGTTTATTGACAAAATAGGTGTTAGAGACCTTTAACACAAAATTACTCATTTGATATGAATTCACCTTTTTACCTTTCCAACCTGACAAGTTGAAAATCAAAAAAGTCATTATATGTAACATTCCTCAGTCAGTTGCCTAATAGACATAAGCATGTTGTCTTGGTGGAACAAACTTGCCCATTTATGAGTGGCCTTTACGAGTGAAAAGTTAGTTATTAAATGAATATTAACTCCTTAAATTAATGCCCATTAATATCTAACAAATTATCACAACTTTCAGTATATTTTTCTGCTCCATTATGAATCAGTAATTGGCATTGCTTAAGATAATAATCACATTTCTTTATATTTTTTTCCAAAATCAAAGACGATTTTTTTATTACTTTAAAATTGTGTGTATTTATTGTTAACTGCTTTTTGCGTGAAGAAATAATTTTATTTGACTTAATTCTGCTTACCAACAGCTTGTTTTCTCTTAAACAAACAACAAACCTTTATCATTCCCTTTTTGTCGGACATGAGCTCATATTAAATAGAAGCCTGCAGGTTGCAAAAGACCAATAACATCAACACCATTTGAAAGACTAATCGACGAATATGGACAAGTCTGAATATGAAAAACGCATTTAAGTGCATTTGTGCTCTGAACCCTTATTAAAATCTGACCCTGGCATGTACACAGTCACCTACACAGTTGGCCACCTCTTTCCCAGCCCTCCTCCGTGCATATTACAGGCGGTGAAGCATGAGCACATGACCCCTCTCAGTCTCTCTGTGGTATATTAACATGGGTTCATACTACTTTTCTGCTCTGAGCAGCAACCACAGGCGAGCTAGCTGATAAATTTATGTGATTCCTGCAGTGTAAAGGGCCACTACCGCCAGCTCTAATGAGGGGTACCTGCCGGGTGTTAGGGGTCTGAGACAGACCCTCATTAACCCCAGAATCAGGCCATTAGGGCCAAAGAAATGTGCCAACTGCCACGGCAGGAGCATACGAAGATGTGGGGAAGATGGGGCAATAGGAATCTACTCAGAGGAAAGTGGGTTTGTAAATGTGGCAATATGTGTTAATCTGGCAAATATATGAGAGAGAGAAAAAAATTATATCTAAAGACGATGTCATGTATGTTTGTCTTTTGAGAAATTCTGCGTGCAGACTTCATCAATCAGGAATACACCATGCATGAACTCTGCAGGCTTTTTTTGGGTATATGTCTGCTTAAAGGGACAGTTCAGTATTTTTTAAGTGGGGTTGTATGAGCCCCATATGGCCACTAAGTACCTTAGATGCAGTAGAACGTTCTCTCCTCTCCCTCAGTAAGCCACAGTCTGTAAGAGTCTGTTACACAGATATAGCCGCAAACAGGGAAGTATCGTAACAAGAACAGAGGGTATTTTCGCCGCCTACAAGAACTCCCATCAAAAAATAATACCACAGTTTAGGACTACGCTACTTATGCGTGTTTTTAAGTGCATTAACTTTTCAGAAATATAAAGTTTATCTGAAACTAACCGACTCACGTCACGTATTCCTCCACGCAGCACTTCCGCGAGCCGCTGAATCACTCCACCTCCCTCTCAGCTGATGTAAACATAACAGGCTTGATATGGTTTACAAGACTTAAAAACATGCCTAGTCTTTTTGTCTTTTTTGTCAATAACTGTATCAGGAAATGTCCTTTGATTATTTTTTTTTATTTTTCACTTTTTTCTTGAGAAATAAAAGTAAACAATTCTGGCAAGTATTTGTCATTATTATGTTATAAATGCTAAAAACAGTGTGTGATTAAAAAAAAAAAGACAGATTTGAACTTTCAACAGCTTTCTCTTTATAAACAAATTTTGTACCTATTTTACATAAACCCAAACATTTTTGTTTGCCTCCAGCATTTAGTGTCCATGTTACACTTTGTCATATTAGTCCATGTTCAGGCATTTTTTTTTTGTTTGGTTTTTTTTACTGATAGTCCCCCTGAAGCAGTGCCTGTCCGGACAAAGACAGCCTCCACCTTGCGGGCTCAGATTTCTCCCCTCCTCCCCCTCAGGCAAAGCTCGGCTTCCCAGCTTTCAGAATCCATTGGAATTATTTGGATAGCGTGGAAACTTGAGGAGCTACGGTAGTTTGAATCACGTATGTCTTTTTCTTTCTCAGGCGACAGCTTCGTATTTTATAAGAGTTTTATTTTGTTAAATAATAATGTGAATTTAAGAACGATCTGCAGTGGTAGGAGCCTGACCCTCTTCACCTCTCTGGTTCCTTGCTGAGTTAATCTTTCCCTTGCTCCCCTCCTGAGGGCTTTTTTCTGCATTTTCTGCAGACAGGCTGACCGTCTTCAATTAGTTTCCCCTCTGCATCCTTGTAAAGTCCAAAATACGACCAGACCTCAGACTTTGTCCATTTCAAGGGGAAAAGCTCTCTGGTACAGTATCCGTGTGAGCACCAACCACCATACTTTCCCTTTCAGAGGCCAAACATTGCAGACTGCACATGCGCCTGCGTCTGAGGGGCCACTTCTGCTTTGCCAAGGAGTAGACACATAGTTTTGGCTTTTCCAGGTAATGAGCAACATCGCTGTGAGTCATTAACAAAGTGAGGTTATCAAATACAGTTTTAATGGTAATTAATATAGAGAACCGCAACACTAACCGTCAGAAATTTTAACTGTGGTTTATCATCTTTTCATTCACACAATTATCCATCAGTTAATATACATTTATGTATCTTTCCATCCATCCTGCAGAGGCATCATCATTTTGCTAAAAATGCATGTATGTTTGTTATGGTGTACATAACCACACATTTGTACCCAAGATCTTAGTTCTTTAGCCACACAGGCGTTGCTGTTAAATAACTGAAAATGGGTTTTTTTTCATACCCATTTAAATAGATTTTGGTTGACTATGGAGGTGGAAGTGTGGAATCATATATATTCTTCATCTCTTCCCATTCAAATGAGCTCCCTATTAAACTGCAGCTATATAATTTTTTTCATGCATCATTAATGTTTTAGCACATATCACAGTAAAGACTTTACCAAATAAATCTGATAAAAAAAAAATAAAATCACCAAGTCATACTGTTATCATAATGTTAATGAATGTAACTGTGCACCTTCAACACTTCCATATTATTAAAAACAATATGTAAGGGGCACTGATATCATGTCTGCCCTGCCTTTTTCTGATTCTTTTTATTCCCAGCCATCATTTTCCATTTCTTTTTATCTCAAACACCTCATTTTTTTTCTAACTCTAATGTAAAACCCCCTGTTGTGTTCTTTAATCTAAAAACCTTTTGATTTCCTCCATCTAGTCCCTGTTTGAAGACTATGTTGATATATTGAAAATAAATTTACCAGTGGCATTATTTGCTATTGATTTTACAATTATCATTTGGCGCTACAGTCCATATTTCATCAAAATTGACCGCCATCCTCTCCTTTATTTCTTTTGATGGATTGACATCCTAATCTAATGAACATCTGGGTCAAAAGGCATCTTGTCATTCCTCCTCCTCCTCCGGTTGTTTTCCCATAACCACTGGCGTCCTCACAGAGCCACTAAAAATCCAGTTGGCATCACAAGTGTAGCATGAACTAAAGGGCCATGCTAACATCAATCTTTGAGGACTCATCATGTCGGCCCTCACATAAAAAATCGTCAACCAAATATCCGTGCTCCAATGAGTCTGACTTGGCCTCTGACCAGCAGCAGCAGAGAGGGAGAGGAGGAGACGAGGGAGCATGCAGAGTAAAGGGAGATTACTCAGGGAAGGCCTGATGAGGATCAGAAGAAGCCTCTTAATTTCTTTACAGGCAGACATATGGTTTGTGTTATAGACTGTACTCACCCTGGTTCAGACAGGACAGGGTGCAGGATGACCTGTGGTGCTCTGCTTGGAGGGGCTTCTGGAGTAACATCTGGAGGTGTTGGAGTCAAAAAAGAGCAGCAATTAGAGCAAATTAATATGCACAATGAAATCTGTTAAGGAACGCAGTAAAGGAAGTATTAGTTAGAAGAACTGGATCAGGAATATATGTGGACTTGATCTTAATTTAACAAAGACCAACAACTCAATTTGAAAGTATAAAAGAGGACTTAAAGGTTCATGGACAGTTGATTTATTTATGAGAACACAATTGTATAATATGACTGGGTGATACGGACCAAATATCACATCTCAGATTTTTTTTAAAGTCTGAATCTAATTTTTTTCTGTAAAGACAAAGTCAAATCTAAATGGGCAAATATATATTGACACAGAGGGATTTTTAAAAGCAATGTGAAAAAGATTTTTTTTTTAATCTTATCCTTTATTGATGAATCAAAAAAATAATCAGCCAATGAAACATTAACTGAAATTATTGTTAGCTGCATTCTGGATTGCAGCTGTCAGCCAGAAATTTCAACATTTTAAGCCAACTCCTTTCTTTGTCTTTAAAGTCAGGTCACATTTGTTTCTAAATTATAATTTAGCCAGGAATAACTTCAGCTGCTTAGCAACATTTAACCATGGCTGAGGTGGCTTGGCAGCAGTGAAAGAAATATAAAACTGACACACTGGCTAAAAGGTGACTACCTAATTTTGTTTTTTTTTTTGTATTTTGTTGTTTCTTTCTTTTTTCTCTGCAAGTTTGAAATAAAAGCATTCATTCATTCATTCATTCATTCAAGGTTCTATAGATATTGCCACATTTCAGCTTGTCAAAAGAAAACTTAATACATTCAAAGGGCTGATTTACTGTTATGCGTCAAAGACAATTACAAATGCTCAGTAATAGCCAGAAAAACTTGCTCAAGGAAAAAATTAAGCAAAGTAAAAAATAAATGTAATTCAGACATAAATGAGAACACAAAAAATGTTGGAAAAATGAACAATGACTGAAGCACAGTGCAAATGAAACAACTAAACAACTTCATCACCATCAAAGCAATCCAATGTAATAATAATAATAATAATAATAAATAACTCAGACATATCCAGAAGAGAAGAACTTCAATAGACAAATGGCAAAAATCTAGTCTTGAATCTAAGTGCTCCAGAGCTTTAGAGGTGCTCACTGGAATAGTTTATTATTTACAGGAAAGAGTGGAGGAGGAGAGGGCGTAAACACTCTGATGGGAAATGGCACAGTCTTACGGCAGAGAGAAACGATAAATATAAAGCTATTTGGATATTTTCAGCATTTCCGGCCCAGATTCCAAAAATGGATATGAGGAAAATTGAGCTGGGGTTCTGTTGGGGCAGCCTCAGGATGACCGGAGGTAGCACCACTTACAGGGCTGACTGCACTACACCAGACAAATCCCAGCTGTTGATAGACAGTATGAAGTATCAATACCTTTGCACAGTGAGTCCTTTATACATTTTAGTTATGAGTGATGTCAATAAAAAACTTTTATGATGACTTATTTTCAGAACAGGGTTGAGTTTATGAATACTTTTGCATCTGTTTAAGTTATTTTAAAGGGACCTTTGACTTTTCAGAGAGGACACTCTGCCTCTCTCTCTCTCTCTCACACCAAAACTCCACTTGAAACACTGGGTTGTGCTCATTCTGAGGATTACAACCAAGGAACAAAACACATGAGGACAAAGTTTGAACTCACAACCACATAAGGCAAGAAGGGCTAAACTAAATGCATGCATTTTTCATGTCTACAATACATTTATTAAAGCGCTTGGTACAATGCGGTGACCTGACTGCTGGTCAAGGCAAAGGCAAATTGGATTAATTTGTTAACAGGACTGGTTGCTGCCTTTTAACTCCAGTCTGGTAACTGTTCAAAGCCCCTGTGCCCATTCAGAATAAAATCATATACATTCCTCTGTGGTTAGAGCCCTGTACTAGGGGACGTAGGCATGGTAAGCAAGAAAAGACCTTCAAGACCAATTCGGTTAAGCAGTACTGTTTGACACTTTAAAACTTGCAGTTCATTTATTGAAAGAATGACCATTATTGCAATATTACACAGTGTTATCACACATTACATCTTATCCACATATTGTGCAGGCCTAGTTTGAATGTATGGCTGCTGAGCAGTTTATTTTTCACTAGCAGAAACAAATCTTTAAAGACTCTTTTGTTGAAGGCTGTATTTGTAGTTAATTCACTATTTTTTGTTTATATTTATTTTGATCTGCTTTAGCATTGAGGTATTTGTTTCATTTGTAGCACGTTGCAGTCTGAGTAATTTATACATAAACATGTTTGACTGGAAAAAATGCTGGGCAATTGAAACACCTCCACTCTCCCCTTGTCACTGAATTTTCATGTTCCTTTCTTGATATAATCTGTATTTAAATTTCAGGTTGCTATTAATGTATAGCAAAGTGATTTTACTCTGCTACACTATCACAGCATGGGTCTTTAGAGAGTGTGCAGCAAATCCACATGTACTGTAATCACCACAGACAGACGTGCAGCACAGTCAGCATGCCAGCATTATCTGAAACAAAGGAACAGCATGATGATGAATCCTCTGCTTTTCTTTAACTCTCCTGTAAGCAGTGATCTCAGCTATTGTGTTCAGTCTACCTCTGAAAGACATCAGAGGATTTGCTGCCACGCTTGTCGTCTGCTTTGGCACATACTTACAATATGTAACACAAAGTGGGAGTAATAAAACAAAGATGTTCCCTTTGTGATGTGGCACAGTGCATTAGAAGCTGGCATCATTGCCATGCAGCAAGATGGACGTGTTGTTTGTTTTCTCTATGGAGACTGCATGGATGTTTGCATGGATTTATTGCAAAGAGCAGAGAGCCAGGAGGATCGAAGGCTCTAAATGGGCCAGTGGTGTGACTCAGTGCCTGAACTCTTGGACAAACTTCTGCGGAGAACTTAAACCAGGAATGCACACTGGAATCAGAGCTGGATGATAAAATGTCAGCCAGCAGTCCACACAATTAAGAGAAAAACTGAAAACTGTCCAAAGGCCCACCCAAAAAGATGGGACCAGATTCTCACTGACATTGTGTTATATTCTGTTTAAAGGTCTTTCAGAAAAACTACCTATTAGACAACAGTCAAAAGTAAGAACTTTTTGTTTAACACAGGATCATAACACCAGCAGATTGCTGCTTCAGCACATAGCCCTCGACTCTTCTGTCACTTCAACATTTGTATATCTGTGACTGTGGTCACTTGCTATTTTAGTTGGGAGGATTTATGTGCACAACCTCTGCACAACTTAATTTCCATTTGAATATATAATATCTCTGATATAAAGGCATGTTGGCAACTAGGCAGCAGTCATAGAAGCAATTATGCCGATGACAGGGTAATAGTTTAGATAGAGAATTTGACTGGGATTTCAGGTCTTTTTTTTATTTATTAAAAAAAATACATATTTTTACCAACTTGTTAATCTGGTGCTAGCTATTAAGTTATCTGACCTTAACTTATGCTGAGCAATATATCCTTTTAACGTTGTATTTGCATCCAAATAGCATCTATGTGTGGTAAAAAGCTATAACTTAGAAACTACTCGCCACCCTAATCATCTCATCTGTATGGTTTTTGATCCGACAATTCTGTACTTTTAGTTCAGTTAAAACAGTTATAAATCTTATTTTGCCACTATATCATCCTGTTCATTCTAATTGCTCTAATTCCAACTGATGAAACTTACAATATTTACATCACCACTTTGGATCTTTTTTGGTCTTGATAAGAATGGATGAATCATCCTATCTCACAGAAGAACAAGTGTCACAAGCCACTCTGCTTTTTTGGGTTTGATGTACATGCAGACACACATAGAAACAATCATGCAGCAGAAAAATATTTTCTGATTTCATTTAATATAGAAAGTTCAGATAAAATGAAAGCAGCAGTGTAATTCCTCCACCTTTATCCTGTTAAGACCATGAAAGCGTGAAGAAGACTACGACAATAAGACATCAGTTGTGTAAAGTTTGTGGCAGCTTGGCTGAAAGCCATCTGAGTAGACATCCTGTGTCTGCTTGGTTTAACACCGAATTTCAACCTACTTGCTTAATTGACCTCTTTTCTTATTAAAATCAACAGACCTGTGGCTTGCCTACAGTACATCATTTCTCCCTCTCTCTCTCTTCCTACTTGGAGGCTCTTGTCACAGTGAAACCTGTCCAATTAAACCATAAAAGACAAAATTAGAGCTTAAATGAAGAAGTTTGGCTAAAGCTGAAGCTCCTATCATGAGTTCACTTTGAGTTTGATCAAAAATCCTCTTATTACCCATGCTTGCATGTGCATGTGTATTTCAGCCCGTGTTTGTGTAGCATGTTTCAACAACAGAGTGTAAAGAATTGAATAAAGGATGTCTTTTCAGCTAAAATACCATCAACCTTATTGTCACACTTCAAATGAGCAATTGGGTGAGTTCTTGGAATTAATACTTTTTAGTTAATGAAGTGAATCGTCATTGATAGGATCATTTCATCTACTCACTATTTTCTTTTTTTTAAAACAAAAGTTGGCATCTACTGTAAATTTACAATGATATAAATGTGAAATTAGTTTCACTTAGACACTAACAGATTTAGACTGTTGGTACTCATGGTAAACAGTTGTGTTGGACTGTGTTGTAACACAGCTAGCACAGGTATACTGATGTAATTTAGCTACAAAAACAGACAGCAATCAAGACCCATGAGACATTGCATGCTGTCTGCTCACACTTTTCCAAGAACTTGACTCCCCAAATTTCAATTATGTCTCATTCTTTTTTCTCTGACTCCTTTCCAAGTTGTTCGAGCTGTAATAAGCTGCCAAATGAGCTTAGACTGTGCAGCACTAGCGAGAGGTAAAATAAATGGTCTGGGCACTGACAAATCATTAGGAGGCCTGAGCAAGAGGCAATGAGTGGGTGTAAGGGCCAAGGGTCCTACAGCAAGGCTTAGGTGAGGAGAAAAAAATCAACAACATCAAAAGAACCGTCCTCCTTACTCTTCCTGCAGTCCTGTATGGGTAATGATCAATTAGAAGGCACTTACCTGGGAAGATGAATTGTTGTTTGTATTTGAAGTAACTTGATGCTGCAGGAAGAAACAAAGTTCAAATTAGTTCAACCTTAAGTACTGTGGACTTAAGTATATTACTGTACCATACCATAAGTTAAATCTATAGTCCAATAGGTTTAGGGACAATACAATTTATAAAATCAACTTTTGATTTATAACACGAATGTGAAAGGACATCGAACATTCAGTAACACATTTCATAATGTTACTGAATAAAGTCATGTTGGTGTGCATTAACCTAAACAAACAAACTTTCATTAACCACTTTTTTCTGTTTTTTTGTAAAGCATTTTCAGCTACAATTGACCTTGCCTGTGTTTGCTGTACAGATTAAGTTTGTTTGATTGATTGATTGTTCTGCCATAGGGTAAAATACAAAACGTAAGCTGCTTCATAGAACAAACTATCACAAAACATGTCAGAAGTAGAGCAAAAATATCCTTTCTATTGAGAAGTGCTTTCACCACAGTTGTTTGTTTTTCACTTAATAATAAATGCTGCCCAGATCTCATAAAATTGTTACTAAAGCTGTCGGCATCTATGCTAATCTATGTATGAGCTGTGACTTACTGCTGTTATCTCACCCATGGCCTCCACCTCTTTCTGCTCAAAAGTCAAAAGGACACTGATTGGACCGTGCCACCTTGGGCCAAACACAGTCTTACATTTGGAGCTTGAATCTGTCTAAATGCAGACATGGAATCAGGTGGATCTAACTGCTGCGCAAGGTTAGGTTGAGGGAGATATCTGATTAGACATCAATATTATAGGGAATTTTTCATATCCTTTAAACAGCATAGACAATCAACATTGTTATTCAAACTTATGTTTTGTTAGGAAGAGAGTTTAGAAGAGACAGCGGGAAAGTGCCAGACGACTTTGAAAGTCACATCAATCACTGAATAACTGACCTGGAAATACACTCAGATTAAAAACATCAAGTCAGGACATGGTTAATCTCATCATTGAATACAACAGAGGGGCTTTTACTTTGAAACACACCTTGGAGGTCTTATTACATTGTGTTAAAGCTCTGGACATATTGAGAGGCAGAGAGCTAACCTGCATGCCATGCAGCACAGTGATTGTCTCATGATTACTCTGTAAATGTGATCATGGAAGGTCTTAATAAGAATCAAACTCAGTTAAGACAAAATTTATTAAGTGAGTACAAACACTTCATAAACGCTTGTGTGATATATCCTTGTCATCTTTTAAATAGTCTGTACTTTTGTGCTTATTGAAATATTGTTTATCCACAGAGATTTGATGTGTGCATTCATGTTAACACTTGTGTGTCATCCAACAGAAACCAAAACTGCCATATTTCTTGTTTTTATGACTAATAATCAGTGACAGTCTAACTGATGTCAGCCCTAGTGATCAGGGAACAGAACACCGTATATGCAGAGTCTCTATGTCTCCTGATTACACATTCAGGCTGCAGACAATGCTGCCTCAGCAACAAACATACAGACATGACACATGAGGCAGATGCTGAGTTACACTAGGCAGATCTCCAGTGAGCATTTTGCCACTATGAGCAGTACCTCATTTTGCTGTTTCTCATTGCTTCGTTGGACATCCCTAATTTGTACTTAACTTTCTTCCTTAAATAGTTGGTACATTTCTAACTACTGCTTTACTTATTTTTGTAATTCTATTTCAAATTATATTCATGCATTGATATTTCACAAAGCATATTGTGTATTCAAGTACTGGTGAGAACTGAATTCTCCAGTGGGGATGGGGGAATTTAGTATAAAGGTCTGAACTGTAAATTTTCATTTAATCTATGGTTTAGTGTTTTTAATTGTATCAAAGAAATTAATGGGCTTTTGCAGTGATGGGGTGTAATATCCACTTATCATCAGCCCTAAGATTTAAAATCCACATTTCCCCTTTATTAATCTTTCTTTTTATGAGCCAAGCCAATAAATTACATTGTAATTTTGATTGTATTAATTTAATTTGTGTTTGGAGCTAATAATCAAATGTTAGTATGCTGTACGCACTGTACATAATACAGAGGCTAAACATCAGTCTGGAAAAACTGCCCGTTACCTTGCAATATTTACTTTTCACTAAAAGCACTATCTATTCTTAGAAATAAAACAAAATCCAACTAGCAGGGTGGTAGTTTTGTTTGCTTGTACATCCACAGGGTAATGTATTTTTGTTACCTTCTTCATTCAAAGTTAGCATGCTTCAGGTCTCAGAACCACAGTTCAATCAATTCTTATGGTAATCCAAGCCCTGTGCAACATCCCAGTCAGGTGTGATGATAATGATGTATTATGATTTTTAGTTGTTTTTCTGTCTTCTTTGTCTGTCATACATATTATAATTGTTCTACCTGTCAGGTTGAACTGTTTCTGTTGCCGTGCTGATTGTGGAGAGGGGTGTAACGGCGAGGGGGGCGTGGCACTGCTGGGCAGGGGAGGAGCCGGGGAGGATGGTGTGGAGGAGGTGGTAGATGAGGGGTTACTGCTGGAGTCTGGTTGGTACGGGACAGGGATATGATCCTGAGAACAGACAGAAAACAGAAATGTGAACAGTGTCTCTAACACTTAAGGTTTAGTTTAAAAGTCAAAGCTGCACTTTACTTTATTGTTAGCCTCCATCTGAATAACACCACAAGTTTCCAGATTGATTTTCTACCTTCCAGGCAGCTCTTGGTTGTCATTAATTTCAGCACTATATGAAAATCAACTTGGCGAAACTTCAGACTTGCCTGACAGAGGTGATCCATCACAATGAGCTATTTCCTGCCTGTACTTTTTTGACATGGTTGTGTTATCCCAGTGAAGGGCTGTAGTTATGAACAGGATGCATGTTTTTTTTCAGAATGTCTTCAGAAGTTTATTCAAGGTTCCCTTAATATTAGCTATAACCTGAGGAGAGCTGGTGTAAATGCATACTCTCATCAAACGTCAGCATACTTAATTTTCCAGATGACTTTCCTATCCGTTATCATCAGATATGTATGTGCAAAATTAAAACAGCACTTTTCATCTTTTTTCTTACATGTCATTTCATCACTTGCTGATCATTTTTGTTTTCATATAAAAAGTCAGGGGTGTTTCCTGGTTTCACAGACCTCTGAATAAGCACTGTCTGTAAAGCAACAGTTTGGCATTGCAGTGAGAATAAGAAAGAGGAAGATAACCCCTTAATTGTAAAAGACTCTCTTTTGCTGGCAAACCTTCAAACTCCAACGTTAAAGTACCCCTAAATACACCATTAAGACAATTCTCCAACCTATGACATGTGACCATACCCTAAGCCACATTTTTTTGATTAACTATCTCTCTTGAAAAATTTTACAATTCTGTAACACATTTTTTGTAGCAGATAAATATGAAAGCAAATCAATGGTTTTCTGGAAGGTGGACAATCAATCAGAAGATTAATAACAAGCTTTGAAAATGTTCTGAAATGATGTAAGTTATATGCAACCTGAATAACCACTTAAGAGGCCTTTACAACTTAATCATACCTATCAAAGTATGTTTGGACTTCACTGTGATGAATCTTGTAATAAAAAGCGGCACAAAGTGGTTGTTAAAAGTGCTTTTGTGTCCATTTCTTATTCTTCAGCCAAGTAGACACAGCGTGATGTTACTCAAACTTGTTGGTCATATTTTGAGATTGTACAAAATTGTAGGTCACCCACCTGTGTCTGTTGTGTGAGTGTACAGGAGCCTATAGCAGCTCCCAACTACTCAGTTTGATGTCTGATTTACTGTTAAACTTTTACATTGGCAATCACTGACAAAGTCTGTGCCTGAAATCACACACTCCCATACTTCTATTCCCTATGTAGTGAAATGAATGTAACAGACTACATAAAGCACTCATTGACAAAACAAAGAACTGATGTCTGACACACATCAGCCCCTGACAATGACGCAACTGCCTTCACACAGTTAATACATTTAGCATCAAGAACTGAAGAATGAGCAATGACAGAAAATGTTACTAAACGTACTATACTTGACATATTGTCATGAAAATGTACATATTAACTGAATAAAATTTTTGTGTTTTTTAGCTGAATAATCATACTTATTCAAAGCAACGTTTTCACATTTATTTGTTGATCTGTGTATTTAAGAACGCTGTAGTTTAGCTGAAAATCTCAAGTAGAACAGAGCAGGCCAAAAGGTTTCAGCTAAAACGCCCCCAGATATGAACTGTTCTGTATTTTTCCAGCTCATGTTCATATTGGTTGCTTCACTCATCTGCAGAGAGCAGCCAAACATCACATTCTGCTTGTTAGAGCTTTGATTTGCAATGCATGATGGTTATTCTGGCAGTCTGTGTGACCATTGATTGTTCACTACTTTTCACATTGCATTGTTGGATACAATGAGTGCACTCTACAGGGTCAAAAATGATAACTAAGATTTTGGACACCACTTACAGAATGGTGCGTTCACTACAAAGTGCACTATAGGTGTAGGAAAATATTGATACACCAAATTCTTGCAATATTCTTTGGCGCAATATTGTATTGATTTTTTATAGTGCAATATCTTGGTATTTCATTATTCAATAATTAATAGCAAATTCTAGACAATTGTTTTGTATTTTAGTGAAGCCTCGGCAACTAGTTGGCGGCAGACATTCAGCCATTTTACTTTGTCTCTGATACATATGCAGCCATTATTTCTGACCCTGGGAACACAATAAAGCTTAAAAATGTTGCAGGGACCATGCTTCATATTAATAACACTGATTAGAATGTCATTTTTATGCATAAAATATTGTGGGTTCTTGATGCTTCAAAACTCTTTCAAACAGGACCTTTCAGTGAAAAAAGAGGTGACAAATTGTCTTGTTTATAGTATCCCAACATATTGTGAGAAGTTGTATTGTAACCCATGTATTGCAATGTATCATATCGTCAGATTCTTGCCATTATGCGCCCCTATAGCGCACTACAAAGTGAGTTGGGAGTAATTTTGGACACAGCTACAGTGTGCGCAGGTTCACAAGCTGATTCTCCAACTGCAGGTCTTTTTTCTTTCTTAGCTTGTCAGACAGCATCAAAAATCAGCATGGTAACAGCAGGCATGCCTGTGTGATCTGATTTTGCCACATATCAAGAAACATACTGTATAAACAAGGAAATACAAGCAGAGAATACTCATCATGGTATACATTACAGGCTAATGATGTCTGCTGGTAATGCAGTGCACATGCAGAATTGTTCACTTTTGTCAAGCATTGTGAATGATTCTGTTACAAAGTGTGAACTTACATTTGACCACGACTGACACATGGAATTATACACTGTACTCCAAGATATAGGGATACTCTTTACAGTCAGCCACATAATTGCCAGGTTAAGTCACATGAAATTGTGCAAATCTGACTTCAGGCACCTTCATCTAATAAATGCACTGTAGAGCTCTGGAGAATATTAATGAAAGAATAAGGACTTTGTACAGTGACTGGCAAACAGAGTAAGACGGGGAGTTTTTTGGTAATGGAAAGCTTTGGAGCATTGGTAGACTTCTTGAGGCTTTTGTGTGACTAGCTTAAACAGAGCTGAGAGACATTGTCCGAGAACATGATTTTCTTCAGGGGCTGCAAAAAGATGTCTGCTTATGAAAACTAGTTAAAGCTAAATCATTGTCAGGCTATGGTGATCAGTGATCACTATAGCTTTGAAGCTTCTACAGCAACTTACAGATTATGTAAATTTTGAATTTATACTAATAAAGTTGTACTCAAAATATTCATTTTGACATGACTTTGCTTGTTAAACAATGTATTACATTATTAGAAAAAACATTAACAGAGCATACCAGAGTTATCAAGCCATCCTTTAGGAAGGATAATGCGTGTATTGAAGACTAAACTGCACATATTGGGAGCATTCATAATGAATGTAAATTTGATAGATGATTAAGTGAATGATTGAAATACTGTATATAGACAATGCAGCTTCTGAGCATGTAGCAATTAATAACCCAATTGACAAAAAAACAGAAAAGTTACTGAGCCTTCCCAGGTGCTAGGCATGTGTGTTTGCAAACGGCAGAGTTCCTAACCCAGACTTTACCTTGAAATTATGCCGCTGACCTCCTAGGATTCATCCACTTCTCCAACCCTCAACTGACTGACATGCAAAATAGAGGTGATCTGCCTACTGCAGGGAGTTACTGTGAACAAGCAAGTTAGAAAACTTTCGAGGTAGGCTACCTTGAAGTACTCTATAAAGCAACCAGGTTAACTATTGTTGCTGTCATGCACAAACCTATCCTATCTCCATTATTGATGATTTTTATTTTTTGTAATATAGCAGAGCGATTGGTCACCTTCCATGTTGGTGAGTGGGTTTTATAAACTTTTAACCAACTTTAAGTACAAAAAATCAATTGTAATAAGGACAATACAATATTCAGTTATTCCACAGAAGAGCTTTTTTTCTCATTTCCTGAAAAGTTGCAATTTTGGAGAAAGGAGGTTGGTCAATGTGCGAAAAGGGCTTATTTGAGCTTTCACTTATAGAACAGGAATTAGTCTAAAAATGGGAAAGTGAGTAAGCACTTAGCACTACCTGCCTCTCGAGCCCAGAACTAAATGGGATTTAGAATAAAAGCTTCAGATAAATCCCTGAAATAGAGTTTGTGGTGAACACACACACACCAGATTTCAATGTTTAATAAGAAATAATAAAATAAATGCTTTTGAATCCTCTAACTAACTGCTAACAAGGACTTTAATCTGCATCATATGGGTTTTACTTCATTTTAGTTTCAGAGTTACTATTTTATGTTTTACCACATTTTTACCACTTTCTTATTTATTTATTGTTTGGTTTTAAAACAGTTTTATCTTAATCAACTTTTAGCATTTTATTACCTTTGTTATATCTTATTACGGATTTATTTATTTATTTAGTCAGTTTAGTCTTAATTCCTGTGTTTCCTCATTTTCAATTCAGATGGCGTTTCCTCAGTCCTCTGTGGCTTTTTGAAGTGTCCAGGTTTAGAGTCCTTGCGAGTGTGTGTGCGTTTGTGTGGGTGTGGGTGTGTGTGTGTGTGTGTGCTTGGGTGCATGTGTTTGCGTGTGAGTGGCTCTCTGTGTTAAATGTGGGCTGGGAGGGTGGGTAGGTGGGGTTTTTCTATTTTATTCTGTATTCCCTTACTCTGATATTCTTGTTTACTTTAATGTACAGCACTTTGTGCTACATTTTTATGTATGAAAAGTGCTTTATAAATAAAGTTTGGTTGATTGATTGAAAAATGGCAGGGGACCTGCAGAAAGAAGTTCTGATCATTTTTAATAATTAATAGTTCATACACTTTTGCTACAGCTACGAGGATCAACTTGATTAGGTTTTTCAATTAAGAGGACGTTTTTGAAGAGAGTACAGCAAGATGCTTTTCACTGAAAGTATTATAGTTGTTTCTAGGTTTAACAGCAATGTTGTCATTCGATATTAGCTTATAATAGTTTTCCCTTTTGCCGATTACATTTAAGCTTAAAACATCGAGGAAAGTAGGTTTGTTTGTGAAGATTATCACAAAGAATAGGACATGTAAGTTTTGTAATTTTTTGTTCTCCACAGGCCTTCAGCAATGATCCAAAACACAGTGAAAAATCCCACAGGTTTTCAGTGGGCTTGCAGTCAAGGGAACCAGCACAATGCTGACTTCTGTGCTGGCCCACAAAAATATGTCATCCCACTATATAACTGTAACTTTTATGCTTTACAACTACTTCAATAGTAATCTTCTTCCATCCTGTATTATAAGTACTATTGTTTCATAATAGGTGACCATGTGTATTTTATTTGTAATTTTATTATTCATCCATTATGATCACTTTAAATGTGGATGTTTGCTGATGAATGCTGCAGCCTTGTCTTCTTATACACTATATGTAATGAGCTGCATCTTGTACAGCTAAAATTTTAATAGAAAAAATACTGATGGGGAAAATGATTATTTCACTTTCTGATCATACCAAATATGCTTATATTGTACTATAAGTAACCATAATTGTATTTTGCAAAAGTAATCTATCAAAGGATGATGAAGCAAAGGGGAAAAACTGTTTTATTATAGAAACCAAGACACCTTTAGACTTCTGCATTTCTATCTATCCTGGTTTAGTCAATATAAATGATTTCCCAAACAAGGACCCAGAACAACTGAAATGTCAGGTACTTTTAAGCATACTACTTTGGGTTCAAGTACTTCTAAGGGTTTTAAGCTCAAAGAAGAACACTGAGTAGTGGACAAGCAACAGTGACTTGAGGGAAAAAGACTTCTGATACCAGGGGTAGTATCATTCACCTACGGACTGTGCATTTTTACTCAAGAACCTCCTCATAGTACATTCACATATTTTTTAGTTATCAGAAGATTCATTTTTAACAGTGCCAAAATGTCAGGTATTATTCCCGAAATAAAATACACTGTGTTTTCAAATGTGCCTGAGATTGATTCCTTTATAAGACAAGATTGTCATGATGTGCTCATACTCATGTGTTTTCTGTCTTCACACTCAGTTTCGCTTCACTTATTTCCATCATAATGCTTCAACCATCTTGTGACACGCTTTATTCTCTCTAGAACTAAAATTTGTTTGATGTGCTGCGCACAAAATATTCAATGTATGAAAACAAATCCATCTGTGTCAACAACAACACTGCAGAAGATATTTTCGTACAGTTTCATGACTCCATGGGAAAAAAACACTATGACTCACAACCATTTTCATGGCCTGCAAATCTGGAAAAGTGATATGTATGACAGGTTACATACTGTGATACAAGGTTTGTTTTTCATACTTTACTTACCTTGTTGATTTTGTTGGTTTTGGGGAGTGTCTGACTGATGTGCAGGTCTGTGTACCTGAGCGGGTTGTTTATGTCACATGGCACTGATTCAGTTCGTACCAGACGAGCTACTACAGAGGGAAAACACAGAGGAACAATGTAGCACTGTGGGATTAAACAATGAAACAACATTTTCCACACAGATTGCAGAAAATAAGGAGAAACTCTTTGACAGAAATGCACTTCGTTAAAAAATGAGCAAAATGCCCTTATTTTACAGCCTCCTTTGTTATCTCAAACACTTTATTAGCAAAAGGTTTCCTTGAAGAGCCGTATCATTAGAAAACTGTCACTTTTTCTCGGGAAAGAGCTCAGTACTAAGTCTAATTAATACTCCTACCTTGAGTTGTTCCTTGGTGGTCTTATGTGGGGATGACAGAAGACAGGAGGGAGAAGAAGAGAAAGTACAAATTAATCTCAATTCTGATAGCAGATAATGACAATTTTATTCAGTGTAGTCAATGTAAGTACACACATAGCATAACACTGTCACATTTGTAAAACGTAGTGGCTTAATTAATCAGCAGATAACCTCTATCCGCGTACTCCAGCAGAGACTGCAACTGCTTTGAATGATGTAAAACTGAGAGAAGTCCATTAAAATGTTCCAAGGACTCACACAAAACAAAATACTTGACTAAAGAAAGAGGACAAAAAGAGCAGAGTTTTAAATAAAAAAGTAACCATATGACCTGAAGCAGTTTCTTTACTCATGTTAAGCTGCTGTTTTACAGGTTTAATGGTCAAACAAATGAAGCACCTTATTTGAATTATTTTATCTTTATACAGCAAAAATTCTGCAAACGGTCCAACACAATCTATAAGAAGATGGAAATCTTCCAAGCTGTCAGCAAATGCTGCATCAAGCTAGCAAACATTAATTAAGCTGTGACTTTGTTGAATGCTAAGATTAGCTTATGGGAAATTTAGCTACAAAATAACAGTTAAGCTATAAATTGTTGTACTTCATTTGTCATATGGTATTTTTTTTCTCAAAAACAATAATTCAAGTGGGAGATGATTGAATCCTAACAGCTGATAATTGTAGATTAGTGTGGACTTTGTTGAATGCTTCTGTTAGCTAATTGTAAATTTAGTTATCCGATGACTATATAGCTGAGGACTTGTAAATTCTATTGGTAAACTGAGCTATGGACTGCCAAAATGATCATAATGGCTGCTGGAAAGTTTAGCTAGCAAAGCAATAGTTAAGCAAGGACCTGGCTGGGTACTGATGTTGGCTGACAGTAAATCTGACAAGCAAATGATACGCTATTTTCAAACCTGCAAACTACATACTACTACCATGCTGCATGCTGCATACTGTGTGTGGAAGTAGAATTTAGTGTGACTTGCAAACAACTGTTATTTTGTTATAGCCAAGCTAATTCTTCTTACTATTCCTTTTGTTTTCTAGCTGGTGGCGAATACTGTATAAAGCTCATTCCTACCACCTACTGGGCTAAACTTGATCAGGGCAGCTATTTATACAATTCAAAATTAATATTAAACACATAGATATTTGAGTGTCTTTGAGTCATGCATATAAAGCTACATGCTTCCATCCCCAATCCAATAATACAGATAATTTCTGTTGATTGGTTTTGAAAACAAAGGTAAATGGTAGCTGAGCTAACGGCTAATGCCACTAAGTGATTTATTAAATTTATTTTTCTAATATATTTTTTTATGATTTTCATTATTGAACACACATGAAAAATGTGTAACATGTAATGACTCAAAAATTGAATTAACAAGTGTAATTTCCTTTATTGTTATATATATATATATGTTACAGAAACAATGCTAATGCTAACGGTTGGCTGTTAGCTATTTTAACCCCTGATCCAATGGCGCTTTGTATGGTGGGGAACAGTTGGCAAGGTAGACTGGTGCAATGCATACTGCTAATTGTTCCCAAAGCAGTAAGACATTCAGGTATTTTTGGCATACTGCACATTTTGCAAATGTTCCGCAATATATACCAGATTTTGTCAAAATCGGAGTGTAATTTAATAGGCGGTGGGCCAAGGTGGCCAAGATCTCCAGAGTGGGAGGACCTACATTTCTAGCATATTAAAACTTACACACGCGTACACGTACACTTACAGTATGGATCCTACACAATGTTTTATATTTGAGGCCCCTAGGTTTTCCAGATTAAATATTTTCACTGCCTCTTCTGCCACAGTACTTTCTACCGTAAAAAAATTGGCAAGCAGGAACATGCCAGTGATGTAAGCCTTTTCCTTACAGCTAATGCTAACATATCGTAATATATATATATATATATATATATATATATATATATATATATATATATATATATATATATATACACACATATATATACATATATATACATACATACATATATATACATATATAAATATATATTTATACATACATACATATATATACATATATAAATATATATATATATATTTTTTTTTACCTTTGAATATGGCCTGATGTCCTTCCAGATTTTCACTATGCAATGTCCTTTCTGTAATTGATGAGACAATAAAAACTTGTCAAAATCCTCCAAAACTTAAAACACATACAAAAATAAAACATAATAACAGCTTTGCATCCTAAGTGTCAGAGAAAAATTGCGAGTGACTATAATAAACTACAAATTGTTCCGGCTGGGGAAATTAGAAAAAAGACCAGTGCAGAGGAAGTAACATCTATCTATATACTTGAATATTAAAAAAAATGAAAATGAGGTTGCATTGCTTAGTTGACTGGATTCAGCTTCTATACATATGCAGTTCATTCAATATAACACCTAGGTCTTAAAGCTTCTGATAAAAAAAAATGTACCTTTGAAAGATTCTCGTCCGCCTCGCTGTATGATCAGTAAATGGCAAGGTGGAGCTTCTTTGGTGCATTTGTTGTGGCACTTCAGCCTGAATTCAGACACACAAAAAAGAGTAAGGTGGGTTTGTCTACATATTACCTGTAAAATAAAAAAAGTTGCTTTGCTCATATTGCTTATGTTAGAACAAATACAAAATGGTTTATAATGCTGTGTCTTTTTATGCTTTAAAAACAAATACTTTTTATTAATTAATCACAGAAAGACAGCAAGATAGAAAATGTAAATACAGATGTCTGCTCTAAGACATTATCAAACAACCAACAATAGCTTTATATTTGATTACTAAAATGTCAGAGAATAATATTTTTTGATCAACAGGCAGCAGTTGTTTTTAAAGAACGATATTAAAAAATATGTCTCTGAACACTCCAATATGCAATGTGCAAATTTACAAATTAATTTTGCATAATCACTGCTATAAACTTTATGTTTTAGTTCTTGTGACAAAATACATTATTGGTACCTACTTGCAGTTTTTACATTTCAGTCCAAACAACATTCCCTTTCCACATACTATGCATGTCTGGGACATCCAGTACTTTGTGGAAAATCTGCAGAAAACAGAAGACATAGTGAAGTTCAAAAATTCTCACCTGTTGTATAATTGTAAACAGTAAAAACATCATCAACAAAGATATGGTGAAAACATTGAAAAGTTTTTCTTTTCAGAGAATTATTTTTGTAATCCCTATAATAATGGTCTTATGATCAATCAAACTTTTTGCTAGAACTTTTGGTTTCTAAGTCCCGGATGATGTTGTGTCGTGCACAGACTGCAGCAGAAGTGTTGGTGGGCTTTGTGGATTTTATCTGACTTTAAAAGGACACGTACTTTATTTCTCTTCAACCAGTTTACAATGGACCCAGATGCTCTCAGAAAATATATTTTTTAAGTTTCTCGACCAAAAGTCTACTTTTAATATTTGGCATGCCAATAAACCCCTCTGTTTCATTCCTTTCCTGCTCTTAAAAGGATGTCCTAGTATGAACCCTCGTGAGCTGTGTCAGACCTTGCCTTTTTCAAGAGGTGAATACAGCCTTCCTGGGCTGTGCTCTAATGTTTACCATGGCTGCACAGATATGCCTAGACATGTTTCTTCCACTAGGACCACCTGTTGGCTTAAGAAACAACTGCATCAGGGAGTGTCTGGGAAAGATAGCATATCCCCTGATGACACCACTGAGAGAAATCTTCAAACGCACTGTTTGAGCGTGAATTTCTGAAAGGTGGAACAAGTAACAGAGGGAGAGAAGTGCGGTGTATACAGGCCATAGACACATACATCTGTATCAAAAATATTTAAAAGTGTATTTTCCAGAGCATGCGACAATTGGAGGATCAGAAGTCCATATAGGGTTGATTCTTACAAACTAAAATTCTTTATTTATTGGTTTAGGATTTTTTTTCATTCATTCTAAATTCAATGAAAGTTTTGAAGTTTTTTCTTAATGTTGTTGTAACATGCTGCGTGAAATGCAACTCTGGGGGTGCAATGCGAGTTAAGCCTTGTGTTGTCTTGGTGTTCTGTACTCCCCTTGTCCGAAGGGTCCAAAAATAGCCTGCCCTCACAAAACCCCAAAATGAAAATATAATAATCAAATTTTCTGTTTTATATCTAGAAATGGTTCAGGTACTCAGCCAACACATGGTAGAACAAGGTGGAATAAAGGTTTTTCCTCCTCCCAGACAGAAAGGTCAGGAACTACCCATAAACATCAAGACTAGGAGGTCAAATCTGAAAACCTCTTGAATGGTTAATGCCAACAATGAAAAAAGTTTTGCATTGTAAAAAAGGGGAATCAATAAAAAAATATCATCACATTACAAATAAATGAAATGGCATATAAGATCTGCGAATAAACAGGAGAACAGTGCTCTTGACCTTTTACTTTCCATTATTCATCTTATTCTGACAGCCTGAGCTGCCAAAGAAGGCCTCAGATTTCTAGAGTAGCCTTTCTGTGAGGATAATAGATGCAAGAAGAGTCTGTGTCAGTGTTAACCTTCTTAGTCTGCCTCGACTGCTGATTTAATTTGATCTCATTTAGTTTCCATCTTTCAGTAACCCTGTGCAAATTAACATCTTTAAGCTTTTACTTTGCAGCACGGGACAGAGGCCAGTGAATTTTCATCACTTTAATAATGAGCCACTCTTACAGGCTCCATCGAAAACAAATCCAGAATGTGCTCCGCTGTGGCACAGACTCCCTGCACAGGCTCCTTTAGGTACCTGACTGTTTGTTGTATTTACTGAAGCCATGCCTGGCTGCGATCATTGCTGCTGACAGTCTAATTGCAGGTGACTAATGTAGTTTGACAGAATCCAAATCTCTTTATTGAGCCTCTCCTTTACCTGACTGAGAAGCACAACGCAATAAAATCTCTGATGTAGTTTTGGTGTACCTTGCTGACAAATCTGAATGATGATGTGACACTTGGAGCATTTTCTGAATATAGAAATGATCTTGTGGCAGAGCAGAGGCCCCCTGTAAGCCACAGATGCGCATTGTGTTTACGCTACACTAAGGCTGTTATGTTAGCGAGGCTAACAGTGCAACCAAGGGCACATGATGGAAATATGCAAAGGAGATTGTTTGATGTAACAATAGCTTTCTCTTCAAACCAGCCAAAATCTTCACATAATGGACCTATAAATGAAACTTGCGCTCAGCTTTTCTGCTTATGACAAGCCTCTCTCAGCACCTCTCTGACTTTCAGCAGGCACAACACCCCCACACTGGAGGTTGCTGAGATCCCTTTTTACTCTTTAGATCACTAGCATTTAGAGCCGAGCTGGCTGAGAGACAAACACAGGATGACAATAGAGAGATGAGTTATTCATGAGGGTTTTTATTAATTGGGCTGGCATTCTACCTCTGATAAATGCATGTTTGTATGAAAGCAAGCACACACACACACACAATAGTACACACATCTCCTCAGTCCTACCTGTGTTTTATTGAGTTTCCCAGATCTCGTCGGGGAATCTGCGGGGACCAGCGAGGCACTGAGAGAGTGTCTGCAGACAAGGAGACAAAGAGACAAAAGGATTTTTACTGTTTTTGTTTTATAGTTGATAGTGGCACTGACAAAGGATATCACAACTGACAAAATGTCTGACATTGCACATTCATCACAGCATGTTGTGCATTCTGGGAGTAAACTCGCTTTGGAGAAGGAAATAGACTTAAGGCCTTTGCACAGCAGACACAATTATTTTTAACCTAAAGTCAGCCAATGCAAGATTACACACCAGCAATGTCATGTCACTGAGCCAAATAACTGCTTTTATCTTTTAGGACTGTGGCTGATTTTTCTAAAGTTTGTGGTAAGCCCACATTCGAGTAATGAAGACATTTGTTGTTGGCACATACCTCAGAGTCAGTAAAAACATTCAATATGGCAGCCTGTTTGGTTGTGTGTTTCTATCATGGCAGCCCATTTGATTAAAGTCTTAAAAATGACATGGATGATGACTTTTAAAGCTAATGTAAGGAGGAAGATAGTGTTGGAGCTGCAGTTTGACTATGTGTGTGTGTTCTCAAGCCTCTACTGTTGTGAACAGTTGGTCCTGAATCAGCTGTAGTACAGTTTCAGCCTCTGAGTTTACCCATAAAGCTGCACATATCAGCAGATTATACTTAAAAAAGTGAAATATCAATAATGGCAGATATCACCATTTCTGCTGATATTTACAGCCAATATTTTGGCCATACATATCAGCCAAATATATGTGTCACTTATATTGGATATAATAACCAAAGCTGGTATGAATGTAGCACAATGTTTTAACCTATTATTAATGAATGTTGACATTTTAAAAACAACAGTGTCTTCTATTAGATAATGAAATCAATTTGTAACACAAATATACTTTCAAAATGAGAGGAACAGGTCAATTTTAGTAAAGGAGATACTTCATATTCTTGCCAAAAAAATATCAGTATCTGCAATGATTAGTTTGGAAATATTGACATAGTGAATATTTGCAAAATCCAATACTCCGCATCCCTGAGATGTACCCATGTAGTCTGTCTGATTCAAACATAGCCATTGATGTAGAGTCTATTTTGACTTCTACTGACTGATTATTTTTAGAAAGTACACAGTAAACAAGTATTTACATGTCACTTCTAAAGTGAATTGAAAGGTCCATCAACCTCTGAAATATTTGTACTTTCCTGACATTTATTTGCATCAACCTTTGTGTACTAAGGCCTTCAGTCTTCAGTATTGTTATCACACAAATTTATTGACCATATCTGAAAGGAGTTTTCCTTTTCTTATTCTTTTTCAAAGTGTATGTCCAATAACAAAAACATTTTATGTTTTAGTTTAGTTTTTGAACGATTTCTAAAATATTTTTTTGTTTTTTTTTTCACAGGTGGTCCAATAAATGTGTTAGGGACTGTACATACATACAAACATAATAAATACATCCTTAGACACATACCTATAAACATACATACTAAGCTTTTTCTCATCTACCCACCTTCATATAAAAACAGAAAAAATCTACAGTTATGGTCCCCTCTGAACAGCCTTTTTGAATTGTTTTCTATGATTAGATGCAGATATCAGTGGTGTAACTTTTGTGCTACCTGTGTTCTGCCACAGTGCTTTCAAAAGGTTTATGCAACAAAAACAACATTTGAACGGTCTATTGAATCTTTCAGTGACTGATGTATTTATGTAAACTTTCTTAGCAGCAGGTGAAAATGGCAGGTTATACATGGCTACATGTGAAAGATGTGAAGGCTGCTTGATGTGGTGGATACATACATTAATATGATAACACTATAATGATGTGCTGGCTTTCAATAATTCCAAAGAGCAGTGTAGAAAAGTGCAGGCAACATCCTGAGTCAGACTGGAAAATTACTGTGCAGCATTGTTTGTGTTTGCACTGATCTATTTAGGTTTCTGCAGAAAACACCATGTATTACTGGGCTAGCCTTCAAAAAGAGCTATATAGTATTCTATTGTATGGAAATTTAGAAAGGCTAAAATCTAGTGAATCTAAACTCAGGGAGGGAATATATTTGACATAATTTTCATATTTTTACTAACCTCAATACCAGTGAATTTGGGACATTGTGAAGAACTTAAAAAAAACAGAATAGAATGATTTGCAAATCCCTTTAGACCACTTTGTTAATATTACATAGCAATTTTAAAGTACTTTAAATAATTTCATCTATGTTCAAACCCTGATTCCAATGAAGTTTGGATGTTGTGCAAAACCTAAGTTAAAAAATACAATGATTTCCAAATCCTTTGACCTTAATATTCACTCATTTTGCACTTGATGCCTGTAACAAAAAATCTGGGACACAGGCAGCAAATGACTGGGAAAGTTGAGGAATGCATAGAAAACAACTGTTCAGAACTTTCACAGGTCAACGGGTTTTTTGGGAACAAGAGAGTTTCATGATTGGGAAAAAAAGCATCATTGAAAGATTTAGTTGTTAAAAAGCAAGGATGGAGTGTGGTTCACCACTTAGTGAACAACTGCATGATAACTAGATCAGCCTACTAACTATATCCAGATCAGCAGTTCATAATATCATCAAAAGATTTAAAGGAAATCTGGAAAAATCTCTCCTTGAAAGTGGCAAGGCCAAAAACCAACAGTGAATGCCCATGACCTGCAATCCCTCAGGTGGCAATGCATAAAAAATTGACATCATTCAGTAAAAGATATTACCACGTGGACTCAGGAACACTTCAATAACCAGTGTTAGTTAACACAGTTCATCACCACATCTACAAGTCCAAGTTAAAACTCTACCATACAAAGTGAAAGCAACTTATCAACAACAGTTCCCATCTCAAGCTCATTTGAGATGAACTGACACAAGGTGGAAAAGTGTGCTGTGGTCTGATGAGTCCACATTTCAAATTGTTTTTTCTTAAATCATGGACATTGTGCCCTCCAACCTTAAGAGGAAAAGGACCATAAAGACTGTAATTAGTTCAAAAGCTAGCATCTATGTTGGTATGCAGGTGTGTCATTGCCCATGGCAAGGGTAACTTGCACATCTGTGAAGGCACCATTAATGCTGTAGGATACATATAGGTTTTGCAGCAACATATGCTGCCATCCAAGCAGTGTCTTTTTCAGGGACGTCCCTGCTTACTTCAGCAAGAACATGCAAAGCCTTATACTGCACGCTAAAACGGCGTGGCTTCGTAGTGAAAAGAGTGCAGAAACTAGACTGGCCTGCCTGACAACAACAGAGACTCCAGACTTTTGACCAAATGAAGTCGTACATCGAGCAAAAATGGGAAAGAATCCTCCTACAAAGCTTCAAAAATTAGTGTCCTCAGTTCCCAACTACTAACTGAGTATTGTTAAAAAGGAAAGGTGATGTAACACAACTGTAAACACATCCTGTCCCAGCTCTTTTTGTAATGTGTTGCAGGCCTCATCCTGAAAATAAGTAAATATTTGCAAAATAAACAAAAAAGCTGATCGGTTTGAACATTAAACATCTTTTCTTAATAGTGTATTCAATTGAAAATAGGTTAAAAAAAAAAAAGGAAATCACTGCATTGTCTTTATTTATGTTTTGCACAACATACCAACTTATTTGGAATCAGGGTTTGTACATAGATCAAAATAATTTAAAGTACTTTAAAACTACTATGCAATATCAATACAGCAATGCAAAGTTGTAAAGTTTTCTTCCAAAGAAAGGATAATTTTTAGTTATGCTTTTTCTGTATTTCAACTGATTTTATGCGTCTCTCCCTAATGAATAACTCTGATGTATATTTGATGTAAGTTTCATGGTTTGGAAATGACCTCGTTTTATTGTTAAGGAAAACTCTATGCATGTAGAATGAGCAAGTCATCAGAATAAAATCCCACTATGATCCTTGAATCTCTTTGGCTGTAATTTATATTTGCAATCAACTCAAATGTGAGACTGAATTCCATCTTTTATCTACTTTTCTTTTCCAAATCAGAGCTGCTTGGAGGTTGAAGCCAATCACAGTGGTCATTGGGTGAGAGGTTGGTTAAACCCGGTGCTATTTATGAGTATTACCGTGCTTATGAGATGGAAATGAATGCTGGGAATAGGGGAGCAGTGGAAACTCAGTATTTTTGTGAGTGAATGATTTGACGGATGAACAGAGTCTGGTAAATGTAAAGATAAAGACAGAGACACATACTAAACAGATCAAGACACTCCTCCCTCAATGCATCAAATGGCTAATGTTTGGAAAATGAAACTGATGACTGAGATTAACCCCATAAAAAATTTACTCAGTGTGGCTGAAAGAGGCAGATAATCTGGAATGGGTTTCGCAGGAAACCCCACATTGCTCAAAATAATACTGTTCCATGATAAACCAATCCTCCAAGAGGCCTGACAAAGCAACAGAGTCCAACAGTCAAAGATGACAGTTTTTATTTTCCCACTGACAGCAGGGGTCTCAAACTCAGTGTAGCGGGGGGCCACTTTTGGTCTTGGCATCTTGCCTGAGAGCAACTCCAACTTTTTAATACTAAATAAATAGCACACTGTTTCTGAATGTTGCACTATTTGGTTTCCAGTATTCATATTCCCACTAAAAATGAAAATATATTAAGAGCAGTTTGTAAACAACTCTATTGAAATCTATTTTAAACGACTTGTTCAAATACTTGTTTCTTTTTTTTATTTTAGTTAAAATCACTCAACTTATTAGCTTGAAAACAATTTGTAAGATAGAGGGGGCTTATAGTGGCAAGTAGAGGGCTTCCTCTGTTAAAAAAGACCACCTTACTTCGGTAATACTTGATGTGCTGTTTGAAGCCCATAAAAGCGTGACCATAATTTCTGGATTATAACACGCACTTGATAATAACACGCACCCCATATTTTCACGATTTTTGCCTGGAAAAACACTGTACTTGAATATGACATGCACCCAAATTTTGTCCAAACCTTACTCTCTCAGACAACTAAAAAATTACCTTTATTCAAAACTTTTATCAATGAAATTTCAGTATTTTCACAACAAATACCATACACGATTTTCTCTCTCAAATGGATGCGGAAACACCTTTTGCTTCACGCATGTGCAATTACTCGATTTCTGCCCAAGCATGCTCAGTTGTCGTGAACTGACCAATCAGAGAGCAGCTATCAACATGCTGATGTCTTTGACCAATCACAGCACAGCTGTTCTGCATCCCGTTGCTCACAAGACGCCCTGTGTTTGCCTGTGTTTTGGCAGAGAAAGAGAATATTTCGGCTTTTTGTATCATATGTGTTGCAATTGAGATGTTGGAGAGATGAAATATGGTAAGTATTTTGCTAACATTTGTGTATAATTTGCACCTGAAAAATTAGAGCATATTTAAAAGCAAAAAATGCATGTTATAATCGAGCAATTATGGTAAATATAATAAGATCATTATGAGCTTCTGCCACACATGATAACTTAAAATAACATTTTATATTGAAATCAATTAATCCTGAGAAAAACATGAACTGGGTAAGTAAGACAGATATACTTTATTAATCTCTCATGGGAATATTCAATTCTTTACACTCTGTTGTTGAGATATGCTACACACACATAGGCTGAAACACACAAACAAAACCTAGATCATGCATTATTGGAGAGATGTCAGAATGATGGCTTGCTGCTCCTGAAGAAGCGCTACCACTACCCCACTTCGACAGTGCCCAGGAAGTCAGCAGGCACCTCTCCAGCTACCGAACCAACTTCCAAACATGGTTCAGTCGGACTTGAACCGGCCACCATTCAGTCCCCAACCCAATTCCTTCTGGACTGAGCTAACACCGTCCATGAGTGTCAGAATGAGTTGACAACCTTGTTAACTTCATTAGTAAGGCAGTGAACTGGCAGCCAGCATTTCCTCACAGCAGACACCTGCACTGAAAAACTCAAAACCTAATGGTCATATCCAGGCATGGGATTAATTGGGGAGGATAATAAAACTTTATTTTTGTGGGGTTCATTTGTTATAAAAAATAAATAAATTTTTGAAAAAGATAATATATAAAAGACAAATCCCTAGCCAGATTAAATCATAGTTTTAAAACCACAGGGGGCCATGGGGAGAGGGGAGCCAGGTTTTAAGTTGCTCATGGGCCTGGGGTTTGAGACCCTTGATCTACAGTCTAAACATACATTTTTCCTTCAATAAATTTAAGTGGTTGGAGATTTTTCAGAAAGTGTGGCTTTCTGCTCATTAAGGAGGCAGTGGTGTGTACTGAGGCTTCATAAATTAAGAGCTGCTGGTCTAGATCACACAGTCTTCATGAAGCTGTTCATCTGTTTTCTTATCAATTATCAGTGTTGGATTGAACACAGCTGAAGCAGATGCATGTTTTCACTAGCAGATAAGAAAGATGAGAAATCTCTGTGCAACTCAAAGTTCAGATCTGTGAGGACTTCAATCGGTCCTTTAAAGTGATTACGAGGCTGCAAGTCACTGACAGATCTAATCACATGGCCCTGGTGCCGCACAGCATTTCCTGGTTCCTGAAACACCCTTCCTCCCTGAGGTCTCTCAAGAGGCTCAGTGTCTTCTCTCTGCACTCCGATGCATTGCCCAATTACACTCAATCACCCTGATAACTCAATACAGAGGGGAAACTGACATCATCTGCTTCTCGTCGGCCTTGCTGGCGACTGGCAGATGATTGGACTTGTCATCGGTATGGTTCGAGCCATCTATCATTGTCTGCACATGCTGTTGACGTCGCTCTTTGACTAAGACAACAAGCTCTGATGATCCTATCATCCCTCAAAGAACGGGGGAGTGTAGGCTTATGTCGATCATTACTTATGAGAAATAACACATGCTAATGCACCTGCTGATCTAACGCAAAAAGAGACTTGAGGAACTACAAGAACAGTCAGACATACCATAGATGTGCACTAACTGGGAGCAACACATTAGGGCTATAATTTAACCTAGTAATAATCATGTTATCAGTTTTGGCTTTTACTGAACAGAACAGGGTCAGGACTCGGGCTAGAAAATACGATTTCAATATCAAGCTCCAGTCTTTCCACGAAACAAGCCTGTAATGGCATACTCAACTGTTAGCTGTAACTAGCACTTTGTGCTACATTTTTCTTTGTATGAAAAGTGCTTTATAAATAAAGCTTGATTGATTGATTGATTGAACTAGATGTTGGTCCTATGTTGTGCTAAGCCTGAAATTTCCCAGATTGGAAGTTCAAAGCAAAAGCATTTAAATGTAATTAAAAGTAAAGACTATTATAGTGAAAAATTGTCTGAAGTGACATATGGTTATCACTGAAGGAGCACTACATGCTGTGGTTAAAGACAAATGTACTTAACTGTGGTGTTATCAGTTGCTTCTGTACTTCAGATTTGGACTCAGACCACTTCTCTGAACTATTTTTTTAAGTAAAACATGGTTGTCATGGCTTTAAACACACCCATTGAATAGTTAGGTTTGTATATGAGCTGTTGTACAAGGAAACTAAAATCACTGCAACGCTAAACAAAAAAAAACATGTTTCAATCAGTGATGACTGTATCACAAAAAATCCATTACATGGTGGGAAAATTGAGTTAACAATAGTAACTCTAGATTACCACCCAGCACTTGAGTGATTATTTATTTAAAGGTGCAGTGTGTAGAATTTGGCAGCATTTTGCTGAACAGAAACGGTAAATATAGGATATAATGTTTCCATTTGTATGTAAATTCCGTCAAAATAGGAGTACAATCATCCCCATAAAACGTTTGTTTTATTTTTATTTAGTTAGAAAAAGCTTCAAAAAATTTACATTACCGCGGGCCGCGTTCATGTAAACTGACATTATGATCCGCCATGTTGTCTATGGGTGGATTTTAGGGACAAAAAGAACGAAACACGAATCTGTCCGCTGGTTCTGAAATCTACCTAGAATGCAGGCGAAGAAGAGGAGAGAGGACGGCGATGGATGTAGAGACAGTTGTTACTCTGCGCTAGGGATTTAAATTGTGTGTATTTTACAGTTAAAGCTTTTGGTCTCTAGCCCTTTTGGTCTTCACAGGCTTCTGTTGCTCAGCGATGTGACGTTTTGGTTACGGTTGGGCTCATTCAAGAATCAAAACGATAGATGTCGCTCAAATGCCAAATTCTACACACTGCACCTTTAATTATTGTTGTCTCTTGTAGTCTCTCTTACATCTTGTTTGTTTTAGTTTAGTAAAAGAGTTTTTGAACACTTGGAAGAGGAGGAAAAGCTGGAACATTTACACAAGAAAATTGTGGTTTTAATAAGAAATTTGGCAAATACAAGACGGGGAGTAGGAAATTACTGCAAATTATTTATTCATCTCTTAATTTAAATGGTTAATTAAATGTCCAGAGCTGCAACTCTTCCAAGAACACAAATGATCAGATAAGTTGTAAAAAACTCTTCACTTCCATTTATAAAACCCTCCTGTTTTATTTATCCCTCCTCTGTCCTCTAGAATGCAACACTGCAATGAGCCCTTTTCCTCTTAAGTGTTTTTAAACCATCTTTTAATGAGTCACACCACTTGACTCCTAACACACAAATAACCATAATGAATGGAAACACGTTTTTTTCTTTAGCTTAATTTTTATAATGAAAAAAAAGGCAAGATTTTGTGATGCATTTCGATCAGGGCCCAAATCTGAAGCTTTTTTCCATCAGTCTGCCACAGAATGGTTTCCTATTTATAAATGTTATCTTAGCAAAGTATAATGTTTGTCTATTACTAAGCAGTATGAACTCATATTAGATGGCAACACTACAGACTATAATAGTCAAAATTCTACCTCACAACAGAGTGGGTGAACTCTGTGCTTTTAAATCATCTCATCAAATTATAATACAGTAGAAAATCTGTGTGTTAAAAATCCCCTCCTACCCTCTCAAAACACTGGTAATACCGTTATTTCAATAGTGGTAACAATAACATCAGCAACAATCTCACTTATCATAAATTCTCATTCTTTAAATCTGCTAAGATAACTAAAAGCTTCTATATTAACATCAGTACTCTTCACTTCAAAATCATTAAAGCTGTTAATGATTATATTACAGTGATCTCTTTATTCAAGTTTGTTTTTGCCAATACCACAATAATTACTACATTTACAACCAAATAGAGAGGGGGACCCTCTTGGAAACCACATGCTGCATCTCAAGGTGCTATCTATTAAATTTCAGGTGAATAGAGGCAAATATGATAGGGACAAATTTATGCATTATCCATAAATCCATCACGATCATGAATTCTCCTTCTGATCCCTTTGTCCCTGTCCACATCTCTCCCACCAGAGCTTCAGTGGATGGCTGATAAACATGAGTCTGGTTCTGCACAACATTTCTTGCTGCTTAACAGAAGTTATTCTTGTCACTGCAACTGTTTACCAAATATGGCAAAGTGCTTTACTCATGGTGTATCCATGTTGGGCCTGGATTGATGAAGAAATACACAAATAAATAGATATTAAAAAGAAAAAATGAAGTGTATGACATTGACCTCCTTTTTTGTTTAGTGTCTCAAGATAATATTACTTATTATTTGGCACTGTACACATAAAGATTGACTGATAGATTAATCATGAAACAGTCGAAAATTATATTAAGCTTATTTACTTTTTTACAGTGACTCTTTTCAAACATGAACAGTACAGTTAGAGTACATTTGAATGACACACACTTTTAGATTCTACTTTGTAATTTCATGTTGAATGCCCTATGTCTGTCATTTTGCCTTTGTCTCTAGTTATCGCCTGGTGCTCCACTTGATTCTGAGTGCTGACCTTATGTGTCATAGGATCAGTGTTTGCAGGCCATCATGCGCTATTTAAATAAAATAGAAACTGTTATTTTCTGTTGACTGTGTCCACAACATGTCTGAGTTGCAATATGCTGTTGATGCTATAAGAAAGAGCCTGCTGCTGCTGCTTCATGTCTTAAGTGTTCAGATAACAAAACATTTTCAAGGACTACACTGTGAAGCAGCTGCTCAAAACATTTACCAACCTGATTAAAATGGATCAAATGGTCCCGCCATTAGCCCCTGTTTTGTCACAAAGAGGAATTAACATCTGCAAGCTTTTGATTAGACAAATGAATTTTTGGTAGTAATCATGAAAACTTCTCACCACAGACACATTAAAACAGTTGGTAAATGCAACAGTATTAACAGACTTGTTCATTAAAACGATACCTATTTGCTTAGTTAATTAGATCTTCCAGTCGCTAACACAGTATCATTATAACACAGAAACCAGTAATGTGAGATTACTAAGAGTCCCTGCATTACATTTGTTGCTATGGTGATTAGGTGTCACCCTATCTTAAGGTGCTGATCAACATCTCCGTATCTTGGACTACCTTTAAGATTCATTAATGAATGCCAACAAATCATTCAAGCGCTGAAACAAGTTTTTCAAAATCCAGATTGATGTTAAGAGGTAAACACATACACGATGCACTAAAACTTCAGACACAATTTCCTTAAAGTTACCACTATGTTAATGTTCTGAACAATTTAAAATGAAATGGACACGAAAGACCATAAAAAATGAAACCTGTAAATTCAGTGAAACAAGATCACGACAGCTGTGTGGCTCTGTTAGCATGTGTGTGTGCCTGTGTATGTGTGACAGCCTCCAGGAGACAAGAAACCCTGAGGCGCCAGTCAACAGTGTCCTCCTCCATCTTCTCTGATTGGTCTCGGCCTAATTAAGCCTAGGCCTTCCTTTACCCTCCTCCACTGACCGGTCATGAGACACACAGGAGGCCATGGAGGTTAAACAAGCTCTGTCAATGTGTGTGTGTGTGTTTGTGTGTGTGGCATGTGGGGGTGTGGGTGTGTGTGCGTGTGTAATTCTTGTGTGTTTTTAAAGAGAGAATTCAACAATACTGAGAGATAAAGAAATAAACGTCTCACGCAGAGGACTGGAAAGAAAGGGTTAGTGTGTGTAGTACTGTACCCAGCTCTCCATACGGTATGCAGACAAAGATGGATGATGGATGGCTGGATGGATAAGTTACTGTGTGTAATGTACCCGTAGCACTGATTGACTGAGCATCACACGCCACAGCTCACTGAAGACTTTATTTAAGAAAGTAGTGTGGAGCAGCTGACTATTAAAATACAACTTCTATGTATGTCCTTTGGCTAATTTCTTTTTGTTTGTTTATTTTGGCTATTTAAATAGCATTTTCTTTTTTCAGTTTGTCACTCACATTTCCCTCTCTTCTTCACCCACTTCATCCCTTTGAGGGTTTTATTCTTTCTTAATTGTGTGCCTTAGCCCTTGTGGTTTTTTGCTTGTTTTTAATACTTAACATTTGTGGATTTATTTTTCAAGTTTTCTACATGCTGCTTCATTGTTCTTGATGCCGATTGTGTTTTCCATAGTTGTGCAAGGTGCTTTTCACCTCTAAAGTTCAGTTGCTTTGTTTCAAATTAGGTAAAAAAAAAAATCTAATATGCATATTTACTTTGGATTGTTTCATGTTCATACTGCAATATTTCAAAGTGAGCCAAACAACACATAAAGACAACGCTATCCTGTTATCATTACCTCACAGCCTGCCACTCACACTGTGTATGTAAGCATTGCCATGACTACAAGTCATGCTTTGCATTATGGGAAGGAAGTACGCAGGCTAAGCTACCTAAAATCAAGTTGTCATTCAGGAGAGGAGGTCAGTTGCCTCATAAACATATTTGTTAAAGTTTGACACACTTTACAATATAAATATAAAAAAACTCAGTGCACAAGGAAATGGTGCTTTGTATGCTTTCCTGTGTCTACAACAGGCCACACAGGTGACAACACATGATAAGAAGGTAACTTTTTACACTACAAGCAATGGAGAGGTGCAGGGATGATATATTTTTATAGGCCAAAGCGGAATTTAGCATTGTGCTGGTTCCCTCAACTACAAGCCCACTAAAATCATAACTTAGCTATCACCTTATGCTATAATGCACGTCAGCGAGGATGTAAACAGGAGACACTGACAGCATCCATATGGAACGGCAAAGTCTGCTAGCATTTTGATTAAGAAAATGGGGATGAAAGTCAATACAGGCTGTGTCACGCTAACTCACATATAACCTCTCTGTCAGCATTGCTTGCTTGAGAACCACTTAACAATGGGTAATCCCCAGCAGTGCTAAAACTGTTAACACTAGCCTAACTTGGCAAAAAAAACTTTGTAAGAGATTCAAAGTGTTCATTGTCATTCGCACATTAAGAAACATGTTTCCCTGCACAGTGAAATTGCTACTGTGCTGTCCACACCAAATGCCAGGTAAGAGGTATAAAATTGATTACAAGATTTAAATAGCAGCAAGAAAATACTGTCCAAAAATAAACAAGATAAAGATGGATTCCAACTAGGAAGGCTTGATCAGGTATTGTATGAATACAGCTCAGTTCAATGTCTGTGTAGGTTCTCAGGCATTCAGGACATGGTTATCAGTGATCCACGTGACCCAAACAATCCAGGAAACGCCCACCAGTCACACCTCCAGGGGGAAACAATCTCAACAACTCTGCTAATGACTTTCAGGTGACCACCCAGATCATTTGTATATTAATGGTTGGATTAGGCTTTATATTCTGGCTCTTCCCCAACTCTCAGAACTGAAGAAGTCCTTTGGAGAGGAGGCAAAACATCTTTAAGAATCAGAACAAGTCTAGTTGCCATTTTGATCAGCGTTGGATAAAGCTGTGCTTGTAATTGTGTACATATATCAAAACATTTACGAAAAATAAAAATATCCAATTACCTTGGTCATTGCATTCACTGTGTTCTCTCACCGATGTCTACTCTTGACATTATCACAATCATCAAGGCCCATCAAGAGTGCTGCACTATGTCAGTCATGATGCAGCTTTAATCATGTGGTTAAATGCAATCAATGGCATGACTGGAACAACAACAATTAGAGCTAAATCAATAACTAAAGGTCAGAGTACCAAAAACTCAAAAATACAACCCTAGAACACTCCCTGTGGTTTTAGAGCCTGTTTAAGTCCAACAGATTTTATGATATGGGCTTTGCAGAGTAGCAAGAGAAGAGAACAGGACTGAAAAATTATGTGGGAGTTTACTGCACAATGTGATGCATTTTAGCACATGAGCATAATATGAGAGAAATGTCATGATCTCCATATTGCCCCCTCTGTCATCACTCCTGTGTTTGAATGACTCTCACAACCAAATACATATTTGTTTGTTGTGGCTCCAAGAAACAAACTCAGAAAGGGATGGAAATAGAGAGCTGTTTTTTTCAACAAGACTGTGAGAAAAAAAATCCTAAGATGAACAAGAGACAAAGCCAGGTTGCGCAGTTTCTATGGCAACAGCTACACACTGATCTGTCTTTTTGCAGAGTATTGTTTTGTCACATTTGACAAGCAAACACACACACATGCACATTTGCAATTAAACCACTCATGCATGTTGTATACGCTGTTATATGCTGAAATCAAAGTGCTGGAAAAATAGTAATTATGTTGGATGAAACAAGTGTCCCCAAGCATTCATAGAAAATGGGAGTCTCTTAAGGCTGGCAGTTTTAAGTGTGCCACTGAGACAGCAGGAGGAGGGATGGTTAGAACAGATGATGCCTGCAGGCCTTATGGCTCGGTTGTGACTTCCTCAGTTGGAGAACACAAACGGCTCCGAGCATGCAGCAGAGTAAACCAACCATCAGTCAGGGCAGGATTTGGTGGTATAGCCAAGAAAGTGATGTACAGGTGATGTCCTCAGGCAGCTAAATCAGAGGTCCTGGCTCTTTCATGACCCGGTTGACCAACAATGTTTTCTTTGTAGATCTAAGTTTGCTGTCTCATGAGCCCTTGACCTTTCTATAAAATAGCTGAGTAAAGATTCCCTAAGTCCCCAGGAAGCAAGCTGACAGATGGGAACTCAAACCAGCATGTTACTTTTAGTTTTCGAAATCTGCATAGCAGGCATTTTTCTCAGACACTACATTATGTTCATTGTAGGTAGCTCAAATGTGTTGCATTTACTTTTTGGCCTACTTCCCCGTTGTCCTGTTTGTAATGATAAAAAATAAATTAAAAAAATTAACTTCATTTTGACCAGCTAATTATTAAGTAGCTTAAAATGTCCATATTTTGTCTTAACTTAGACTCAGATACATATTGACAACCCCCTTGTTTCTATTTTTTCTTGGATAATTCACCTACACTGTTACTTATTACTGTGTTGTAAATAATTTATTTACTCTGTCCACAAGCATTTTTAAAATATCTTTTATCTATTCAACAACTATTCATTTACCTGTTGTTTATAACTGTTCTCAATTTACCCATCCACTACTGCAACTTACTTAATTCACTCTGATCGCTGTTTACATGGTATTTATTAATGCTTCAGTACTGCTCTTCAACTTCTCTTAATGCACTCACAATAACAGCTTACTGCACCTTAACTGTTTTTGCACCTGTTTTATCATTCACAGCAAAATGTCCAGCCTTACATGTAGCATGTCTATATGCAAATATGCAGATATCTCTACATATATAAGAACATTTATTCATTTTTTATACTGGCAGTGCTGTATAGCTGCTTGCTTGCTGTGATTGCTACAAACAAAGTTTTGTTGGATTCATTTCTATTATGACAATAAAGAACCTATTCTGTTCTATATATCGATTTTGATGACTGCTAAAGTATGTGCACCATTGCCAATGTTCTAAATCCTTCTAGTTTTTACATACTAAGTATCCCTGGTCCAGCTGCTCAGTTAGAGCTCTGTTAGAGCTCCTGCCACTTTAAGGCCCCCTCCCCTATGTTGGCCCATACTGCTCTGATAAATTGACAAGTCTTTTCTGTGGTGATTGGTCAGTTCAGGGCAGCTCAGTGTCAACAACTCTGCATTCATACTACCATCTATGCTTTGCTGGCCTTGCCACCTCAAGCCAATGGGTTTAAACTGACAACAAAACAGCGGTAGGATGTCAGGCTGGTGGGTCTGTTTGGAAGGGGTGGGGGCGAGCTATTCTAGGCAGCTACTGGCACTGCAAAAGAGGGAGAGAAAAAGTTCTGGTATTGCAGACTTTTGTCTTAAGCTCTTTGAAAGGCAAATAACAGTAACAGGGCAATTCCTTTTTAAAACATCTTTGTATCACGACCTACCTCGGATAACAGCAAATGTTAGTGGCCTGCCACTTATTAGATAACATAATCTTTTGTTTGGAGGTCACTTACATTGCTTGTTATGATATTAGATCATAGGACAGGTGTTTACAGTCTCTGGCAAAACAACTTGGACTATTAACTGACCAGCTGAATACTTCCATAACTAGGGCCAGTGTTGGCTTGATGTCAGAGGAAAATGCCTGTTATCTGAATAGTATTAATAATAATGTCAACAGTGCTCTTATTTTTTTACAGTTTGTGAAAAAAGAATAGATGTCAAGTTTTTAAGGTGCAACTTGATGAGACGACTTTGGCTGTGACTTGCAGTCAAAGGAGCAACTGTAAACACTGTTTTCTACCAGTGTTAAAAAAAAATCCATACTTGTCAAAGCATTGCTAAAATAAAATTATTCCAATGACAAGCAACATCTTTTCCGTAAAGGTCTTCACAATAAATGCACCCTCTTAATGAGTTGTCAACACTGAACATGGTGGGATTATGTGCCATTACAAAATGAAAATACCACCCCTCATGTACTTTCAAAACAAAACATGCATAATGTTGTCTCTTTACTATGGTTTAGTTGCACAGAGGTGTGACCAAGTCATTGTTTTGCAAATCTCAAATATGTCATAGGTTCTTGGTCTAAGTCCCAAGTTAAGTTGAATCAAAAGACAGAAAAGTGAAGTCGAGTCTTCAAGTAAAAGAAGGGCAAACTGAGTCAAGTCCTAAGTCTTCAGCTTTAAGCTCTTCTGAGACATGACAAGTCATTTAGTGATCTTTATCAAATAAAATGAAATTTTAGCACAACAATATCCTATTAATTAGCATAAACTTTTGAATACAAAACCAGTTTGGCTAATCTCAGTCACACAAAAGAAGTTCTGGTTTTAAACTCAGAGTGTAATTGTGCCATGACCAACGTTCCCTGAAAATTCATCACAATCCGTTGAGAACTCTGAGTTTTCTTCCTCACAGCAGGACAAACCAACTAACCGACAAACAAACCCATCACAAATTTAAACTCATTAAATGTAATAGAAAAGGCGTGAGCAGACTTAACTTTTACAAACAACGTGGTTTGCAGAATGACAGTGCAACAACTTACAGCTTTTTTCTGTGCTCTTTTCTGTGTCTTTGTTTTCTTCTGTGTCCATCTCATTTGTTGTTGCCTCTTCAAATCATTATCATGTTTGTCAGTATTTGATGAATATTTTCTTCCTTCTATCTCTGTACAATTGTGCTACTGGTTTACCTACTGAATATAATATGGACCAGAATGTTTTTTAGCTAATCGCTAGCCACTAGTCCATTAGTTACCACCACAGCTAATATTGGTATTCATGAACTTCTTATAAGTATTGGCTTTATGGTTGGAGCATTTTTTATAGACATGTTCCATCAGAACAATAAAATGTCAGCTATTCGAGTGAGTGGCTGAAGAAGTATGTTCATAGGCTGTTTAATTTTACGTGTCTTGTTTTATTTGAAACATGGCCTAAATTACCAAGTAGAAAAGTAGAAACATAAAGAAAATGTGAGCCCCCCAACATCCTACAATTCCACATCTAAAAACACTACACACATATTTTGACAACATTTCAGCCCTGAGCTCACTGATAGAGGAAAATGCTGGTCATCTGAATACTATTAACAATAATGTAAACAGTGCTCTATACTTCACAGCTTGTTAAAACAGAACAGATAGCAGATTTGTATGCTAGGACTTGACAAGAAAAACTTTTGAGGCAGATTCTATGCTATCTACTTTTTTTATCTATGTTAACCTACCCCACAGACTACTTAGCAATTAGATTAGAACAGTTTCTTTAGATAAATTGAGAAAACAATTTAAAGCCTAACCATAGATTAGAAAACTAAGACTTGAATGTGGTAGCTGTTTGCAAAAGTAAGTGAGATATGTTGGTCCTTTTTAACAAAAAATAGCATTTCACTGGGCTAGCAGAAGCAACAAAATGCTCACAAAGACTCCTCTGGCCTGTGACACCATTTTGTAACACCTGCCCTACTTTGCCAGGATTCAGCACGGTAACCATTGACCAAATACACCTCCTTATTGACTGATGTTTATGACCTCTACAGGGTTTCATTAGTGAGAGTGAGACGAGAGCGAGAGCTCTGTGTCAGAATAAAGGGTCCATTCTGTCCCAGCAGCAAAACATACACTGACAGGTAAACTGTTTTTCTGACCTGATGCTGCAGGAGCGGACAAATGAGTAAATAAAGGGTCATCCACATGTTTTGTCATCACTCTAGGTCTTCCAGTAAGATAAAACTACGCATTCATCTTATTATAGTTCAGTTTGAGAACCTGTTTTAAAATTTTGCGTCCAAAAGTTTAATCACAGAGGAAATTGAGATGTCCCTTAGTTATTGGGTCAAACTGGACGGGTTTCAAAGGACAATTTACAGCAAGTATGAGTCATGGCAGGAGGGTCAATTGCATTTGTGCCCACGTGCCCCATGTACATACAGATGATATTGTCTGCTGGTGGTCTGGGATTGGATCTTTTCCTCATGCTCTCCCCTACTCTCTCTCTTTCTCTCGCTCTCTCTCTTTTGGTGCATGATAAATTAATTTGCTTGACATGTCAGCCACAGCAGTAAGCAGGCAAGTTAAAGTCAAGTGAATCTTGGGATCTAACAACTTTGAATACCAGACCTCTTTCCCTATGTCTCTCTGACACAGAGCCAGACAGCCAGGCTTGTTGTCTCCACCTCTTTTCACATGAGGGTCCAGATCAAGGTTGGAAAAAGCATTCTCCAACAGCTAAAAGCAGGTGTCTCTGTTCAGTAGCAGGTGAAACAATTCAACCTATCTTCCACAGTGGCAGGCAAAACAACAACATTATAGATTAAATCCTAATTTTCTTATCTGACTTCATGCTACCAGTTGACTGACCCCATCCCCTCCTGCCTGAGTGTCACATATTTACAGTGACGGACTGGAACAGTTTGTTTCAGTTTCCTGTAAGTATGAATTAGCTTCTCTGTTACCAGGGAATTACCTGATGAGAATATGTTTAATCTCATTTCATGTCCATAAGCAGACCTTGGCTGTGACTTGGGGCTCTAATTTCGTAGACCAGGCGCAGGGCCTGCACCTGCCCTGCGTTGCGCCTGCGTCGCGCCTGCGCCGCGCCAACAGGTTGTGTCCAGGGCATTTTGCAAGTTTCGTGCACGGTGCAGTCTGGCGCAGGGAGGTGCACCCACGCCTCCGTCTCTCCCAGCAGCGCAAGTAGTAGAGAGGGAGGAGAGAAGGCGTGAGTGGGTTTAACACAGCCGAGTGCATTCTTCACCAATCAAATGAACGCCTTTCCTCGCCTTTAAATGTGCCGCGGGCGAGGCGCAGTGACAATTTCACCTTGGTGGAGAAGATGGTCAGAGCCGCCCTGCGCTCTCCCAACTGGGAGAGCGCAGGGGCCACCAGGCCGCGCATCGGAGGACACGGTGCGCGTCATCGTGTGGACCACCTTGCGTGTCTCATTAATATGAGTACAAAATTAAGTGATAATTACATTTAAACACAGCAGCAGGCTAATCCATTCATCATGCTTGTGATCCACCTGCATTCCTGGTCTGTCATTGCTAAACAGCAGAACCTTTGGTGAAATACCCCCCCCCCCCCCCCCCCCCCCCGATATCTCCTCCTCATCCAATAATGTACTCCATCTTTTTAGATCACGTTACAAATAAAGATTAAGACAGAGAAATATGGGCAGTCACAGGTAAATCCTTAAGACACCGAGTGACTTAAATTTATTCAGCGAGCGTCTCTCTTTTTTTCTTTTCTATTTAATTTCATGAGATGAGAGAAGCCGGATACTCCGTATAGGATGATGTGGCTGTTTGTGGTTGGCTTGAGAGATATGAACTCGTTAGTTATGACAAACGTCTCTGATCTGACATCAGATGTGACGGGACAATTAATATAGATACAAATGTATATGCTGGTTCAGACGATTACATTAAATAGTGGTTGTTGTGATTGTTTATTGCATTGAAAAGTGCCTGACACTGTGGATACCTGCCTGTGAGGTTTTGGTGACGTGTGAGCACAGCGCGCCTGTCAGCCAAATTACCACTGCCCGGGGTGCGCCTCATCTGGGCCAAGAATAGACCAGGTTGGAGCTGGCGAGCTTTCAGCGCACCTTCCGCAGTTTTTTGGCACAAAATTGTCACTGCGCCAAGCTGAATCTTTCGACACCTCCCCATGGTGCGCCGTCACACCCATCTCGGCGCAGCCAGTCTACCAAATTGCCGAATTGGCTGCGCACTGCGGTGCGCCGGACAAAATAACCACTGCGCGGGGTGCGCCAGGCTGCGCCACCCTGAGTTGTGCCAGGAAATTAGAGCCCTTGTAGTCAAAGGAGCAACTGTAAACACTTTCTCCTAAAGTGTTATAAACATCACTGCTTGTTGAAGCTTTGCTAAAGTAAAATTATTCCAATGACGAGTAAGACCTTTTTTTCTCAAGATCTTCACTGTAAGCGCATCTTCTTTATGTGTTGTCAAACACTGATGAACATGGGATTATGGGATTACTTTCAAAACAAAACATGCATAATGTTGTCTCTTTACTATGGTTTAGTTGCACAGAAGTGTGACCAAGTCATTGTTTTGCAAATCTCAAGTAAGTCATAGGTTTTGGTCTTTAGTCCCAAGTCAAGTAAAAAGACCGAAAATTGAAGTTGAGTCTTCAAGTGAAAGAAGGGCAAATTGAGTCAAGTCCTAAGTCTTCAGCTTTAAGCTCTTCTGAGACATGACAAGTCCTTTAGTGATCTTTATCAAATGAAATGCAATTTTAGTACAACAATATCATATTAATTAGCATAAACTTTTCAAATTAGAAAACAAAACCAGTTTGGCTGAACTCAGACACAAAATAAGTTCTGGTTTTAAACTAAGAGTGTAGTTTTGATGTTTTCACCTGATGGTTTATCTTAAATTTGATTGGATGTTGACAGATCTAAGAATGATATTAGCATATCTTGATTCAGGGGTGGATGGAAAAGTATTGCTACATGGCCCTTTTAAACGTACATGCACAATGAAGCAGTGATTCTCTTCTGTTTTATCCTGATGACCAATCACCTTATCATCTCACTGGTAATCAAGACCTAACAGAATACAATTTTTTAACTACTTAAATTTATTAATGAAAAATGTTGTGCAGGATGGGCCTCTGATGAATCAACACATTTATTTAAAAAGATTAGAGACTAAAAAGTTATAAAACTGCAAATACTTACAGAAGCCCTTGGAGCAGTGTTAATTTTGACAGCACTTCTTAATTTAGTTTTAGTTTTAGTCTTTTGCCTAAAATATCTTTTAGTTTTAGTCATAATTTAGTCATCTAAACTGTTTCAATTTTAGTCTAGTGTTAGTTGATGAAATTTCACATTTTAGTGGACGAAATCTACTGTAAATTTTGTCGACTAAAATATGAAGTGTAAAGTTTTAAGAATTTTTTATATTTCCTTGAATTTCTGAAGTCATGTTTCACATTTGGATCCCACTACCATGAAGCTAAGGCACTTGTGACTGGATGTGCCTCTTAACTCATCCAGCCTTTCCACACAACCAAAGTAGCTGTGATTCCTAACTTGTATCTACTTTCTACATGACGAAATTAGGTCTGATTGGATTTAGTATCTGTCAAACATTAAAGTCTAGTTTTTATTTGTTGACGAAAGTGTCAGTTAATTTAGTCTTAGTTTTTGTCAATGTGCACTTTGTTTTGTTATAGTCTAGTTTTTGTCAGGGGAAAAAAAGGTTGTTGACAAAAACTATGAAAAAAATAGTTAGTCGACAAAATTAACACTGCCTGGGAGAACACAGGTGAATAAATCTCACCTTACTAAGTTTCCTGTGATAACAGTTGAATGTCAGTTGTTGTTAGAGATCTCAAATTAAAGTTTAAAATGAGAAAAAACAATTTTTTAATCCCAAAACGATAACATAACATGAGTTCTTGAAAACAAACAAATACAAAACCCAAAACCAGTTAAGTTGGCACGTTGTGTAAATCGTAAATAAAAACAGAATACAATGATTTGCAAATCCCTTTCAACCTATATTCAATTGAATACACAGCAAAGACAAGATACTTAACGTTCGAACTGGTAAACTGAGTTATTTGTTGCAAATATTAGCTCATTTTGAATTTGATGCCTGCAACATGTTTCAAAAAAGCTGGCACAAGTGGCAAAAAAGACTGAGAAAGTTGAGGAATGCTCATCAAACACTTATTTGGAACATCCCACAGGTGAACAGGCCAATTGAGAACAGGTGGGTGCCATGATTGGGTATAAAAGCAGCTTCCCTGAAATGGTCAGTCATTCACAAACAAGGATGGGGCGAGGGTCACCACTTTGTGAACAAATGCGTGAGCAAATTGTCGAACAGTTTAAGAACAACATTTCTCAACGAGCTATTGCAAGGAATTTAGGGATTTGATCATCTATGGTCCGTAATATCATCAAAAGGTTCAGAGAATCTGGAGAAATTACTGCACGTAAGCAGCAAGGCCGAAAACCAACATTGAATGCCCGTGACCTTCGATCCCTCAGGCGGTACTGCATCAAAAACCGGCATCACTGTGTAAAGGATATCACCACATGGGCTCAGGAACACTTCAGAAAACCCCTGTCAGTAACTACAGTTCGTCGCTACATCTGTAAGTGCAAGTTAAAACTCTACTATGCAAAGCGAAAGCCATTTATCAACAACACCCAGAAACGCCGCCGGCTTCGCTGGGCCTGAGCTCATCTAAGATGGACTGATGCAAAGTGGAAAAGTGTTCTGTGGTCTGACGAGTCCACATTTCAAATTGTTTTTGGAAAGTGTGGTCGTCGTGTCCTCCGGACCAAAGAGGAAAAGAACCAGCCGGACTGTTATAGGCACAAAGTTCAAAAGCCAGCATCTGTGATGGTATGGGGGTGTATTAGTGCCCAAGGCATGGGTAACTTACACATCTGTGAAGGCACCATTAATGCTGAAAGGTACATACAGGTTTTGGAGCAACATATGTTGCCATCCAAGCAACGTCTTTTTCATGGACGCCCCTGCTTATTTCAGCAAGACAATGCCAAGCCACATTCTGCACGTGTTACAACAGCGTGGCTTCGTAGTAAAAGAGTGCGGGTACTAGACTGGCCTGCCTGTAGTACAGACCTGTCCCCCATTGAAAATGTGTGGCGCATTATGAAGCGTAAAATACAACAACGGAGACCCCGGACTGTTGAACAACTTAAGCTGTACATCAAGCAAGAATGGGAAAGAATTCCACCCGAAAAGCTTCAAAAATTGGTCTCCTCAGTTCCCAAACGTTTACTGAGTGTTGTTAAAAGGAAAGGCGATGTAACACAGTGGTAAAAATGCCCCTGTGCCAACTTTTTTGCAATGTGTTGCTGCCATTAAATTCTAAGTTGATGATTATTTGCAAAAGAAAATAAAGTTTCTCAGTTTGAACATTAAATATCTTGTCTTTGCAGTGTATTCAATTGAATATAAGTTGAAAAGGATTTGCAAATCATTGTATTCTGTTTTTATTTACGATTTACACAACGTGCCAACTTCACTGGTTTTGGGTTTTGTATAACAACTAACATTTACTTGTTACAACACAACAGTGAAATAAAATACGTGGGTGGTTATCTGCTCAGGCCCTCGGTACATTATATTCACATTTTTTCCAGACTCAGTCATAGTCCTGAGAATAGCTCTGTGACCCACTTTTAGGCCCTAACCCACCAGTTGAGGACTAATCTACCAATGAGCTTAATGTGGAGCATGACCCTTGAAAGATGGTTTCTAAAACTGGGAGAAAAAGCAAGATAAGTCACCACCTCTCTTTCATTTAGAAATGTGGAAATTGGTCAAAATGATGGATAAGAGCTCGATTTTTAGAAAAGTCACAAGTTTTGATACACTATGGGGACACAATGGGCAAGTCTGAAAAAAAGACACATCTGCTTCGCTCTCTCTGCTCAAAGTAAGCCCTCCTTCAGTTTATCACTTCACTACAACACCACAGAAAAAAAGTGTCACGCGTAGAGACAGGGACAAATACTGGCATTTGTTTTTCATTAATTGTCCATCAGCTTCCAGACACCAGGATAATTTTTACTGAGGGCTGAGTCATAAACTGTTTGAGCAGCTTTACTCCTACAAGGACACCATTTCTCCTTCTACCTTTCCTCCTGTAATTAGCATTGGTCAATTTCAAACATAAAAAAGTATAAACATAGAGAAAATTAAAGCAAAGGTAGCAAAAAACCCACAGAAAGCTAAAATATTTCCAATGAAATATTCTTTAATCATCTGTTAAACTAGAATAATGTTGGCACACCTTCTTGTTAAAGTTTCATGTTTGCTCTCTTTTTTTTGCACAGAATAATTGTTATTGCCAAGTTGCGAGAAGGGTGGCACGGTGGTGCAGCAGGTAGTGCACGTGCCTCACAGCGAGAGGGTCGCTGGTTTGATCCCTGGGTTTGGTCATGGCCTTTCTGTGCGAAGTTTGCATGTTCTTCCCGTGCATGCATGGATTCTCTCTGGGCACCCCGGCTTCCTCCCACAGACCAAAACGTGCTCATTAGGTTGATTGGTGACTCCCTTAGGTATGAGTGTGAGCATGAATGGTTTCTCTGTCTATCTATGTGGCCCTGTGATTGGCTGGCAACCGGTTCAGGGTGTACCCTGCCTCTCACCCAATGACAGCTGGGATAGGCTCCAGCTCCCCCATGACCCCGAAAAGGGATAAGCGGTATAGAAATTGAATGAATGAATGAATGAAGTTGCGAGTATCCTACAATTAGCGACAAAATGGCCCAAGGATGAGGAAGATTAAATTAGTGTGTCCCTCTAAGTTACCAAACAGAGTAGAGCAGTCAACCAATCAAAACAGACTGGGCCTATTCAGGGGAGGGGGCCTTAAAGAGACAGGAGCTCAAACAGAACATCTTAGAGCGAGAAAAGAGGAGGATCAGGAGTACTCAGCATGTGAAAACTTGCAAGATTTTGGAGCATTAGCTATTGGGAACATATTCTAGCAGTCATCGAAATCAAACATATACATGGGGGAATCATTTTGTTTTGCTTTTTCTGGTGGTCCAACTCAAATAAAATACATATTACTCCCAAGCCTGAGTCAACATATCAGTATCCCTCTCCTTTCCTTTTCCAAATGATGGACCAGATTGATGACAACCAGTTTCATCAGCGCGTACTCATTCACTGAAATATAAATCAACATCAACCCAACTATTCTCCTCAGGTAGCTCTTTTCCCCTCTTCTTGTTTTAAATTTAGCTGGTATTTGTAGCCATTATTTATTTGCCAATTCTCACAGGGACCTCCACTGTGGTGCCAGCTTGGTTGCTAAGAGATCTCTGACGCAACCACAAAGTGTCTATGCAAGGTTAGGGCGAGAGGGTGACGTCACTAAAACACACAGAAATAAACAGTGAGTTGTGCACAAAGCGATGAAGTACATTTTAAAGCCATTTATATCAACAAGCACATACTCACAGACTCCTACACTCACTCTCCCGCTCCCTCTATGCCTCAAACACACAGATACACACGTTGCTCTTGCAGCAGGTGTATGTGCATGCTGGTGTGTTGGTGGAGTCCCACGCCAGGTCCTGGGGCACCAAATGAACATAGAGCATCATCACAAGTTAAGGCAATAGTCTGTTTCAGTGTGTGAGCTCAAACAGCCCGAGGCACTGGAGGTGAGCTGTTTGTAGAGGATGTCCCTCTGTGGCCACCATAACTTTTCACACTGAACAAACAATGGGTTATCATAACACCTGGAGCACGGCAAAAACACTGAATACTGAATATTTATCATTGAAGCTGACCATGAGGGCACACATCAACAACATCTGAATGATCCTTTGCATTCCTAAAACTGAATAATGTATTTTTTTAGACTTTAATTGCCTTTGCATAAACGTGACACTGGAACTCATAATTTATTGATAACAGATCTCTTCATGGATTTTTGTGGCCACTGCTGTGTTATTTTTTTTTAGCAAACTTAACTTTTTTGAGAAAAAAAGTGAAATATGGAAAACAACAGCAAAAGTTCTTAACAAAAAAGTAGATGCAAGACATAATTAATGCATAATGAAAGGAAGCAAAAGAAGAAAGAGGAAAAAAAAAAACACGAGAAAGGAAACAAACAAACAAAATAAAAAAGGTGTAAGGGGAGCTAGATGTATTTGGAGATCATTCAGGCTTGGGGATGGAGTGTATAATAAGAGGTGTGTTTGAGGAGATGTATATGTATTAATCTGAGTATGTTTAATGTTTTATGTCTAATTAAAGAAGCCTTCCAACATAAGCAAACAAAACTTTTGAAAGTCTGAGTAGGGATGCACAACATTATCAGTATGACATTGGTATCGGCAGATAACTGCTTCAAAAGCTAAAAACCAGTATAAGCTGGTAATAACATTTCTGCAGCTAATTACTGCCAATATTTTCTTCTTTTTTAATATTAAAAACATTAAGTTCATAGGGTTTTGTTGATAAATTTAGATTTGAAGGTAAAGGTCACATAAAATAGAACTGATTTCTGTTAGTAGACTGGTAAATCAGTGTTTGTGTGTCGAGGAAAAGTTAAATGTTGTAAAGTATGTCACTGTACTGCATTGTCAAGCCAACATAGTTTTTTTGAGTAGTTTTGACCTATGAGAGGCAACATTTTTCATTAAATAAATGTAAAAGTAACATTTCCTAGTTTGTCTAAGCATTTACATCATGTCTTTGATGTCTATTAGGCAAGGATTTGATTTAACTTAAATTTTAAAAAATGAAAAAAAAAAATATCTTGCCAGAGGATCAGATGCAGCTTCTTTTTCCCTCCCCTTTGGAAATGCTCAGATCTGAGGGGTGGGTAGGCTGTCATATTGAGCTCTGCACTGATTGGCTCCCCAAACAATCTCTGATGGGAGATGGAAGGAGGGGTTACAGGGTTCAGAGCAGACTTTCAAAACTGCCATGACATCTGCCTGTGACTGTTGTAGGAGGAGGCTTTATAGCTATTACATATTAATCCCAGGAAATAGAAAAAAGGAGGCATAGTGCTTTTCTCGGCAAACTGAGAGTGTAGAACAAGATGTTATGTTCTTCTGCTTTCTAAGCCCCCTCAACAACAAAAAACCAAGAAAACTGATTTTACAGGACATGGGACCTTTAAATAGTTAAAAATTTTAGTTGGTTAGGTCTTGATTACAAGAAGGATGACGAGGTGATAGCTCCTAAGGATAGAACAGTAGAGAACTGATGCTTCAGAATGTATGTTATTTTAAAATGATAAATATCACTATTTCCTTTTCACTCCGTGAATAAATTCATGTTAATTCCTGGATTCTCAGCAAGAGGGCATATTTTCCCTCAGAATCTACCATGTTTGATATTACATCCATTGAAGTTTTAGGACATACCATTAAGTGACAATGTCAAAACGACACTCTGAGTTTAAAACCAGAAATTCTTTTGTGTGACTGAGTTCGGTTAAACTGATTTGTATTCTAATATGAAAAGTTTCTAAGAAAATAATAGATCATTGTTATGTTAAGATGGCATTTCATTCGACGAACACAGCTAATGACGTGTCATGACTCGAAATTTCAAAGCTGAAGACTTTGGACTTGAACCTGTAACCTGACTTGACTTGGAACCTGACTGAGATTCTCAAACAATGACTTGGTCCCCTCTCTGCCAAAAAGTAAAGCCAAACTGAGTAACAGGAGATGGTGATGGTTTTTCAAAGAACGGGCACTGACTCACTCTTAGCAGACATGTATAGTCTCTCAGCCTCAGTCTCATAGTCTCTAAGTGTTTTTACTCAGACAAGAGTGAGAGACACTCCTGTGACGTAGGAGATGGAGGTAACACTGATATATAGACCCAGGACAGATGTTTAGTCTGGCTTAGCAGAAGCGCCTATTTATTTCATCAACATGGTCATACATGCAGTTTTAAATTAAGTGCTACTTTAGGATGAATATATCAATGTTATAATTTCAAGGGTTGTGACTGTAGCTGAGTGCTCTTTGTTGTTAAATGTAAGGAGTTTATTATTTAAAAATGGCAAATTGTTTATTCATATTCATGTTTTGGCCATTCTTTGCAAAAACCATGCATCACAGAGTGAACAAAACAAATTTTTACCTAGTGACTAATTACAAAGATATCAGTGTAAATTGCTACTTTGTGGTTATGATACATTAATTGGCTTAAACAGTATTGTGTAATATGCTGCACTAACACAAATAGCTAGCTAAATCCCTTCACCCCAGCGGTTTTCTTTTTGGTACACCAAAGAAAAGTGTCATCGAAATACTCAGTACATTGAGTCCATTTTAAATTTAGCACTGACTACGTTCACATGAGAAGATTCATTGAGTGCTACTTTTACTTGTAAATCAGTAAAATGTATCAAAGTAACTGTACATTTAGCTGACTGTGTTCCTCTTTTATTTCTTGTAGATAATTAGAGCTGCTACCACAAATGCATCTTTCATCTATTTAACAGCATGAAGATAAAACAAAAATCAAAATTGTGCAATTATTTAAGAAATCAACCCTGAATATTTGTAAATGTTTATAGGTCTGGGATATCACAGTCATTCCTCAGCACAATAATGCCAGCCGTTTTGGATGGAATTATAAACATGACCAGTCGATACATCAGGGTTCCTTACACTGTGGGTGAACAGGCCAACATTAAAAGGCAATTCCATTAGCATTATGCCAATGTAATGTATTTCCAGCCACAAAAGAGCCACAAACCGCATGTCCCTTCATAAAGAGCACTATCCCTGAACTGAGCCCTGACTGGCAGAATCAATCAATCAATCTTTATTTGTATAGCGCCAATTCATGACAAGTGTTATCTACAGACACTTACACTACAATAGAGCACAAAGCTCTTCATATTATGGATACACATGCATAGATACATATATACCTATAAAAATACACATATAGCCAATCATGAATCCCTCCATCATGGCGGCAAGAAAAAACCTTCTGTTAAGCAGCAGGAAATCTTGAATGTGGACCCCAGTCTCATGATGAACAGCAAATCCACACGATGCTGTGTTGGGTGTGTGGGCAAAGGAAGGGAGGTAAGTGGAGACAAGTGGACTAAAGTAAGAACTAAAGTTAGTGACAGATCAATGGACCAATCATTGACCTGTCGTCGTCAAATTTGTTTCTGCTGAAAACAAAATATAGAACAGTGGGTGTCCCTTTCTTCTAAAGGCTTAATACAGAGCAAGGAGGGGGAACATATGTCTAATGAACACTTATGTAGCCTCAGCAAAATGATGTTGACAGGTAATCATATTTCTTTAGGCAAGTTAAATTAAAATAAATTGCATACTGCAGCTTTAATCATATGACCTAATTCAGTTGGTGTCCTTGGGTGTGGATATTGTGTGTGAATTATTGTTCGGTAAAAAACAATCAAAAGTAATTTGTTAGAACCTGTCCATTTAAACGCAAACAAAAAAAAATTACATTTAAAAAGCAGAAAATATCAGGTACATTTTATAATTTTACATTAAGCATTAAAATCTTGTGTTCCTGTGTTCATCTCAAGCCTTATTTTTAAAGTTCATTTTATAATGATGATTTTTGTTTTCATTTTGTATTGTGATTTTAATGCATTTTTCTTGTTCTGTAAAGCACTTTGAATTACCTTGTGTACGAATTTTGCTCTACAAATAAACTTGCCTTGCCTTATTTCAAGCACTTATCTCAGACTGGAATTCTAATTCCCATTCACTTTTGGGCTTGAGAACCAGGAACTGCTAAATGCTAACTCACTCCTGCATTTTTGGACTCACTCCTGCACCATATATTGTGCTACAGATCTTTGAAGCAAACAGACAAGAAGACGTCCTCAGCAGTTCTACTTGTGAACAACATCATCTGTCCACAAAGGTTTGTCAGTCTAACAGTTAAGTAGGACAAATGGAAAAGCAGCCAATTTCACAGTAAGGTCAGAAGTGTGTTTAGCATGTATAGAAGCGCAAATAAAAGTCTGGGGAGCATGTTAAACTGTAAGACTCATTTAACCTGCTGCCACAACATAAACAGCACGGACAGTTTAATCACAGGGCAGGATCACAAAAAATGCAACTTCCAGGTGTCCAAGCACACACTGCTTGCATGTTGCTTTAATAAATAGCAGCACAAACAAACCTTTACACAGTCAGCTCAAAACAGCAGAGCATGCCTCAGGGAGAAGCTTCAACAGAGGAGAGAAGTCAGAGGTGACTCCTGCAGGAAGTCTGACGGAGCCACTGACCACGACTGATGGTTTATTTAAGCTTTTAGCTAAAAACAGGCAGGCTTCCAGACCAAACTGTGGTACCCACTGAATCTATTAATGTGTCCTATTACAGCATGATAAAAAAAGCAACTTGTATTTCTTCCAAGTCCTAAAAACTCTCTGTCTACGTAAGAAGAACTATATTTGCTGCAGCCTGAGGCGGATGCTGCTAGCTTGGATGCTCCGGTTCAGTGGGTAGTCAGTACTTGCTCATACACACACAAACACACACTAACACACAAACTGGCCAAAGTAGCAGAGATGGCCTAATTGTAATTGACTGCAGATCTGTCGTCATTATTCATGGCCCTGTGATCCCATCTCATGTCTCTATTCATTTCATATTAATTGAGAGGAATTTCATTTTCTAAGTTACAAACCATAAATCATCACAGGAGTTCCCGAGCTTTCTCATCTCGTAGGTTAGTCTGGATTGTTTGCATGGACAGCCTGCAACTGTCGACCTTTTGACTACAGCTCATATCTTATTAATGTCAGCCCATCAAAAATCATTAAAATTGTTGGCATAAATCTAAGAGCTTCCAGTTTTTATTAGCTTTAATGCAAGGTCCCATATTTCATTTCTCTTCAACATGTCTATGCTGGTCCCTGATGTCTCCAGTACATATTTCTGAGGGCAAACCTATAATCTCCTCTTCTTCAGCCCTTCTCAGAAAAAGCTGTTCAAAACCCTCTTAAACTGTGTCTGACCCCACTCCATTGAAGCTGTGATTGTGGCTTCGGCTTTCAAGGCCTGTGCTCTAATGTTTACTGTAGCTGTACAGACATGGAATGTTCCTTTCACTGGAATCAGAAGTAGGCCAAACAAACACCTGACTTAAGGAGTGTCCCCAGTCTGAGGGAGCCAGCATATCCACTAGTGAGATCATTGGGGGGGGGGGGGATTGTAGACAGTGCCATGGACATATGTCATCAAACTTTTTATATGAAAACATAAAAAGTATTTTATAAATGCTAATTCCACATATTTTGCCATTTAAGGTATGTACAAGTTTAACTGACTAAGCTGCTAATGTCAGATAACTTAGCCAGTACTAGACAGTATGATTAAACTATTTATTTAACATATTTAACAATACAGTCAAATGCTCTGTCTACACTGTGACGCTGATCACTGCAGTTTCACTTCCTGGCTGCTGCCTTGGTGCCAAAATATTCACCCACTTAAGACGTAAAATAAAATTTAAAAAAAGTTGTTGAATGAACAATTAGTAACAAACAGACAGTAACCACTTTCAGCTCAGGAATATAAAGGTTACACTGAAAGGAGGCCACAGACACAGACTCTGGCATGGGCAATCCAATTATCAATATGCTGGTTATTAATTTCATATTCAATTTAAATAGATACGGTACTATGGTCACATTCTACATATACAAGATGATTATGTATGTCAAATATTTTTATATAATCAAAGGTCTTTATTGTGACAAGTGTGTTTTTAGCGAGTGCAGTTTTATTGTTTTGTTATGAAAAATGGAATTTGGACAGCAAATGACATCGAATTGCTGCTCAATTACATTAACCCTACACTTGCCATTTTATGTCCCTCTATAAACTCAATATTGTCATAAATCATCCAATAATATTTTTGCAATGTTTCGATTAAAGCAGTACCACTGTATCAATTTAGCAGGCCATGGATTGCATATTGTATCAAATCATGAGCTACCCTGTGGTGCAGCTCGACTACATACTCTGTGGCACCTGATGGTGTTATCCTGTGTTAGACAGAGTGCTTGATTTTGAACATTTTCTGAGTGTGATGTTGAGTTAGACTTCCTTGCCGAATGTTATCTTTAACTGTGTGTTCTCATTTAAAACTATTCAGCATTATTAATTTTTGATGGCATTCTGGCTGTAAACCTGCTTTACTTGTTGTTTTCTTGCCTTATTCTGTATCGTTTTCCAAAAGTCCAATACAGTTTGAGCAAATGGCTGTTCAACATGAGTCCTGTTTTGCTTGAGATGATTGGACAATCATTCCCTCAATCACATTCATTATGGGCTAATCAGATAATGTAGCAGGCGGGTGCTACTGCAGTGGTGTAAAGGACAGAACGTGAGCTACTTCGTAAGACAAACTCAAGGCAAAACATGTCGGAAGTAGAGCAAAAATATCCTTCCTATTTAGAAGTTTGTAGTGTTATTTGTTTTTCATTTAATAAATAAAAGCGATAAAACTGCTGAAGCTGTTAGCGTCAATGCTAATCTCTGTATCAGCAGCCACTTCTTGTTGTTGTCTCACTTGTAGTTCCCACCTGTTCCTGCTCTGAAGGACACTGATTGAGCCGTGCCGCTTTGGGCCACTCACAGTTGCTGTAGATTGGAGCTTGGCAAGATGGATCTGTCTGATAACTATTTGAAAGGTTTCCTGAGGCTAACCACACATAAAGATTTCACCTCATAGCTGATTTACTAACATGAGGGAGTTTATGTCACTTTTGGAAGATACACTGCCTGGCCAAAAAAAAAGTTGCCATCAGAATAAAGGTCACGCACTCTATATTTTGTTGGACCGCCTTTAGCCTCGACTACAGCACGCATTCACTGTGGCATTGTTTCCATAAGCTTCTGCAATGTCACAAGATTTATTTCCATCCAGTGTTGCATTCATTTTTCACCAAGATCTTGCATTGATGATGGGAGAGTCTGACCACTGTGCAAAGCCTTCTCCAGAAGACTCTCAGTGGGGTTCAGGTCTGGACTCTGTGGTGGCCAATCCACATGTAAAATGATGTCTCATGCTCCCTGAACCACTCTTTCACAATTTGAGCCCGATGAATCCTGGCATTGTCATCTAAGAATATGCCCATGCCATAAGGGAAGAAAAAATCCATTGATGTAATAACCTTGTCTTTCATTATAATCAGGTAGTAAGCTGGCCTCATTCTTTGGGCACATAATGTTGCTGAACCTAGACCTGACCAACTGCAGCAGCTTTGCAGGGCCCCTGTGGGGGCAGATCATAGTACTGCCCCCACAGGCTTGTACAGTAGGCACTAGGCATGATGGGTGCATCACTTCACCTGCCTCTCTTCTTACCCTGATGCACCCATCACTCTGGAACAGGGTAAATCTGGACTCATCAGACCACATGACCTTCTTCCAGTCCTCCAGAGACCAATCTTTATGCTCCCTAGCAAACTGAAGCCTTTTTTTCCAGTAAGCCTTACTGTTTAGTGGTTTTCCTAAGGCTACACAGCTGTTCAGTCCCAATCCCTTGAGTTCCCTTCGCATTGTGCATGTGGAAATGCTCTTACTTTCACTGTTAAACATACCCCTGAGTTCTGCTGTTGTATTTCTTCAATTTGATTTGGCCAAACATTTAAGTGATTGCCGATCACTATCATTCAGGATTTTTTTCCAGCCACATTTCTTCCTAGAAGACGATGGTTCCCCACAATCCTCCCAGTTTTTAATAATGCGTTGGACAGTTCTTAACCCAGTTTTAGTAGTTTCTGCAATCTCCTTAGTTGTTTTCTCTGCTTGATGCATGCTAATGATTTGACCCTTCTTAAACAGACTAACATCTTCATCAAAGTTACTCATTGCATCAGCTGGGGTTAAATAACTTGTTGCCAGCTCAAAGATAATCGCCCATGCAATAATTATCCAATAGGAGGCTTGTACCTTTTTGCTTAGTTAAATCCAGGTGGACTTTTTTTAGCCAGGCAGTGTGTATTACCTTCACCAAAAGCACCCTTCAATGCTTTGATGGTTTTGTTTTGTTTTTATTAATAAGGGGTTCTGACAAACAGATACCTAAAAATCCATTAATGGAACCACAACAACATTGATGAGTAGTTTTAGAATGTTTCATTTTGTTCTGTTCTGTTTTTTGAAGATTAGCACAATTGGTTTTCTAATACGTCGAGTTTTTTTTCTTTAAACTTGTCTTTATTTAATACACCCTTTTTGCTTTTATGTAACTGTCTTTTACTGACTGCTGCTATCTTTCTGTTTTGCCTTTTTTTAGTTTTTCATCATAAAGCATTTAAGGCTCTTAAAATAAGCTGTATCAAATTTTTAATACTTGCTAATTAACAGTAAATTGCCAATGATGATGGGGAAAAAGCCTTGTTTAAACAGCACTAGGTTTGCAAAGTGTTTTTTTCTGTCTCTTTATTTGCACACAGGATAAAACAGTAACAGAGTGAATTAAAGTCTCAAACCAGTCCAAGCAAAAAAGTTAAGCATACAAATGTTCTAATGAACTCTACAGAGGGTCAAAATTCACCAGGCTCATTGGAGCTATCAAAATAATGAGCTGCATAACTTAAAGACAAAGACAGAATTTTTATGAAAAAGGTTAAACAGCCAATGCTTTTTGCATGTATCATAGGCTTATCAAAAACAACTTTTCCCTGTGTTTTGAACCAGATATAATAATTTTCTGCTGTGCTCTTACAGACATGCATGTGTTATAAAGTTAGACTACACCAATAATTCAAACGTGCCTGTGGGTGTGTCAGTTATCCAAACATCTGTATTCCTCTGTCCTTCCAAGCATCCTGTCTGTAATTATTCCATGACATGCACCACCAACCACTAATTCGCTCTTCCGTCCCCACATTCCTGTTTATTGAAGTTTACAACTATTCACAACGCTGAGTGACCGGCATCCATCACCCACCTCGACACCACCTCCATGACTCCCCGTCTCCCCATAACAGTCTAATGGTTTCCGCAGCATGACCGTAATGCATCAGCCAATAAGGCTGCTAATGTGCAGCAACACACCACCTCCGGTCATTATACGTGGACTGATTGTTAGTTTGCTGCATTTCCCAACCAAGCTGTATTTAAGTATATTCTTGGTGGAAAATTATATTGCAAAAGGAAAAGTATTAAAAGCAGTGCTTTCATGTCTCTGTAAAGCAGAATCAGATATGTCTCTAAATACTTTATATGATATATATAGGAATAAAGTCACAAATAGATATGAAAAAGACTGAGAACTGTATCTAACTTTGTTAATGTATAAGCCAACTTAAGAGTTTTCCACCACTTTTAAGTTTCTTTGGTAGGGCCAAACGGGGGCTTAATGATGGGTTCTTTATGTATAATCCCACCCCCTTGTGCCACAATATTAGAAAAATAATGAGCAATAAATGGCATACTGTTTCATTTGCTACCCAAGCTACAACTTCAGAGTGAGGCTAAAGGACATTTAAATATAACTAATATTGTGATACTCTGTCCTTGTACAAAATATTTTGCATTCATTATTATTATTATAATTATTAATTATTATTATTATTATTATTAATACTAATAATCATAAACAACAACACTTAATCATGCAGGGTTTTTTTTTAAAATGCACATTCATTATATTTCAATTTAAGATTATATTTCTAATTTGGACAATCTTTAATGGCATAAATTATTCTGTGTTTTAAATCTCAATCCACCCTTTTTTTTTCTCCTCATGTCTCTCACCTTTAATTAAACTATAGCTCACAGTGTTGAGCTGCCTGGGACTCACACACACCAGTGAGCACCTAGCTGTAAAATTAATGATCATAATGGCCCCTCTAATGCTACTAAAGGTAGAGTCATTCAGTCAGAGCATTGACAAGCAGCAGGAAAAGGGGCTGCTGAAAGTAGGAAAACACTACCTGAAGTTTTCGCTTGCACAAATGAACACCATATAATGTGCAAACTGGTGAAACACAGATTCTGCATGCACAGTGATAAGCTCTGTATCACACATGTTTTGTCACATAAACAAAATCAAAGTTTTCATCAGTAGCAGTGGCAGCCATATTGGATTTGGTGATAAAATGGCAAATAAGCACCTTGTTAATTCTTAATGTCTAGAAACCAGTGGACTGTGTTCAAGTGAAAAATTCCCAAACACCAAATTACACATGGGTTTACAGGCCAGGGGCCTCATTTATAATGCTTGCTTACGCACAAAACGGAGCTTGAAAGTGGCGTGCGCCACTTCCCCTGCAATGGTTGTGATTTATAAAAATGAACTTGGTGGAAGAATGTGTGCACTGGTATGTCAGCTTTGATCCTGTGGCACAAACAGTTTGAATACGGGGAAAATTGGTGGCGCAGATGGTGAGGTGATGAATTGAAGCCAGATTCATCTCATACATTTAATGTCATCACATATCAGACTTATAGACCCATGTAATTATAAACACCTAAGTCTGCAGTGTTATAGATGTGTTCCTTTAGTGAGCCATTAGACCTACTACTGTATGCAATGTTCATATATCATACTTCCATCTTCAAATGATACAGAGCGGTGGATAGCACTGATTGTTTAGTATTAGTTGTGACAAGGTGTGTAACAGTCAAATTGCTGAGCAAGCATATAAATAGTGCAGTGACACTTGTGCGTAATGCCGAATAGATGCGCTGGCACTGATGGAAGATCACGCAAATGGCAGGATCAGGACGGAGAGAGTCTTTAGGAACCACGAAGATTTCCTGGCCCATGATGATGACTGGATAATAACCCGGTTTAGATTCCCCAGAGCAGTGCCCTTGGATCTATGCGCTGAACTGGGCCCAGTGTTGGACAAAACCACCCGCCAACACTGTACCATCCTGGTGCGTATACAGGTGCTGATCCATTGTTTGGTGTTTTATCTACTCTCTTGCTTTTATTTAGTCCAGGATGATGAAAGAAGCTGTCTGTGGCAGCAAATACTGTAAATGTGCCTTAATCTGATTTGCTCTGCAAATCAATGTTTGTCCAAAGACGATCTCTACTTCTTACAAAGTAGACACAGAATAAGTCCCCACCTCCACATAAGACATTAATGTAGACAGGAGCAATGCTAAGAAATTGGGTCCATTTACCAGCTACATCTTCACAACATTGAGACATTTGAAATTCAACGGCAGGAGAGAAATAAGACAACCAATCACATACAGCATCCCATTTAAAGGCCTAAAACTGTGTATGCAACATGTTAAAATAAAACATTCACTTTACAGTTAAAAACCAATTGTCTATCATGATATGCACATGATTCTATTTCTGGTGACTGAAACAGGTCAAGATGAGCAGGTGGATAAACCTGCTCAGCTTAGCCTGTTTCAGTCAATACAGAGAATATAGAGTAGAGACTATTGTTTCACTTTTCATGATTTTTAAACACATTTTATACACTTAGGGATTACAGAAATTTGGCCTTGCGGTTTATAGCAGTGTTCAATTAAACAGTATAACAAACTTAATTGCATGTTTTTATGCCTGTAAAGGGTCTCAGGAATGACTGAAAAGTTGAACAGAAGGCAAGACATTTGATATAAATCTTGTTAGTAGTCCAATGCTTCACTCTGCTTTTCCATTCAGGGCAAAGCAGACTAATTTTATGGAGAAAATAGCCCTCTGTTGGTTTTCAGCCAAAGGTTGGACTGCGCCCTTTGACTTTGCTCAGCTCAGACCAAACTGGCATACCAGAAAAGAGCTAAATTACCAAAAGTCCATGAGGATTAGAATCCTCAAGAGGAGAATATTAAAGACATTAAAAAAATCACAGCTCATAAAAACCAGAGCGTGAGCTGATTAAAAAAGACGCGTTGACTTACTTGCAGAGGGTGTTTCAGCATGGACAGGTGGTGTTGAGGGAATGAAAGAGGGGAAGAAGAAGGAGCGCAGGGATCGTTCGGTGTGCAGGGGCGAGCGCTGTGTGGGCAGATTTTCACAGCTGCCCACGCTGCTGTGGATCTTAAGGTTCAAGGGCTTGGTCTTCTTCTTGGCTCTAAGGAAAGTAAAACAAAAGGAGGAAAACATGAGGTTGGAAGAAAGGAGGTCTACAAATAACATGCTGTGTTCATCAAAATTTGTTTGATGTTTATGGTCAGGTCAAAAAATAATAATATGAATATGCTTTAAGGAGATATATGCAGCAACACTAGAGGCCAGTATTTCTGTCATGAGTGACCAAGGCATGCACTGACACGATAAAACTAAGAGACGTCAAGTCAAGACACCAAACGTATACACTGCCTGGCCAAAAAAAAGTTGCTACCAAAAAAAGGTCACACACTCTATATTTTGATAGATCACCTTTAGCCTTGACTACAGCACACATTCACTGTGGCATTGTTTCCATGAGCTTCTGCAATGTCACAAGATTTATTTCCATCCAGTGTTGCATTAATTTTTCACCAAGATCTTGTATTGATGATGGGAGAGTCTGACCACTGTGCAAAGCCTTCGCCAGAACATCCCAAAGACTCTCAGTGGGGTTCAGGTCTGGACTCTGTGGTGGCCAATCCATGTGTGAAAATGATGTCTCATGCTCCCTGAACCACTCTTTCACAATATGAGACCGATGAATCCTGGCATTGTCATCTTGGAAAATGCATGTGCTGTTAGAGAAGAAAAAATCCATTGATGGAATAACCTAGTCTTTCAGTATATTCAGGTAGCAAGCTGACCTCATCCTTTGGGCCATAATGCTGCTGAACATAGACCTGACCAACTGCAGCAGCTCAAGATCATAGCACTGCCCCCACAGGCTTGTAAAGTAGGCACTAGGCATGATGGGTGCATCACTTCATCTGCCTCTCTTCTTACCCTGATGCTCCCATCACTCTGGAACAGGATAAATCTGGATTAATCAGACCACATGACCTTCTTCCAGTCCTCCAGAGTCCAATCTTTATGCTCCCTAGCAAACTGAAGCCTCTTTTTCCGGTTAGCCTTACTGATTAGTGGTTTTCCTAAGGCTACCCAGCTGTTCAGTCCCAATCCCAGACCCTTGAATTCGCTTTGCATTAAGCGTGTGGAAATGCTCTTACTTTCACTGTTAAACATACCCCTGAGTTCTACTGTTGTATTTCTTCAATTTGATTTGGCCAAATGTTTAAGCGATCGCCGATCACGATCATTCAGGATTTTTTTCCAGCCACATTTCTTCCTAGAAGACGATGGTTCCCCACAATCCTTCCAGTTTTTAATAATGTGTTGGACAGTTCTTAACCCAATGTTAGTAGTTTCTGCAATCTCCTTAGATGTTTTCTCTGCTTGATGCATGCCAATGATTTAAGATAAGATGATCCTTTATTGATCCCCACGGGGAAATTCTGGTATTGCAGCAGTACAGGGCAAGTACAGGGATAGTAGCATGCATTGAATAAAAAAATAGGGATCAAAAGAACCGAAGATATTTACAATTATCAAAATTAACTAACATACTTCATTAACAGAGTAAATGTCATTTAATTGACCCTTCTTAAACAGACTAACATCTTTTCCACGACCATAGGATGTGTCTTTCGACATGGTTGTTTAAGAAATGAGAAGCTTCTCATTTTTAAGTTATTTCTTAATTTAAAAAAACACGAAGGTATTGGATTTGACCAAATATCAGGGCAGTTGGCATATCTCTCAATGTCATCAGAAGGGTTTTTTATTTTTAAATGGACTTAGAGCATTCACAAGCAACAGTGGGACTGGAAAGATTTTTCTCATTTTGAGATTTGTTAGAAGACAGGCCATTGACATGCAAAAAAGAAACCATTAAAAAGTCTGCTGCATAATTTGGTACCTTTTAAGTGGCTTACTAAGAGCAGAAACTTGTGCCATCAGGCAGAAACCTTGTATTTCCATTTTCAAGTTTTATTTTTAAATCAGTGTATTGGGCTACCCTCAATGTACATGGTTCCACAAATTTTAAATCAACTTAGTGTTTTAAAGTCAATTTCTCATTGTGTTCATGTAGTATGCCTTTAATTAAGAAATACAGTGTTTGGGTTTTTTTTTTTTTTCTTTTTAAAAAAACATTTTTTGGTGAAGCAACAAAATGTTTGCTGAGGTGATGGGTCAGCTTGAGATTTTCTCCGCCTCAGGAATTTCCATACAACCCAACTTTCTCAGATTGTATTGCAATAAGAGAGTATAAAGGATTAAGCTACCTTGGCATTTGTTTTGATAGTCAGACCTGGTCCATTTCTGCATAAAGCCTATGTTTTAGGGATCAAGTCAATTTTTCATTTAAACTCAAACCACAGTCACATTTAGAAATGGTTTCATATAGCATTGCTTTAAATCTAAATCTCATCCTTGAGGAATCAACTGAGCCAACTGTGTTGATCCACTGACTTTCTCCTGATATCTGATACATCCTGATACATGGTGTACCATGTAATTTACCTCAAATATCTGGAATACATGTTTAGGTTATTCCTCACGATAACTTCAACATCCCTTGATAGTTTCTGATTCAAATTTTAACCATGCACCAGTACAATCATTGAACCATGTACAGTATGATATCTGCATTTTATCACCTAACTTAGGTTTCTGATTGATTCAAGTTCTCAAAACTTCAGTCACAAACACACAGAAGAGGTAATATATCATCCACCCACTGCAGTTCACATACAGAGAGCATAATGCAGTGCAGAAAGATGCTGGTTGTGAATAAGTGATGTGATTCTGGCTTTTAATGAAAAAACTCCCTGCTCATATCTGTAACTATCATTATTATTCTTCACACCTACACAAATGGGACAGTGCTGTATATCCTGCAGTGTATGATCCACACAGCTCATACAGGCCCAGGAAGAAGGATGAAAGTAACTCTTGTGGATAAGGGAAAGCAAAAGGGTACCTCAAGTACAAAAGCATTATTGCTAAAAAACATTGATTGTACTGAAGTGCACAGACTGTGTCTTGGTTTGTGTTTGTTAATCAGCAGAAAAATCTTGCATTTAACAAACTTTACAAAAAACTTGGCCAGTTAATCACTTTTGTTATAGTTGCTCTTCTTTTTAGACTCAAAGCTGGGAATAATGTTGAAGGATGTCAATGGAGAATGTAACTCAGTACTACAAAATCTTTCACCCAGAAATTACATACTTCCAAGTGCTGCTTTTCAGCCAAAAGTGTGCTGGAATACAAAGTGACGGAGGGCAGAACACAGATAAAAATCCAATTCGGTCATTATCAGTACCACACCAAGATAAAACAGTGGTATACTGTTGGGTAAACAGACCCTGCAGAGCAATGGCTAAATGGAAATCAGAATCAGAATCAGAAATACTTTATGAGTCCCCTAGGGGAAGTTGGGTTGTTTCAGTTGCTCTTTTCAGTAGTACAGCAGTAGAAATATCATTATACAAACATGTTTAATTAAGACAGAGGCATGAGTAGAAATAGATTAAGCAAAACTACCAAGCACAGAATCTTAAAAAAATAATAATAAAATAATTATGAAATAACAATGCAATAAAATAAGCAAAGTGAGACTATGTACGAAGCACATATTTTTTACACTATTTACAATATGCTTCTAAGAAATGCAAACATTATTTCAGTTCAATTATTTCTCCCTTTTAATAATACCAAATGTTGTAATATACATAGTTGGAAAGCCTGATTAGTCACATTTACAATGAGGTAAAACTTGTAAGGATCATGCATTCATGGAATGAGTAACACAGCTATATGTGTGGGTAGCGCCCCCCAAAAATGTGCAAAAATCCCCTGCAAATAAAGGTTGGTGTTCTGGTATGCAGTGGCAGTTTTATTTTGTATCAGCCCTGGTACCATATCCAAACTTATGACCAAGCTCTGTCAGACAGGCAAAATTAAAGACAGACCACAAAGTGGGTGTCCCAGATAGACAATACCCCAAAGAAGAACAGTTCTTCACTCTTGCTCTACTGAGGCACTGAAGGCTTTTTCCAGGGGATTTTGGAACACTTTTTGGCGGCACTACACACATATTTATCTGTGTTGATTTATCATTCCTTTATTGCATGATCCTTGTTGTTAAGGCCACTAATCATCAAAAGATAAAAAAAATATATATTACCAATTGGTATTATTAAAGTGGAAAATAATCGACTGCAGTAATGTTTCCAAACATTTTTAAGGAGAATTTATACAATGTGAGTGGAAATATAAATGCACAGTTTGACAGTATATTGCACTTAAGGATAAATGAGGACAGCCAGAAGTAAATATCAGAATATTAAAAGTACATCCGAAGACATGAGTAAACTGAGAACATGAGTGAACAAATGCAGATGTTTAACAGTGAAACAAGTGTTGGGGCCAGACTGAGCAAGTGACATTTACGGTGAGGGTTTCTGAAGTATGATGGCCACAGGCCCTGAATGACTTTCTGTGACACTCTGTGGTGCATTGTAGGGGGATTGGGCTTGCACTGAATGTGCACCTGTATTTCACCAGTACATTGTAAAGGGAGTGGGAGACACGGTCCATGATGTCCTGCAGCTTAGACAGCATCCTCCTCTCCGATACCCCTGTCAGTGTCCAGCTACACCCCCACAATGTCACTGGCAGATCTGTTTGTTGAGTCTGTCAGAGTCCACTACCCTGAGCCTGCTGCCCCAGCACATAACAGCATACAGACCAGCGCTGGCCACCATAGACTCATAAAACATCCTTAGCATCGTCCAGCAGCTGTTAAAGGACCTCAGTCCCCTCAGAAAGTAGAGGAGGCTCAGGCCCTGCCTGTAGACATCATCAGTTTTCTTTGACCAGTCCAGGTTATTGTCCAAGTACACTCCCAAGTACTAGTAGTTCTCCACAATGTCCACACACCACCTAATGGATGGAAACAGGGACCACTGGAGCTGTTGCCCTCCAAACATTCAAAATTGAACTTCAGGGAGTGTGGCTGGGATGTCTTGAAGAACTAGAAGGGCTTGAGCCAGCCTACATCAACACAAGATCTGTGGTTCGTTCCCAAAGATGTCTGGAACAATCTACTTCCTGCTTCCCTTCAAAAACTGTGTACAAGTGTACCTAGAGGGGTAGATGCTGGTTTAAAGGCAGAGTGGTCACACCAAACATTGATTGGAATGAGATTTCTCTTCTGTTTTGTTCACTTTGCATTTGTTAATTGGTAAAAATAAACAATAAATACTTTTACTTGTAAAAAGACTTCTCTATTGGAACCATTTTTCACAACTGTAGTATATATACACTATATTACCAAAAGTATAGCAAAATTCAAATATCCTGCATCCACACAGAAGAGTGTCTATATGGTGTTCAGAAACTCGACACATTATAGACACAAGAAAGACAGTTCAATTTTTTCTACCCCCAGAGCAATCCCCCAAAACAGACTACATCTTATGTGTATGTATGACATATATTCTGGAGGTGTTTTTATGTTAAGTCAGAATGTTGGAACTTTCTTCACGATGCTGACACCAGGAGTCAAAAACACATGAAAATAAACACAAACATCAGTTGTGAACACACACAAATCTTCATGCTGAGATATAAAAATAAATCTCCCTTTAACCAAAGGCAAACATTGCAACCTCAGGCGTAGCTGAAGTTGAGTGACATTCAGAGGAGTGAAGACAACCCTGACTGAGTTCCCAAACTCTAAGTTGAGAACAAAACCAGATTCATAAGTCTGTGAACTGAGGTGAAAACTGCCTGCTGACTAGAGACAGTTTAGACAGTGAAGGACGGCTCAAAGAGATGCAGAGAGAGGAGAGACAAATACTTCAGGGAGAAGGGGGGGCTGAAAAAGAGGACAAGGACATCAAATCTGAAGGTTGCTCTACATAAGTAAAACAAAAAGGAAGGTGCTTTATTGTGCATCAACCATCAACAGTTCACCTAGATGCAGCTATTTAATCAACATCAGTCCTCTCTAGTTTATAATCATTATAGATGACTATGTTGATATTAACACAATCTCTCTATCCAGGGTTGATAAAGAATATACCTCCATGATAAATACCATAACCATACAGAAAGGAGGACCCTCTTGAAAACAATATGCCCTTGCTCTCAAGGGGGTAACCTCAAATAAATTTATGTTCAGCAAATACAAATATGATTAGGACAGATTTATGGTCTGGGCATCCATAAGTTTTTCGCTATCATAAATTCTTGTATTAGTCTGTCATGAGGCATTCACAAATATTGTTAAGGCTAAAGGAAGGTGCACATTCCTCTAGCACCTGAATCAGTATTTTTGTGAAGAATTTGGTAAATGACTGTTTACATTTTTCTTTAAAAGTATATTTGTGGTCTGAGTGCTGCACAGGGTGTGTGTGGACTTTACCCTTTAGCGTATTCTGTTTTCAGATCTGTTTGGTGGTTTCCCTTTTTGTGATCACTGCATTTCTTCTCACCTGCATTATCTGCAGGTGAGAGAGTAGTCACACCTGTATTCAGTGAGGCTGTGTTTAGAGCTGCAGGTAGCAGACTATATAAGGTGTGTGAAATCAGCAGTCTGGTTGGTGAGTGGCACATTGGAGGTGAGGCTATGAGGGGGGCCATTTTTTTTGGACTAATGTTGGACTAATGTCTAATTTTTTTCCCTCTGCAGGGGACATTTTTGGAAAGAGTTTGATTGATTTGCCATTTTTTTGTCTTATTTTTGATGTGGCCTAATAAATGTTCTCCTCATTTTGAGAATTAACAACGTGTTTGAGTTTTTTCCTTCCACTCACACTGCCTGCCATCCAAGAGTGTAACATAGTCCCTTTGTCTCTGCCCCCACCCCCCCACCACCAAAACAGAAAAGACATCATAAATTTGTATTTTTCAAATCAATGACTTCACCCTGCTCTATTGTAAAGTGTCTTGGGATGTCTTGTTATGAATTGGCGCTACATAAATAAAGATTAAATGATCTTTAAGTCCTGACATAAACAACAGGCCAAAGAAAGAGATGTAAAGAGATGACTTGTCTTGCAAAGAAAAAATCAATCATTTTCTGAATCTCACAGAATTCTCTCTTGTAATATCACCCCACTCCCCATGCCGAGTCATGCAATTAGCCCTGTAAACTAATCCAGCACTTTACTCCAATCTGCTGCAATAAGGAAGCAACCCGCAGGTTATCACTTTTGCATCATCAAGCTTTTGTCAGTTATTCCGATTAGCCCACTTTATGCCATCTGAATCCAAATGAAACCATTCATCTCGCTGTATACACGCCTTTCTCCACTCCCCGAATAATTTGTAAATGTTCAGTCAGGGAAGAGGGAAACTGAATGAAGTTTGAAGGCAGAGGATTCCCAATTTCTGTTAAGAAGAAAGACTTGTTGGTGAATACGAACTGGTGCCAGCTTCACAGTTGTTAAAGCATCTATTCAGATATATTTTTTACTAGGCTTATGAAAAGTTCAAAGAAAGAGGAACTTGAAGAATTCATGCTACAGAAAGACAGGAGAAAAAGGAGGCGGGTGACTTGTCAAGTGTCAGGAGGAATCAGCAAAGGTGTGAATAGAAGAGTTATACTTTGATCTAGTCAAGTCACGATGCATGTCTCACAGATGGCAATCATCGCGTGTCACATTTCAAGAAGCATATTGGAGTCTTTTATCCCACCAGGTCTTCAATACAGAGTAAACAGCACTGAGAAAGTTCTCTCTACTTTGATATTTCAACTTAAGGCTTTGCCACCTCCTACACTGAACTGAATCTAAGACAGATAGGCTCCATGCTTGCATCACTTCCACATGGCCACCCCTTGACCTTCGGCCACTAGATCAAATACAAAGGAAAGCAGCATATTTGTTGTCTCATTTTGCCCAGTGTTTGCTGTAGTTGCCCCAAGCAGCCATCAATGATAAAAGGAAAATTGTTTGTAAGTGCAGAGCAAACTTGAGAAAGGGTTAAGGTTTTACATGTCCTTATATCTCTGCAGTTATGACAGTAAGTCGCTTATGCTAGCTAACCTTGTCTAGTAGAGCTATTGCTGTGGTTCTTCTCATTTAAATAAGTCAGCTCAAGATTCGAGATTCATTTATTTGCCAAGAGGAAAAACTGTCTTGGACAAAAGGCCACCGCATAAAAACACCTATCATTGCTGTTGGGCACAAACCTTGAATCTCCATTTTCAATGATATTCATTTTTTTTTCACAAAACTATTCTATTGAATAGAGACAAAGGCCTTACTTTCAAGCAAGCATTGGTGAACATAAGTTGGTCTTAAAACAAAAAGCAAAGTGAACTGCTCAATATGATGAGCTAAAATAAAAATCTAGCTGAATGTAAAGCCAGTAAAAGGTAGCTGAATGTTGGGAAATTACATGTCATTCATGCATTTTTCTCAGTTACATATGTCTTACCATCTGATAACTGAATTAAAGAATAAAAATAACTTGAATTGATCAAAGTTTTACGTCAACAAGGGCTGACTTGAAACCAAAACTTCAGCTTGATGAAAGAGTTTTAAAGTTAAAATCATCAAACGTCAAACTGAAACAGTTCTTGAAAATGAAAAAATCCTGGCTCAGTGCAGAAGGAGCACTGTGGCTGCAAAGGTTGCTTATTTTGGAGCTGAGAGCTTAATAACAACATTTATTGTAAAAGACACTGTTGCAATAAAGATTTTGTCGTTAACAAATTTAGAGCAAAACTATTAATCTATATTTATGATTTGTATTCTATTATTTGGTCACACACAGTGTGCTTATGCAAAACTGTTTAGAGTTTACAAATACCATTTCAGTTATATCTCTAATATCGAATTTTGACCATTTTTACCTTTACAAGTATTGTTTAAAAGAATGCCACTTTTACTTGTTCTTAGTTAAAATGTCATAAAAGTAACTGGAGCTTTACTTGAGTACATTACTCATGCTCTCTTTCCATGTCCCATTGCATCCAAGCACTACTTAAAAAATAAACAAAGCAAAGAGCACAATCAAACAAAACTCTTCACTCACGAATGTAGCTCCACAAGTTTTAACTTTGATATCCAATGTCCCAGTTTCTTCTGGGTTGAATTTGGTCTAATCACAGCTTATTGCGGGAGCAGTTTACAGCCACTTTGGCTAAAAAAGAAGCCAAATTTCCACATGTGCAGATGACATCTTGTTCCCTATTGCTACTGTATTTATATAGAAGAAAATATGTAACTATGAACCAAAAATGTTTCAAAGAGAGAATTTGTGATTGTTATGAGGTCTGCAGGGTAGTGTTGAAAATACATATGATTATGAACAATTTAGTTCAGTTTGACTAAAATATAAAATACATAGCCATACTTTTAACCAGAACTACCAGCTGAAGGCCACAATGGCGTTTCAAACACTGTTCAACTAAACTTTAGTTGAATGAAGTTTGACAATTACGAAAAAACAAAAAGGAAGTTTAACAAGTTAGTAACATTAGCTTACATGCACAGTGTGTAAAAATTTGCAGCTGGAAGAAGAACCAGAGCAAAATGATGAATGATGAGTCGTTTGGAGTGGTTTGGACCAAATCTGTTCACATTTTTGGACAGTTCGATTGATTTGGGGTGGTGTGAAAGCTCATGCAACTCTGGTGTGGACCTGGTCTGGCTAAGAACATGAGGTTCGCATCCAAGAAGACCAGCGTTCAGTTCACGGTAGGTGTGAAAGCCATCCAATACAAAACAAGGACCAAACAGGGGAAACAGACCAAAAAGCAGCGCACCCAGCAAATGGCTTCTGAGTCTCAACATGGTCTAGTAGGGAAGGGAACAAATGTAATTATTACCCCCTTAGTCTTGTTTAGAGAGTCATCTGACAGGGTTTTAAGGCTGATCTTTCCTTTCAAAAGTCAGTTTTCTTTGTCTATTTCTGCATGACATCCAGAATCTAACTGTCCCTGTGATGTTGGCATTATAAAATGGGGTGTTGAAAGGAAGATGCATTAAAACACATTTAAAAACAGAGGACAGACATTTTTTAAGAAATTTGTGATGAACTTTTTCATTGTTTTTGTAAAAGCCAGGAGGTGGGATTAATGCTTAATTTAAACTTTAGTAGATATCTCTTAAAAGATGAGACACTGACTTTAAAAGGAGAAAAATACCTGACATTTATGCTCATATATCCATATGTACAAACATACATACTTTATTCATCCTCCTACTCCTTTGGCATCTGCCTCCTCTTCCCTTTCAGAGACACTGTAATTACAGTGACACCTTCAAGTAAAAGTTCCATTAGATCAAGCTCAGAGGGGTGTATTTCTGAGCAGTGTTCATTTAAGTGACACATCAGCTTTACAGGCTGACATATCAAGAGGATTTTTCTACAGGATGATGAATATTGTAAATTCTGCTAAACAAGTAAGCAGTAATTCACCAGAAAACTGCTGCCAAACATTCAAATTTGGCCTAACAAACACGTGTCCTTCCTGTAAATCACTTGCAGGAATCTGTGGGTATACCTCCGATTTTTACTGATTCTAAAATTAAACTCAGGCCAAAAAAGCACCCCAATGCTTTTTTTTAGCAAATAGAACAGATGAATAATATCTCTGGCAGTGGCTGCTCTTTGCAGCTTTAATAAAGTTGGTGGAAGATGAAGCAAAGGTGGCTGGAATAATGATTACAACAGGGAATTGCTGTGAGCCCTTCGAGCCGTTTCATCCAAAGCAGGGTGTCTTGCCTTCAGATGTCTGCGGTGTTAAGCCTGAGTTGGATAAGTGGTGGCTGTCTGATACCCTGGCAGGTTTTTATTTGACATGGAATTCATTTCAATAAAATGTAAGTCCACCATTTTGGATATTTCCCTTTGCAAATTATTATTTGAAGGGTTTCATAACTTTTTCATAAGTTTTATTATATTATGAGGAATTCTGATAATGCATAATTTATGAGTTAATTTAGATCCTTTTCTGACCAATGCCAATGACACCATGGTGTTGGTGGGGGCAAAACATTTCACAACTGGAGGCAAACATGTGCTGCCACCACAGGATAGCAGGCAGCACCAGAGTCTAACCATAATGTTACAGTCCAACCTCTTCATGAGTTCTCAAGAACACGGGCCAGGGAGAGGGACAAAAATGTACTACATGCCTGCATTAGTTAAAAAATGTGTGAGGTTAGAAGAACTTCAAAAAAGAAGAATTTAAATCATGTTATAGTCAACATTACATGCATTACTGCATGAAAGCACTGTTCTGCCAGCAAAAACAAACTACAGTATAATAATGATAATGATAATAATAACTTTATTTATATAACACCTTTAAAAACAGATGTTTACAAAGTGCTTTAACAGATATAACCCAGTACTCTGGGTACAATAAAATCCACAATCAGGTCAAACAGAGACCAAAAAAGGCAGAGGAAAAAGCACAGAGGGTCATGTTAACTAAAGCAACAAAAGGGAGGAAAATAGTGAACTGGTGAGCTGGAAACAGCTGAAGTAATTTACAACACGTACGGAAGAAGAACATTGATGAAGAAGGCATTTGGTTTCATGTACAATTACAAGGAGACAGCAAGACAATAAATAGATCATAGATTTGTCGATAGATTGATAAATTTATTTATTATAGTAGTTCACCTTAAAACAAAAAAGTATGCAAAAATGTATTTTTTATATTCCTGTAGCCCCACTCATGCTGATGGAAATTGCACCTAATATGTCTAATATGGTATCATTAGGGATGCAACAAGTCGACGTGGTCAACGAAATTCAGTGGCATTAATTGTCGGCGACAGATATAATTATTTTATAGTCATTAAATTACATCTTCCTATGTTTTCACACCATCACGAGCATAACATTGTCTTTTGAAACAAATAATTGTGTGATGCGAATCATCTCACTCCTCTTTATATCTTTGCTGAGAGCAGTGTCAGCAAACAATGACCCTAGAGCATCAGGAAAATGGTGTAGCACAGCAGCGGTAGCCACTGTGACAACACTGTGTACTTAAACATAGTTTCTCTGGGTGTAGGTCAGCACAGATGATGACAATAAAGGATGTGAACATTCTTTCATCACAGAATCCATCATTTTGGGAGGCAAAATGGACACTTTTTTGTCTGCCTCAGGACCTAAGTTGAAGAGCTGAGTATTGAGTTAAAGCTGAGTTTGAAAGGTCCAAAATCTGGAAAAAAGAGTCTCAACATGTAAGTCTATGAGAGCGCCTGGGGCGATTTTCAATCCGACTGAAATCGCCCCAAGAGGGCGGGGCTGTTGGTTGGACAGTGACATCGCAGCGATACTCAGGCTGCTGATTAGACAATAATATGAAGGCTTAGACTGGCACAATAAACTCTTTCTCTCTCTTTTTTTCACGTGGCCTAAGGAGGGCAGTGCACTATCGCCCACTATGGGCCAGCCGCCCCTGTCAGGCTCACTGCTCTCTGCTCATGAAGCCTCAAAGTTGGGTTATGGGGATGATTGTGACAATGTAGGATTGGTGATGGCATTGGTTATATATGGATCTTTCATGAACAAAGCCTGAAGGTAGCAGTGCAGTTAAGGGTGTGGTGGTCACTTAAAATTAAAATGCTTGTTGTGTTTTACAGGTAGGATATCATTGTTCGGATGGGAGCACATTTGTTGAGTTGGCATTGTTTCCTTACCTAGAGCTCATTGTTGCCATTATGGTATATATTTGTACATTTTTAACCTTTATTTAAACAGGACTGTCCCTATAAAGATCTCTTTTGTAAGGGAGCTCTAACTCTAACAAATCAGAATTCAGGTGTAAAACAAGCACATGCACTGGCCAAGTAATATTTTACTCTCTTTCCATGAACATCCAAGCTCCCAATGCACTCTGGTTTAAGGTGACTGTGAAGGTCAGACCAGGATGATGAAGCAAAACACTAGAAGCTCTTATTCAAAAGACAGACCCGAGTTTGAGGCATAACATACAGAACATGATGAATCCCCGGTGCCAAAGGCCATAGCCACTGGCAGTTTTTGGAGTCAGCAGAGAACATAAACGTGGGCAGTTCATGTAGCATAACCTTATAAAGACAGATATGCCAATGTTCTATCCATCTACTATATAAAAAACACCAACTAACTTTCTCATTCAAGACACTATGATGTGCACAGAAACCAAACACAGAGTAGCTTGATACACAGAGTCAAACATTTTCAGTAAGGATGATGGAGCATGAAAGTGGAGTATTACTGTTGTCATTTACAGACATAAATGTTGCTTGAATGAGTCTCTCCCTTGCAAAAAAAATAAAAGAGTTTTTTTGTTAAGAGGTCTCTGACTAACATAACAGGCTGCTCGTGGTTTATTTTACATTTTTTAAAGAAGATGAGAAGTATACCGTACAATCAGCATGAAACTGAAACATATATAATTGTTTTTATTCTGCTGTTTGTCAATTCATAAAGTAAAGGTTAAGATTTCAAAGATCACTGTGACCTTTGACCTCCAAAATCTAATCAGTTCATCCTTGTGCCATGGTGGAAATTTATGCCAACTATGAGGGAAAAAAACAAAAAGCATGCTTCTGATACTGTACCCACAGGATTGCAATCTACAACACTGAATTATCCTGAGGAACAATAATCTTTGACCCGTGATCTTAAAAAATTGAATCCAGTGGTTTCAAAGATTTTTTTTTTTGCCCAAGGCACGCCAAAAATCAAGTCAAAACCTCAAGGCACACCATATTAATAACCATGCAAACTAGCCTCTTTTGTATCTTGCAATACCTGATCAGTCCTAACAAAAGAGACAAATCATTCTTATCTCTTTGAAATATCAACAAAACTAGGTTTCCTTTGTGACTTTGTTTAATTTCATAAATTCGGGGACTCACATTTTGACTTGGTAAATAACATTTTTAGATTAAGTGAGACTGAAAAAGCAGTTATTTCCTCCATCCTCTGATTCTATTAACTGCAAATCACAGTGTCTCTTTTCAGTTGTAACAGAGTTTTTCATTTACAAAATTAACAGGCGTATATGGAATATAATGCACCTGAAGTATTGATGGATAAAGTTAAACAACATTTTTTTGTTGTTTTGTGATTTTTACATAGCTAATACTTGCACAAATTCCAAAGGTACGCAGAGTCCCTTGTGAACACAATCTTGTGAACTCAATATCTCAAAAATCCACCAAACTATTTTCTTTGAACTTTGCACAAATGCTCACCTTTACCTGGGGATGAATATCATCACAATTTAGAGGTCATAGGTCAAAGTAAAGGAGCCTCTAAGTCATCTTTTGCTCTCTTTAATGTACCTGAGTATTGTAATTGAACTTTGAACAAATGCTTGCTCCCACTCAATAAAGAGCTTTTCAGGGCCATGAGTCAAAGGTCAGGGTCATGGATCCTCACTGTTCTTTGCTTGTGGAGCACAATATATAATGACTGTTTTACAGGATTTCTCATTAAACTTTGCACAAATGTCCACTCTTACTCAGGGATGACCTGATTTAATCAGTGTTTCTAAAATGGTTTAGAGGAGCAAACTGGAATGGACATCCATGTTGGATGGATAACCCAATATTATAATGCCTACTGCCTTTCTGTTGTTGGTGTGGAAGCACAATTGTGGCCAGAAAGTCATAAAAAGATAAGGTTGATTCAGACTTCGTAAATCAGAGGATGTCATGTTGTGTGATATGCATCAGAATGGTCATAAAAAAAACCCCTAAAACTTGTTTATTGTATCGTCAACGTGTAGGCCAGGCAGGCTAAGTTGAGTGTTAATCTTTGTAAAGACAGATCATCGCTGCAAACCTCAGACATCACTGTGCTGTCATTTCAGACGTCACGGCTAAATATAACAGCCAGCTAGTAAAAACATGTTAGATGTCAGTCAACCTGTGTGTGAGTGTGAATGACTACAATTACTTTCCATACCATTCTTTGATGCATCACCATTACAACACCTGATGATCACCTGGTGAGACGTTTGCATGATAATAACGCACGAGTAAAAACACTCTCTACCTCCTCCTCCCCCTACTTGTTATCTCGTCTTTAGTTGTCAAATACTCCCACTGAGATATCAGTGGGTGTCAGTGTGCTGTCACAGGCCAGAGGAGGCACGATGCTCTCCTTGGGGATGGGATTTGTGTGCGTGTGAGTTTATGTGTGCATTTGTGTGTGAGTTTTGGATTGAAAGCTGAAAATGATACAGAGGAGACAGCGAGTAACCTGAGGTGAAAAAAGGGAGACTCAGAAGGCCAGGAAGACGTGTGAGAGAGACACAACATGGGAGAGAGAGAGGGGTGTTGATGACCAAATGATGGTGGGGACCAGTGGTCTGGGAGCAGGAGGATGACAGGAAGGTGGACTCTGACAGCTTCTCCTGGACACTGCATATTCCAGCTGGTTAAAATAGTCTTTTTTATACCACCTATGTCCTGTGCGCCGGCATGCTCATGGTAACATGGGCTAAAAATGTGGTACATGTTTGGTCACCTGAAAGGCCTCACACAGAGAAAAACAGAGGGGTCTGTGATGACAGTCACATTTAGCCAGCCCTGACCACCTCGTGAATTCCATATTAAATGTATATGTAGACAGTCAGTCTGAGTCTCTGTCTCTGCGTTGTGTGTGCATATATATTGCATATATATTTTTTTAGATTTATGCAGTAGTTTGAATAAAAGTATTTTTTTTTCAAATGAGCTGTATGATGTACCTGTACTCTTGGATAAAGTCATGAAAGGACTGACATTATTAGAGTTTTGCAAATATTTGGTATGCCGATATTTTCAAATTCATTTTTTGTATACTTATTCCAATACTAATATATACACACTGCTTTCTGACTTCAGGAAAATGCAGGCTTTGCAATGCTAGGAAATTAGCTTTTAACACTTATTTTAACAGTGTATTCATTTTAGAAGCAGGTATTAATATTTTATTGTTATTATTATTTATTTTATTTACTTATTCTAAATTATGTATATACCCTTATTTGTCTCTTGTTTTCTTTCAAAATGTAAAGATAAGAAATGATGGCAGTGTTTGTATGTTGATTTTTTCTGGGAAAAAAAAATCAATAAAACTATGTTTAAAAAAAGAAACAGTCATAAAAAAGACAAGTCTACTTCAAATGGTACCTTTCAAACATAGACATTGAGTAACAAAATACTAAAAGTATTTTTAACTACAATGATATTATTTACAAAATATATCTTTAGTAATAACATTATTACAATGCTGGTACTTTATTAAGTTTGATTATTATTTCAATTTCAGCCTCCTACAAAAAAAAAAACAAGATATTCAGCATGAGATGATTACCGTGCTGCATTACATGACGCTCTCACTCTCTTCCCTCCTCTCACAGCATGCAGGATTGCCCTGCTGAGTTAAGCCTGAACTGGCTGAATAAACCATATTTTTAGGAAATGGTGAATAAAACTGAGCAGTTGTCGAGGCATGAATGAGACGTGAGTGTAGTTCTCTTCCAGCATTCAAGTGACGCCCAGGTTTTTAAGCTCTGTGTGCTGAAGGAGCTTCACTGCTCTGCCTGTCAACAAATCCTGGGCCTTAACATAAGTACTTCATCTAAAAGTAAAAGTCCTTTCAGCATTACATCACAGCCTGCCCCTCCCGCTGCTTATGTTGGTGTTGCTATGACTACAAATCCTGCTCTAAAGTGGAAAGAAGGTTATCAGGCTAACCTATCAAGAGAGCAGGTCAAATGTCTCATGGAGGATTATAGAGATGAGCACCTGTGACAGCTGTGTGTAAAAGTGAAAGTTTAAATGATAAAAATAATCAATTCTCCTGCTGGAACAAGCTGAACTAAATTTTGGGAATCTGAACAAGTTGTTGAATCACTGGATGATTTTGAGTCCTGAGATTATCTGCTGGTGAGATGTTAAGTACAATTACCCTGTTGCTATTGTTATGGAATGTTGTGGCTAAGGACAGACAGTGACTCTATGAAATCCTAAACATTATCATCATGCGTCATATTTTGTTTTCAGCAGAGATCAATGCTGCTTTGTGGCCATGATGGAATTATTATTACTTTTACTGCTGCTTGCACCCATAAAGTAGTGTGAGGTTGTTTACGTTACTTGCTGGGTTAGTTGCGTTTTCACTCCATATGAACAGGTAAACTGGAAGAGAGCTGAGAACATCTTTTTAGAGCAATTTCAGTACGGTTGTACTACAACAGGGTTCAATAGCCGTGTTCATATTATTAAGAACAAACCTGCCGGCCTGTCTGTCTCATTGTACCTCATTTGTTGCCAAACGAAGACTAACTTCTTGTTTCTTAACAACTCTCCAAAACTACCTGGGTGTGAGAAACACCTAAAAGCACATGATCTTTAGTGGTATGAAAAATGTGGGTCTTCATTTTCTTTTCTATACAGTGCACAATTCCCAGATCAAAGTCAGGCACAGAGTGCAAAGATGATGAATAAAGTGCCTTGATTATGCATGGATGTGTTTTTGTGTAACATAAATCCAATCAATCTGAGCAGCAGCTCCAAATCCCTTTAAAAGCAGTGTGCAGGCACTCTGTTATTTGCATGGCTTACTTCAGTGTTTGGTCCAAACTCTGATGAGTTAATCAATTTATATTTCTGCAATGTTTTCATTGCAAATGCTCAAATCACCATAACCATTAAAACTGCAATTAATTGTGCGTCCCTTCATTTCTTTTCAAACATTTTATACAAACCAAACTTACTTTGAATTAATTTCTTTTCAAGTCTTACATTCAAGCCAGACATCTTTAGTTATTTCTCTTTGGCAGACTTATCCTCAGTAATTACAAGAGTGTACATCAGAGATCTCCACCATCTGCTTCTAATTTGTTGTTCAAATAGAGAAATAAAAGACAGTTGAACTAAAGTCTTTGCTAAGGCCACAAAAAAACAACTCTTCTTAACAAATGCTCTGAAAGCACCCCTTTAAGTAATTTCTCACATTAGGGATGAAATAATATACGAATAATTAAGCAGTGCTTACTGGTGATGAGGTGGATTCAGGAATAATTTAGGAAATCCGCATACACCTGTCTATCTCGTTGTACCTCATTTGTTGCCAAATTGTATGGGATGAATGTGACAAAAGAACCTTTCATCTCTGAGGCTTTTAATACAAACTGGTTTTCCAAGATGTTTTGTCACCACATCACTTCATGTTCAAGCTGCCATCGCATATATTTTATTTATTTATTTAGCCTTCATTTACCAGGAGAGTAAACTCATCGAGATGAATCATGTATTTTTCAACAGTGTCCTTGCAAAGACAGGCAGCAGCAAAGTAAGTTTCTAAGTGGTACACTGCACAGCATTGAACTGACTTTTTACCAGAGGTGTAAAAAACCCTGATGTACAAAGTATGTGGATATTAGGAATGCAACATCTATTCAACATAACAGACAAAATTCGATTACATAAATTGTCAGTGACAGATTTTATTGTCAGATAGTTAGTTGTTTTAAGTCATCCTAAGTTTTTGTGCAATGTGAAGACAAAAAATTGTTTTCTGGAGCGTATTTTTCTGTGGGTCGGTCATCTCACGTGCCTTACCATCTTTATTGAGAGTGTCAGCAAACCATGTCCACAGAGTGACGGGAGAACAGCATAATGTAGCATCAGTATCAACAGTTTTCCCCCATGTCCTAGATCATATGTTACCCTGGAGTTTTCAACTCGCCATCACCGTACACCTCTGCAGCAAGCAGCCTAAACATACACTGTAGACTGGGAAGATTGCTGCTCTCAGATAAATGTAAACATTCATCCTACTGGTTTTTGGCATGCTGTTTATGACAACAATGTAGCTTGACCACCGTTATCTCAACTCTTTTCTTACTCAGTTACAGTACTAACCGACTAAGGGGTTATCTCCAAAACCATTTATGACTGACATAGGTACGACCAGCACAGAAAAAATGATCTCCCCTTGCTTTACTGGTCACCTTTTTGGAGCTGTAGCAGCCTGATACAGACTCTGTAGAGGAACAGAAAGTGAAAAGCTTGCTGTCAGGTGTCTCTCTGGATGCTCTGAGTGTAGTTTTGTGTGTCACATTTAATATATATCTAAAATATGCACAAAGGACAGATCTCTCTTTACACCCCCTCCGCTTATGATGCCATTCTGTGTCCATAAAAACTTCGTCGCAGCCCCTTTATTATTAGAAGACAATAGAAAATAAGTAAAAACTCTAGCAATCATCGAAATTAGATACATACAAACCAGAACTGAGGCAAAATGTAGGCTTCTACAACCTGGCCTCTGTTTCTATTAAATATTAGGAATTACTGTAACTAACTTGTTAGAATGCTGTTTTTTCTTTATCTGAATTTAATTAAGCCATTTAACCATGTGCATGCCTCTCTCTGGCATCTTTGTTTATGAAGCATTTCACAAAACATGCTAAGTTCTCAGCAAACCAACAGCTTTGCTTATTTGTTTTCATGGCTAAGGGTAGTTTCTATTTGCATTTATTTATTTGTATTTACGTGAACATTCATTGAAAACATGTTTTGTTGTTCAGTTTTACCATTCTCCTTCTTCCTTTTATTTCCTCTCCCATGCTCAAAGTGCTTGTTTTTCCCAGCATTGGATTAAAGGAGAATTTATTTTCTCAATTCAGACAAAATGAAACCATAGCTCAAACCTTTAACTCTCTAATCCGAGCTGTAACGCTGCGATACTGAAAGCGAGCGAGGCGAGGTGGCCTGCAGCCGTGTGGGTTAAATGGTAGTTCTGAAGCACGAGCAGAGCTGTAAATGACAGAGAGCCTGAAAAGAAGGAGGAGGGTCAGAGACAATGTGGAACCTGGAGCAGATATTATCTGTCCTGACTTTCAACATCAGAGAGAAAGACAGAGATGAAAGGCTCATCTTGATGGCTCAAATGATGAACGACAGTAATAACTCCCTTTATGTTCACTGGACTATAAAACAGTTATATCTCACTGTTGAATAAATCAGATGGCTGCTGTCAATATGCTCTGTTTAGAAGCTTTGTTTAGCATTATTTTTAAACTGTGATGTCAGTATTTGATCTTGGCAAAAATCAACTGTAAATGAGTAATCTAAGAATTGTACTTTTTACAAAATGATTTAAGTTAAATAGGGTTTCGCAAAATTAACAAAGACAGAGCTAAAAGTACAAGAGTTCTTCAACCCTTAATACACAAAAATCTTGTTGCATCAAGAATGGAAACTATAAATACAATATCTTATTTTTAAAATAAAAATATTATGTTTCTAATCTAAAGTAACGATAAAATTATAAAGACTGTCTAATAAATGTATAAGAATGTGACAGAGATGGGCACAAGTCCAACTTAAGTCTCTGGGGTTAGTCCAAGTCGAGTTCAGGGGACAAGTCCAAGTCAACAAGTCAAGTCTCAAATCTTTAGGGGCAAGTCCAAGTCAAGTCTCTGGGGCCAGTCCAAGTCAAGTCCCTGGGAGCAGGTCCAAGTCAAGTCTCAAGTCTCTGGGAGCAAATCAAAGTCAGGTCTCTAGGGACAAGTCCAAGTCAAATCTCAAGTCTCTAGGGGCAAATCCATGTAAAGTTTCGGGGGGCAAGTCAAGTCTTGGGGGCAAGTCCAAGTCAAATCTCTTGTCGAATTAGGTTACAGGAAATACTGACAGCACTATTATGACATTCAGAGTTTGAGTATATTAGTGTTTAATCACACTGTTAAATTAAATGGTCAATGATAAATGTGCTTCATAAATGTATCTTTGGTTTGTTTAAAATATTTAAATATAATTAGGTATTATATATTTCTCTGTTCTAAGATGTTGCCATTGAACAGTTTGGGGTGATTTAGGGCAATTTTACACTTATTACGTGTTCCTGCATAACTCACAGATAATCTGACACACACTTGTCATCTTTAATATAAAATACACACAAATATGTACGGTACTAACAATGTGAAGATTTAGTACAAACACTTTAGCTTGCTTGTTAGGGGGGGTTTTGAGTTGTAACTTTTTCTCTCCATCATACACAAGTCAGGTCAGGTTTGGGAGCACATGGTGGGTCGGCACTTTGCCACTCATCAATCCTGACAACTCTACTGCACCACTAGCAATGTTAACCCTACTTCGTTTGCAGGTGTTTTCATGTCATGAAGTTTAGGGGCGCAAGGATGCGAACCCTATACCGCAAGGCTCCAGGGGGCAACCCCCCTACCAACTGCCATAACCATCGGCATTACCCCAGGAAGTCAGCTTGCATCTCCCCAGCTACCAAACCAACTTCAAAGTATGTTTCAATCAGAACAAGAACCAGCCAGCCTTAACACAAGCCCTACCATCCACCTTGAAGTTCCATTGTGCCAGTGAAGGGGATACAGACCCCCTAAGACCATGACAGAGGTGTCATTCAACCTGCTGTAAGGTGATGTACCATCACAATGACTCTAGAAATATTATAGTAAGGTGGAAAAACTACGTAGTGCTGCTTTAATGCGAAAAATGTTGAATACTGATGGGTAGTCCCAATGAGCCTTTGAGTCAGTCAGGATTTGTGAAAGCTTCTGTAAATCTGTCAATTTACTATGGAATCAAAAATAAACAAGGGCTTAGGCCAAGGTGTCAAAGCAGGTTGCTCCTGGGTTATTCAGTTGGGGTGAATTTGGAAAATATGTCCACAATTTCTGTAATTCCAGATATTTTTGTTTCCCTTGAAAAGTATCAAACTCTCATTTGCAATCTCTCAATCTAACCCTTTCTTTCTGCCCAAACAAGCCTCCAAACATCAACAAATCACTCCAGGGAAATACCATCAGCCTAATAAATCCATTCTGCACCAGCAAACTGTGGCATTTTCCCAAACCACTGCTCCTAAACACTCATATAAATTCATAATCATGACTCTAATTTCTAAGCGGCTGACGGAGGCTTGGGTGAGCGCTCATTACAGCCGATGGATGGGTAGATGGATGGGGATGGAGGGGAAGGTTGGCATCATCTGGCTGTTAAGGAGCTGGTGTTGACATCCCCTCTCACCTGTCTTGTCATTAATGGCAAAGGGGCTGAAAACCTTGATTAACATGGATGAGCTTTGCTGTAGGACAAAAGAGGATACACACTCACATTCCTCCTCGACATGACGAAACAACTGCTTCCTCCTCCCTCACATAGATTATCTCACTTTAATGACAAATACTGCTTTGTGTGGTAGACATAACTACGCAGTGAATGTGCTACACAGCAAAGCATGTGGGAGCAATAGTCCTCCAGGTCAAAGGTTAGGAGCTAATGTGACGACGTGTGTGTCCCAGGGAAAGGTGGATCTGTATAACAGCAGGTCATCCTGGGAGTAGCCACATCGATTTGGTGCCAACAGAATTTTCAAAGAACACTCGTGACTTTTTTTTTTTTCTTTTACAGTCAAAGGCAATAAACGTCTCTTCAGATTACAAATGGCTCCATGAAACAAAGCTCACCACAAGGAAGAAGCCATTTAAGTCGACTGAGTTAAACTACAGAGCTTCAGCATTTGGATGTTGCTGTTGCTCTTGACATTTCGTATCATTAATTGCTGTATTTTAACAACCATGGAAAATATTGCGGAAACTATGGAGTTTGTATGTTGTAAAAAATTAAATACCGGAGAAAATGAACAAGGTCCAAATGATACGATATACACTCTGGGATTATATAAGGAAACATTTACAAGTTTTAAGGCAAATTCTTCAAATCTGTTTCTAACAAAATTGGACTCTAAACCTGACAGAAACAGGTCAATTTACATTAAGTGGAGGTCTGTGCTTTTAACTAAGAATATCGGTGTCAACAGCAGTATTGGCAATAATGAGTTTGGAAATATCTGCACATTGGCAAAAATCCAATATTGTGCATCCATAGTTGTAACCAGAGACAAAGTATTAATCACATTAAATAATTATGATGAATAATAAAAATTGTAATGTAAAGACTCAGCCAGCATTAATCCACTTTGTGCAGGTCTCTGTGTTTTCTTTTTTTCTAAGTTGGAGCTCTGTGCAAGGTCTGGTCTTCATAATGGTTAGGGCATCAAATTATAAATATTTCACTCAAAAAAAATAAAAATAAAAATTGACTCAATTTTAAACTAACAATTAATAAATGCAACTGTCAGCCCCTCTATGGCTAACTGCAAAGGGACTTCATATAAATACAGTACTATAGTAAGCCCCAAACTGGCTTAAGCATCCTGCACATGCTCTGTAGACTCCACACCAGACTCTGACCCTGAAACGAAGCAGTATAAAGATGTTGATCAACAGAAGGCATATTGTACATAGCTTGCTTTTGGATATTACCACAGGTGCCAAGGACAGCATGCAAAGAGCAACCTTTCCCAAAAACGTGCATATGCTACAGTGTCAATGAGAAACCAGTAAAACCACTTGTTGGAACCACAAAAACCCTTATGAGATCTAAAGAAAATCTCTACTTAAATATATATTTTAATATGATAAGAAAATGGTTGAATGTGAACTCTTAGTTTTCAGTGACATAAACATTTCTAGCAAAGTGTTTCCAGAGTCACAAATTACAATTTCAAGCCACCATTATTAATCTTGTTTTGACAAGACAATTGGAAATCATTTGTACTTTATATCCTAATATCATTCTGTGACCACAATAAGTCACTGAATTACAAAAGCAGACGGTTGGCTCACAAGTGTCAATCCTCCAAAAGTACAGGGCTTTTCTTTACTCTTGCTGAATCATCACAGGTTCACTTTCTCTTTGTAAAACTGCAACATAGCATAAATTAAATAAAGAGTAAATAGCACAATCAAAAGACAGCAATTTATGGTCTCAAACTGCTTGGTTGTACTACTAGCTAAAAGCCCTGCTATCTAACAGCTTTGTTTGCTAACAGATTTGCTCTTTACCTTAATAAATTCAAATGGTGAGCACAAACTTAAAAGTTATATTATGCTTCTGATTTTAACAAAAAAAGATTAAAACAAAACATCAAACTTATAGACAAAATATGTCCAACACAGCAATGTGAGAGATGAAGCAACTGCTGCCTGCACTCCCATGACGGCATTTAACTTCTGTATGCAAACAATTCTTACACATTACCAGGAGGGGACAGGGTAAAAACAAAACTTTAATTAGCACTAAATGTTATTTATGAAACCCTGTTGAACCACCAATCTTTAAGACTAACTACAACCAACTTTACAAATATCAATGAACTAGACCAAACTGAGGCTAACTGAAACTTCAGCTTAAATCCTTGATGCAATGGTCTCATTCCACACCTCTGAAACAACGTTCACATCTCAGAGCCGTTCAGAGATGCATGAAGGTATAGGCTGAGTTTTGATGACCGAGATGCTGCAACTACATACATTCATGAAATTCAGAACAGGGAAAATTGCCATCAAGGACAAAACAAGATCCCAGGTGTGGAGTTGTTCAAATACTCTGAAATTCAATAATGAATGAGTAAATGTCATGCAAAATTCACAAACAGTTTCCTCATCAACCTTGACTGTTATTCCCCTTGGCACACATTATCAAATGCTTTGGAAGACCTTGGTTGTTAAGGTCTCATATTAAGTTCTGATCTACGCAGATATTTACAGACAAACTTCTGGCCTTTCTCCTTAACTTCTCAAAGTATTGCAAAGAAAATTACAAACCTTCATTAACAGATGATTTTTTTTCAGTCTTCTTATTAGCCAACACAAAAGTACACCATTACAATAGTTCAGAGTCAATCGATGGATTACAGAATTGATCTTGAACAATTTTCAGACCACTATTGTTCCCTCCTTTATTTAATTACCAGATAATACTCACAGTAATTAAATTTGAGCGTCTTTCATCTTAATAGCAATAGACTTGTTTTTTCCTTTTTTTGGGGGGGGGGGGGGGATCTGTCTGTAGGCAGACCTATGTTGCAAAGCTTCAAGCTGGAAAGCTGGATCTCTGTCTAAAAAGGCACTGACCAATAACTGTACTTTAAGGAGAAGAGGCTGGAGCTTCAGGGGTCACAACAGTGGAAAGCACCTGCAAACCTGTAAATAATGACCACTCGTGGAGACTAGATTTTAAAACTGAAGCGTCAACAGAACTTGACAATATTTCTTCACAAAAAGAAGAGCAAAGAACAACACTGACAGCCTGTCTTGATGGAAAATATATTTTCACCCACTTCCGACAGGTTTCTGCAAGAGTTTAATTTTCCATCTGGCTTAATTATCCATCTGAATTTCCTTCTGGGCAGCAGCACCAGCCTACTTCATTCACTAATTGGCCAGTAATGAGTGTGCAAAGACTGTCTGATCAACTTCCAAGTACTTTATTAAAAGGTTGTGCACTTCCCAAACACTATCTTTGTGCTGTTGCCGTGATGGATCGGTTAAATATGTCCCATGAATAAGTGAAAACAGTCTATTTGGCATGTCAGATTATTTCGGGAAAAATAATACATAAAAACAAACACATGATATACTTTTTTCCATCTGTAATAAACATTATGATTTTTCTGTGGAGTGTGGCTAATGCTAGGAGTGCTAGCACAGCTACCTCTGGCTCTCTTCTCAGTAAAACATTAATATGTCTGTGCTGAACGGGCTGCCTTGCTGCACCAGTACTAAGTATAATCTGATTATTGTGTTTTACGTGTGTTTTTGTGTTTTATGTGTTCAAAAAACCATCTAGGAACAGGTATTGTAAATTAGCTCAGACTAGAAATGCCCTAGTGTGGCAATGTGTTCTTAAGTCATACTGTTCTTGTACAAATCAAAAATATAAATAAAGAATAGAGTTTACATGCAACTACCTCCATTTTTAGATTAAAAAAATGTTGAAATATGCAGTCTGTATCATATGCTAATGAGCATATTTGTTTTTTAGTGGTCATTTATTGTCCTTCGTTAACATGTGAAAGGGCATGTCCACAGCGAGGCAGCAGTCGTTAACTGGAGCTTCAGTGGTGACAAGGGGTGAATGGCTGTGTTATAGTCTAGACCAGGGATGGGTAACTTTGGTGACAATAAGGGACATATTAATGTTGTTCTTGTTGTTCAGAGGGCCAAATGTCGCAAACTGAAGCATACTCTCAATAAGACGATCAAAAAAACCTTAAATAATAAACAAAACAGTAAATATCCTCATTGTGGGGCAGAAACCTTTTATCTCCATGTATAATTATTTACATTTCCTTTCCTTAATCTGAGTCAACTTTCACATTTTTTTCTGAACCCAATAAAAAAAAAACAATTTCCTATTATGACAATAAAGTATACACTGCCTGGACAAAAAAAAGTCACCACCTGGATTTAACTAAGTAAGTAGGTACGAGCCTCCTATTGGATAATTATTGCATGGGCGATTATCTTTGAGCTGGCAACAAGTTATTTAACCCCAGCTGATGCAATGAGTAGCTTCTCATTTCTTAAACAACCATGTCGAAAGACACATCCTGTGGTCGTGGAAAAGACGTTAGTCTGTCTAAGAAGGGTCAAATCATTGGCATGCATCAAGCAAAGAAAACATATAAGGAGATTGCAGACTGAAATTTTAAACTGACCGACTGGCCATGTATAGTGAGGAGTAGGGTAACCAGTTGCCTACCCCAGGTCTAGACAGAGCATTTAAACAGGATTTTGGGCCTGCATTCATCTTCTCCAGATTAGATTATTGTAACTCTCTCCTCTCCGGTATCTCCCACAAATCACTCTCCCGCCTCCAGCTGGTCCAGAAAGCAGCAGCTAGGCTTTTAACTGGTTTTAACAGACGGCATCACATCACTCCTGTTCTTGCTTCTTTCCATTGGCTCCCTGCCCATTTCCAAGTTGATTTTAAGATTTTACTGATCACTTTTAAAGCTCTTACGGGTCTGGCCCCAACCTACATTTCTGAATTACTGACTCCTTATGAGCCAGCCCGCAGCCTCAGATCCTCGGGCGGGGGCCTCTTGGCTGTTCCAAAGTCAAGGCTCAAGACAAAAGGTGATCGAGCCTTTTCTGTCAGGGCTCCTTGACTTTGGAACGCCCTGCCCAAGGAGATAAGGCGAGCTGAATCACTTTTAAATCGCATCTTAAAACACACTTTTTTAGACTTGCTTTTACATGATCCTTTTATTGCTCACATACATTATTATCCATGTTAGCTATTTATTTTATCTACATAATTATTTTACAATTACCTATTTAACTATTTTTAAACTCTTCTGTTCTTACTCTCCTCACTTGTTTCTCATTGTTTTAGTCCTGTTTTTACCACATTTTCATGTTTTTAATATACTCCCTTTTAATCATTATCATTTCTCTTCTACTTTGTTTTATGTTTTTATTTACCTTTCCTCTTTTAATCATCCTCTATCTACCCTCTCCTTTTTCCATCTTCCTGATGTGATGCCGTCATCTATCATCTATGATCTAACAACTGTCATCAATTTATGTATCTATAAACCTATTATCTATCAAATGTCTTACTGTCTCCTCATCATTATATATAAAACAAATATGTCAGCTGTCACTCTCTCACCAGTTTACCATTTTCTTTCCTTTTGTTGTTTTAATTAGCATGACCCTCTGTTTCTTTCCTCTGACTCTTTCGGTCTCTGTTGACCTGATTGTTGATTTTGTTGATTTTATTGTGCTCGAAGTTCTGGCTTTTTCGCTTTTGTTCAGTCTGTTAAAGCACTTTGTAAACGTCTGTTTTTAAAGGTGCTTTATAAATAAAGTTATTATTATTATTATTATTATTATCATCATCATCATTATTATTGTTATTATTATTATTATTATTATTAAAGGCAACCTGTGTACAGAGAGCAGGTGGAGCATTGCTTACCTTTTAAACTTAAACTTAAGTTAAATTGCTGACACTGACAGCCTACATCATTCACCATTTCTGATATAATTAAGATGATCAGCCCTGTGTTTTGTTACTTATAAGATAATGAAAGCTCACCATGATCAGCTGCTTATTATTAACACAACACTGTGTGCGAGTGTGAAGAAACAAAGCAGGTCCACTGTTTTGTCGCCGGAGTATGTGGCAAAAGCTACAATGTAGTACTGTAAACAACAGTACAGCACAGATGAGGAAAATCTAGTCTGAGGTCCTTTATCCCTCACTTCTGGCTACAACATTAGCTCTGAAAAGTTGACCACAGCTCCTAGAGGACAAATCGATGTCATACAATTGCTGAAGGGCCCTGAGATTGGATTAAATACTTAATCATTATCAAACAATCTCTGATGGGTCACAGGATTGAGTTACGGCAGCTGAAACAACCTGTTTTTTTCTCTGGCCAAATGCTTTCCTGAAAGATACGAACAAAGCCCCTGAACATTGTCGGATGATTCACTTTTTTACAAACAGAGGACAGGAAAGTTCTGACACCACCACAGACAAATAAAATCCCTTTCAAATGGAAGTCACATTTGAAGTTAATGGTGATAAATCCCAAAATTAAAATCTTATCATACAATACAAAACGAGTCCTCATTGATAAAGCAGAGTAATTAAGACTTTCTAGAAATGGGACCCAAACAAATGCAAATAAATACATTTGATCATCATCAAATTTTTGTATTTATCATTTGAATTAGCTCTGCGCTGTTTGACACTGTTATACATTTTGGTCTACACAAGAATGCATGTACAAAATCAGTCACTGGAGTCTTGTAATACTGAGTTAATGTGACAGCTAAGATGAATTGCTGCCTTCTTTTGAAACGAGTTTGCCTTGAAATGTTTTGTCTTAAAGAGATTTGCAGGTTACATTTCTGTTGACATTAACACAAAATCTTGTCTGACATTGGCTGTTGAATTGGTTGTATTTTGATTTTTAAAAGTTTTCAGAAGAAAAGGGCACAAATTTTGGGGAAGGTGCCTTTTTTTCAATGAAGCTGTGAAAGATGTCCTTTTATCAACATTGGACCAGATTGTTTCGCCGAAGGGGCTCATGTTCTTTGACCCTTGACTGGATCAACAGAAGTATGTTGTAAGTCTGAGCAGTTGTTTCATTTATTGTTCATATTATTTCAATGGTCTTACACTTAATGTTACCATTTGTAAAGATAGGTTAATAAAGTGTTTGTGTCTGTTGTATAGTTGTAATTTAGCAGCACATTTAGTGTCCTCAACACAGAGCAAGAATAGAGCAGACTGCATGTCTGTACTATGTTATCTTCTTATCCAGCTGATAATAGATGAAGTTCATATTTTCTATGAAGTCTTTACGACCAAAGTCTTAATTTGCTTGATTGTCAAAGGGCTTTAAAGGGCCAAAAAAAATCTATCAGGATAGATATGGGGAGATATATTGCATCGTAAACTGCACACAACATTACAAGCTCACAAGCAAGAAGGAGGAGAGGAACCAGGCACTTCTGACTCAGGTAAACACGCTGAGAACTTTGTAAACAGTGATTCACATCGATCGTATGGACTCCACATGCAGTGACTTAGAAACATAATTCTCTGGTCTTATTTCCAAGTGTCCCCAACCTCTTCCCAGAAAGAACCAGTGCTTATTCCATAAGAACCTAGACAATACATGAGCTGAGAACTGCAGCATAAATTAAATAAAATAAGAATTAAAAGTAAGTAATTTATATGTATAAAGAAATTATAAAAGGCCAACAACAGAGAAAAGAGCTTGAAGTAATAGAAGCTAAATTATAAGAGCAATATTGACGAATATAGTGCTGAAAAGACAGAGAAACAGAAACAAAATAAAGATTTAGACGACATCACATAAAAAGTCTGTAGAAGTGAGTTTTTAAAAGTGAATTAAAAGAAGTGATTATTTCTGCACATCAAATATACTCATGAGCCAGGCTCATGAATGTTTTACAAGTAATGAGTAAAACCTTAAAATTTGTAAATAATATCTTTCTTCTTATCAGTAACTTCAATATTATGAAACATATTTGTTTAAGTTGAAATTTCGAACTCATTTTGTCTGCCCTTGATTAACATTCATTTTATCACAATTAACATGTTTGCAACTATTTATAACTGATTCACAAAAATATCTTCACCAACACAACACAAATTTAACACCTATGACTGACTGGTATAAAATATTATTTGTTCTTGTATAAAGAAGGAAAAAACACAACCACAACTTAAACTTCATTTATGTGACAGCACGTTCAATCCTGTGGGCTCAACTTTTCTTCCATACATTTGTACCTTCTCATTGTTGCCCTTCAGTAAATTCTCCCTCAGCTCTTCATCTAAGTCAATTGCAGGATCATATCAGAGTTTTCACTGCACAACCGAGATAACTAAAACCAATAAGAACTGTATTTTCTGCCTGAACCGGTAGAAATTACAGATGACTGTAGAATAACACATTGACAGGCTTTCAAAAGAGATGCATAATGAGAGGGGGGTGATAGAAAGAGAGGAAAACAGGGAGAGAAAAGGGGGCAGAGAAATATACGATGTGTACAGCAGCTCGATGAAAGCAAACAGCTAAATTAGTCATGGAATGGATGCAAATTTGCTTCCCCTGAGTTTTGCATGCAAGAATTACCCCGCAAGGAGCAGAGGGTGAATCATGCCAACATCCGGGCGCCATGTGATTTATTAGCAAACATCCAATTCAATAAGGAAGTGCTTAACATTCAAAAAGCTGTAAAGTCTCATAAGGTGCCATTAGCTATATGATATTACCACTCAAACAGGCGAAAGGGAAGGCGAGACAAGAGAGCATGGAGAAACAAACGCTCCCACTTTCACAGAACCATCCCTGTGTTACATGCCAAGTGGGGCAGTGACAGACTGAAAACTCACTTGGCCTTTTCCACACATGCATGTTACCCCTCATTTACATAGACAACAAGGTTCATTAATTGGCTCTCCAGTCCAAAGAGCCTCTATACTTTGAAAAGGGCAGAGGAGGAGAGAAAGGGAAAAAAAACGAGATGGAGAGATCAGCAGAGGAGAAATAACCAAACGTGTACAGCTGCTACCACAGTGCTGCTTCAAAATAAAGTTTAAGTGGAGCAGGGTATGCGCCATGCTTATGTTTCAATCAAATTACCAATAATTGAGAGCTCTGCTAAACATAGATCCTTCTATATCCAGATATAATTGGTACATGGTGATTACTTCTTTTCAAATGATAAATGAGACCCTTTAAGTTACAGTTTTGGAAACAGCCTCCTGGTTTCCTGACTAAAGATTCTTAACATATTTTTGCAAGTTCATCTCAGCCTCAACAGCTTCATCTGAATTTTAAAAGATGGCTCTTTACTTGGGCTGCACAGTGGTGCCTCACAGCATAACAGTGGCTAAGGTTGACTCCCTAAGTCAGGGGGGTCTTTCTTTGTGGAGTTTGTATGTTCTCCCTGTGCATTCATGGGTTCTCTCTGGATACTCTGGTTTCCTCCCACAGACCAAAAACATACTCATCAGGTTAATTGGTGACTCTAAATTGCCCCTTGGTGTGAGTGTGTCTGTGACTGGCTGGCGACGAGCACAGGATGTACCCAGCTTTTTGCCCAACGCTTTCTTTGTACTGATTAAGAAGTTTGATTTGTGTTCAAACCATGGTTTGTTATTAGTGGGAAACTTTTGTGCTGCTGTCTTGGCCAGGACTTCCTTGCAAAAAAGATTTTCATATCACAATGGGAACATTCCTGATAAAAATAAAGGTTATTGTTTTTTTGTAAAACTGCTGTTACTGAAAGAGGGCCAAAGCACACCAAGGATTCTGTGTACAAACAGGAAGGGCTTGTCAGTGCTGTCAGCTGTAACTCAGATGGATAGATCATTTTCTGGCCAGTGTTACGTCCCAGCATAAGCTGGGGCAAATTATTGCCATCCTGGATGCTAAAATGATAGCCACCACAGGGTAGCAGACAGCTCAGAAGTTGAACCATGCACATTGTTGTACATCAAGAATGATGAACATGCATTAAAACAGCCTCTCCTAAAAGGAAAAAGCAGGCAGAACTGGAGATTAGGGCTGAACGATATGGACAAAATTTCATATCTCGATATTGATGCCAGATATCTCGATATCGATACGATATGATACGACTACGGGTTCGATGAAAACCAAGCACTTTTCAGAAATATAAAAACATCATAATACAAAAGAATGTGGAAAGTGCAGTTTTAGTGCGGGGGAAATCTATATCGTTTGAATGTTCATATCTCGATATCAATACGATAACGATATATTGTTCAGCCCTACTGGAGATAGAAACTGCAGTCTGTTTTAGTTGCCCCACTGCAACAGATGTATTTTGACTATATTGGTTTGTCGTTTTTATTAATAAGCAACTACAAGAGTAAAAAAATAAAAGAGTTGTTTCTCAGAGGCAGTTTGTTTGCCAAAGCATATTGCTGCTTCCTCTTAACTTTTTTTCTCATTAACTATTTAACGCACTCTGAGAAGCAGCACACAAGGTTTATTTGCTTAATCAGTGTAGCATTTTATGACATGTCTTAAGACAAAATGAAGAAGTAAAGTTGTTAGAGAGCACTGCTGGCCCACTGGCTTGTGGATAATTTGTCACCAATAGTTGTAAAGAGCATAGAAGGACTTAAAAAAATAGACTGGATGGACATAAGAAAAAAGAAAAAAAAACACTTATCACTAATGACTAATTGGGAACAACTAGCAAGACTGCACATAGTGCAGTGCAGTCAACTTATGTCCAAAATGGATATTAATCTATATATGTGTTCACATCATATTCAGAGATATTTGAAGACCCTTATATACTTTAGTTTACAAGGTAAAGACAAAAACAACTTGCTTGCAAGCATAGGCTAGCATATCAAAAGCAGTACCTTTCAGAGTGTGGGCCAGCGCCCTCCATTAGACCGTGGAGGTACTGTATGTGGTCAAGAGGTCATTTACAATAGATTAAAACCTTCAGCCTTACTTAAGCCACATAATAACTGAACATAACATGCTGAGATTTTTTGTGCCAGACCAAACGAAAGTTGTTCGAGGATTTGAGTAAATAATAGACTTTTACCACATTATTGTCTGATAAACAGAACTGGTGTCATGGTTTAACTTGTTGAGTTAACTGATATTCCCCTCTCAGATACTGACACACATTGCATCACATTATTGCCGGTTTACTCACTGGTCAGTCTAGGGACCTCATACAGATGGCAGACTAATTTGATTAAAAAAAAAAAAAAAATCTCTGTATGGCAAAAAAACATGCTTTTACCATGTGTAAGGGAGCAGTAAAGAGACCTCAAAGAAACAGAGTAATACTTGTCTTTTCAAGACTTCTTTGACGGTGTGATTCTAACATGATGATTTTGTCATATTGTTTGTTTCTCAAAAGGCCCAAGCAGCAACTTCTTTTATCTCTTCATTTTAGAGATGTTAAAATGTTTTAGATTTGAGTTGAGGAGGTTAAGGGTAGGTGCTGAGGCAAACCAGATGAGAACCACTGTCATATAGTATACACACACAACAACAATTTAGTCTGTAATATAGTGTAAAAGTACTGCTGTGTATTTCATTGTTAACAGAATGTAAAAATCAGGGTTAATGCAGATACTGATGTTTAAAAGAACAATTTAGGTGATACTGATGCATGTTTTTTTGTAATTACTTCTTATGTTATTGTTAAATCATGAAAACAGATCAGAGTTTGTCGAACAGGTCATTTCTTTTTCCTGTTAATAAACTTCTTCTCTGAGTTAGCACTTAGCTGTGCTTAATGTCAGCTATAAATTGATATGACACATCAGAAAACGTATGAGGCTCATTTGCCTATGAATGATTTCTGAAAAGAGGGCCAATAGTGACATTAAACTGATTAATCTGTGCATTCCTAGTGAAAAAAAGAAGAGACATGGTACACATTTAAATAAACTTTTTTCCGTCATTTTTCCACTTTAAAGCCACAATATAGCTTAATTGTGGTCTTAAGTTTGGATCTGAAGTGAATAAATTTTAAAGCAAATATTCTCTAATTCAAAGCAATGAACAGTTTGATGGAAAATCTAGAAATTGATACCACAGCTCATTAAGTTTATGAATTTGAATCACACAAGGTGGAATTCTAAACACTATCTTTTGTCTGTGTTAATGCTAATGATCCGATGTCAAATAGCAGCTAGAAATCAGCTTTTTCATGCCCCCCTGGTGTTTTCAGTCAATCTTGCAAAACTCCCTGCCATCAGAAACATACACATCACACCTTACATTTTACTGTCATTGTTGTTATGTTGTGGTTTTATTTTACTCTGTTTCTTCCTTAGTAAAAATGAACTTTTCCCAAATACTTAACCTTAATTGATTGTCATTAAGTCATTATTGAATTTGGATTTTTAATTTAGAAGTATGAGGGTGTAAAATCAAAATATCTAACGTGTTAAAAACCGATCAGGAAATGATAAGCAAATCTCCCAGCTGTGTCAGAAAAGGGCAGCGTCAGTTTGATTAACTGGCTGTGCGAGTCGCAACAGCGTGTATGTGTGATTCAGTGTGTGCAGGTGCTCAGTGGGGTGCGGAGGAAATGATTGACTGCGGAAATTGGTTCCTACATTTCAAAGTCAAATTAGAAAATGTGGGGAGAGGATGGCGTCATTAAGCGATTCACACCTCGCTGACAAGATGTTTAATTGGAGGCAACATTCTGGAGTCAACACTAACAGAAAAAATATTCTTGCATATGTCTCAGGTTTGTATGATTAACCCTTGTAACTCCAAGCCATTTTGTGCTTTTTAAAGTCTGCCTAATTTTTCAACCCTTTCAAGCACAATCAAGTTAAAGACATCTTTTCTTCAATATAGCTCTGTTTGATCAGGGCCTTTCTGTGTGGAAGTGTGCCTGTTCTCCCTGTGCATGCATGGGTTCTCTCTGGGGCACTCCTGCTTCCTCCCACAGAACAAAAACATCTTCAATAGGTGAATTGGTGACTCAAAATTGCCCATAGGTGTGAGTGTGAATGGTTGTCTGTCTCTCCATGTCACCCACGATTGGCTGGCAACCAGTTTAGGGAGCAACCCCCCTCGCCCAATGTCAGCTGGGATAGGCTCCAGCCCCTTGCAAGTCCAAAAGGGATAAGCTATACACAGTACATAATGGATGGATGGATAGAATGAGAAATAGACCAACAGGAAGTTGTTACTTTCTCTAAGGAGGAAACTGAGGTCTTATAATATCACTACTATGTTTTCCAAAAAGAATATGTGATGGAAAAAAATCACTCAATACAGATTTATCCAAAAATACTTGATATATTTTTTGGGGGACAGCCTGTACCTAATGGCTGGACCAATTTTTCTTGTAAGGGATACATTCGACCTGAAGTACTACATAGACTGACAAAAGACAGAGCTGAACAAAGTTGTCCTCATAAAGATCTATTGCACAGTTTCAGAAATAGTAGTGAACAACTTGGGTGTCACTGCTTGGAGGCACTGTTGATCCCATGGAGTTAGGAGAGTTAAATCAAGACAGGTTGGCAAAAAAAATCTAAATATGTGAGTCAAACTTTCTGGCAAGCTGAGGATTGAACTTATAAGAGACATGAGTGATAAGGTCACGTACATTTCACAGCGAATTGGTGAGAGTTTCATGGGGAACCAGGGGATCCTTCAGTCATCACACCAAAACAAACAGTGATATGGCACCATATTGATCCAATATGATGCTCTCTGTGGAGAATACCCCTCAGGAAAAACAGACTGCCATGATGGGTGAAAAGATACAGGTGAATTATCCTTCTGTTGAGGTAAATTTAAAAGTAGGATGTTATTAAATCTTCAGTGCCACTTTGGATAATATTGGACACAACTAGAGGCACCACTTGGTGCGTCTTATGGCTCTAGAAGGTATGCAAGTGCCAGACACTGAAAGTACTGTGGTGGGTCAAGATGCACTTGAGTGTTTTTTGTGGTAATGAATCTTCAAAATGTGATCAGTTCTCTTGAATCAGAGGGGATATTTCTGCAAAGTTTGACAGAAGACTGTTTTAGAGCTCTTTAGATATCACGTCCATAGCTGAAAGATAACCATGAAAACAAGAACATTTGACCTGAAAGCATTCATGAGATATTGTGTTCACAAGCAAAGGGTGTTCACATGACTCCATGACCTTAACTTCTGACCCATGACCCCCCAAAGTGTAATTAATTCATCCTTGTGTGATAGCTTACATTTGGCAAAGTTTTAAGGAACTTTTCTTAGTATTCAGGTGATATCACATATTAAAATGTTGCATTCAAAAGCAAAATGGTCATCCTCTCGTAACGGTGTGTTCTGTTTATCTTGGAACTCGGACATGAGAAGTGGTAATTATTTCAAAACATGCTTAAACATTTTCCAGTTATGAGCTGGACAAGTCAGGGTAGCAGAAGATTGTCTGACTTCCCATTAGGAAATTCCCACTAATTTGCTTCCCATAGAATTCAAACTTCCAAGATCAATTGGAACGCACCATTACAGTCGACATTTATGTTCCGTGAAATGAAAACCCTCTAAATAGTTTTTAAAATATTGTGACCACAAGTAAAAGATGACAACAAGGCTTATTTGACTTGAGCTTTGACTTATAACTTCCAAAAACAAACATTTTATCCTCGTGTCAGAGTGTAAATGTGTGCAAAGTTTAAAGAAAATCATTTCAAGTCTTCTTCAGATAATGTGCCCGTAAGTTCACATTTAGAAAAATACAAATAAATCTCTATAGAGTTGACATTTGATCGCTGACCTTTAAAAATCAACCAGTTTATTATTGTGTCAAAGTGCAATGTGATATACCTTTTAGCATTCTTGTGATTATTATCTTCATGAGATCATTTTGAAAAGCAAGGGGTGAACATGAGGCCTCATGACCTTGACCACCGATCTGTGGTCCTGAAACTCTAGCCAGGTCAATTTAAGATAGATTGGACATTAGGAAATATTTAAAAATATAATATCCTTAAAATTGCTCATGAGATATTGAGTTATAAAAGCAAAGGATAACCTTAAGGCTCAAAAACCTTTACCTTCGTCCTATGGTCTTTAAAATATAATTAGTTCAACCTTTTGTGAGACTGTGCAAACTCTGACAAATACCCTGAAAAATTGCTAATCAGTAATCAGCTAAACCTTGGGTCCAAGTTGACATTTAAATTAAATTTAAAGACACTTAACAAACTCTTGAGGTACTGCTCTACAAGATAGCATTCTCAAGCAATGGAATAACAGGAAGCTCCTGTTATCACTCCATCCTTGTGTCTGGACATTTGTTAAAAGTTTGGAAAAAATACCTTTGAACATTCTTCAGATACCACATTCACAAGCATCCACCCACATGGACAGACAGACAGACGAATCACAAGAAAACATAATGCCTGTGGTCAAGAGGCATAAAAATTCTGGTGAATTCAGTGTACATGGGATTTTTCACACAAGTTAAACCAAGCTTGTAGTTTGTGACAAAGTTCACCATCACTGTGATGTCACATTTAGTATGGAAACAAAGTATGCAAGTGTGTGGTTTTGGACAGGCCCATCTCCAATCAAACTCTAAACATCGGAGTGGAAGTGGCCAACCTAATGACGAGTTAAAAAAAATAATAATAATAATTACAGTAACAATAATAATCTGTAGTTACATCAAAGCAACAACACACTGGCTTGTGCTGTGTACCAGCAGCAGTTATCCACAGCACACAGACGCAGTGACACTGAAAATGTTTACTTTCTTTGACTCCATAATTATTTTAAGGCTGGAACAAAATTTCAATTTTTGTTTGAGCTCATACAAATGACAATATTTTGATTTTTTGTTTCAGATTTTTTAAACATTAAACACAATAAACTGTATGCATTCAATAAGCATATTAGACTGCTTTACAACCAGGTGAATCAGAGCTCGTATAGTCACAGAAGATTGACGTAAGCAGAGTAAAACAGATAATGAGACTTGGTCCACGGTGTCAGCTGTGTAAAAGAGGTAACTATGACAATGAGAGTTGTTTGATATGATACTAATTGATGGTATCACGATATCTGTCAAGACAAATAAGAAGTTTTATCCTTATATTTCATCTGCAAGCTATGAGCCTGAGCCGTTACCATAGGAACTAGATAAATCTGCTTCACATCAGTCACGCTGAAGAAGAGACTCAAATGGTGTCTTCACTTAAAAAAGTTCTAAAACAGTAACCAATGTTATGTTATTTTAAAGAGATCATATTTTGTTTTACTTGTTAGTTTTTAAATTCCTTTTGGTGTGTTTTGCATGTCTTCTCTGTATCACGGAGTACTTAAGGTCCCCGCAGTCTAAATGTCTACCTTTCCTCCTGTTATCACCACCAGTAGCTACGTAATCACTGATTCCACCTCCCTCCAAAATAGGCCTACCACTTTGACTTCTTATCGCTGTTAAGTCAGCAGTTTAAGGCCGTTGGCTCAGGATTGCAAGCCCAATGTCGATAGAGTGTAAAAGAATGCAGAACCACTGAAGATAGCACTGAACAATGCTGAACTGACCAATTACCACAGGGTATATCACTGAACCAATCAGAGTGGCCTGGGCCCACATGTGGGAGTTGGCCGTAAAGAGACAGAAGCTCAAACAGAGCATTAAGGATAGAGTGAGAAAAGCAGTGGATCAGGATACTCAGTATGAGATAACTGGCTATACTGAGAACTGTTAGCATTTTCTGGCAGTGATAGAAATCCATTACATTAACCTAAAGTTAAAGCAAAGTACAATCATTCAAATGTCCACGAATGATGAAGCACATCCTTATTTTAAAACCAAAGGAATCAAACAGTTGTTTATGTTTTGTCTTGGGAAAAGTGGCATTCATCTGCTGTTATTTTCCGACAATACTTCATTGTCTCTGGAGGGAAAGAGACAATGAAGTTGTTTTACTCGAGTTTTTTCATTAATACCTCTTTGTGACTTCAATTTTAAGAATTTTTTTTTTTTTGGGGGGGGGGTTAGATTGTACAAAGTTTGAAATTCTTTGTGTTGAAAAATTCAACTTTTTGGAAGATTTGACTTCATTTAAAGACAAAAAATCTACATGCATGGTCTGGGATATTTAAAAGTGAATAGTAATGTTTCAACTTTTTTATATATTGTAAAAGCAAAATGTTTAAAGGCTGAGCAACAACAAGAAATATCATATCGTCATAGTTTTTTTCCTGAATTGCTATTACCAAATATATTTTTATATTTTCATTTGTAAAAATGTCAGTACTATAACAAGAGTTAAGAAATCTTGCATAACTGCAGCCAAAATCAAACAACACTGACACCACAGAAACAAATATAGAAGTCCTCCATGCCTTTTGAATTGTTAAAAAACATTAGCAAGGATCGACAGACTTTAAGTTTAATGCATTTTAACTGCATTAAATTAGTTTAATGAAAAAGAAAAGCAGCAAGAAAGAAGCAACAACAACAAAAAGCTGTTGTAGCAAAAAGAAAAGAGTGAAAGGCTTTTTACCTCCATGAGTTTGTGAATCCCATCCCAAGGAACACCTCAAAAAAACTCTATTTTGGAGTCAGGAAATGCTCCTTTCCTTTGTCTTTTGAACAATTAAAAGCTGTTGGAAAAAGTTTTTTTTTTTTTTTTTTTAAAAAGCGAGCTTAAAAAATTATACTAAAGTTCTTAACTTAATTCCTGTCTTGAAGAGTTGACAACACTGGTTTTACCCATGATAAGCAGCTCCTCTGGATCTTGAGGAAATAAATTAAATTAACTTGTTATCCGTAAAAAAGTTGCAAAAGCCACAATTCGAAAAATAAAGAGATAATGAAGCATACATCTAAAGGGATGGAAAAATACATTTATCTATATTTCCAAGGGGAAACAAAGCAAAGTAAAATGTATGGACGTCAGTCCTGTTTGCTTCTACACATTTAAATGCTCAACATATTTTTAGTCAAAACCAAACCTGCGTTGTTCTTTTCACTATGGCAGCATTCTTTCACATTTAGCCTCCTGGTCTTTCAGAAGTGCTGTGCAATGATAATGACATATTTAGGCATATCTCATTAAATGAAGGGAGAGAAATGTCTCTTGGGGTCAGAGGCTAATCCCTGGCTCTTGTGTCCTGGCCACAGTGTCGGGTAATTAAGCAGGTGAGAAAATGAGGACGTAGGAGAACTGTGAGCTTATTAAGACCCTGAGGTTTGTGAGAGACGAAAATAAGAGCGTTAGGAAGAAGGTGTCACAGAGAGGCAGCCAGTAGAGAAAGAAATAACCTTTGAGGTGATACTACAGTTTTATTCTGTAATGATTTTCTGGAATAGGATGAATTGACTGCCTGTTCCTGGTCAAAGTCGTGTTTCTTACCCTTTCACTGATGTTGTCTTGAACGTGTGTGAAGAATATCATCCACAATATTAAACACCTTTCCTTCAGACACATTTTTTTTTTTACCTCAAGATTGATAAAAAGGCACCACCTTTTTGAATGCTACATCACCTTCTTTCTGATGCTTGTTTGCTTCAGTGTGCCATAAAACTTCTGATTTCTTTCCTGTCTTTTACAAATCCAGTTAAAGACTCTTAGCAGGGCATCTAAAGCCCTGATCACCTCTGTGTTGCAGCATAGATGGCCAGGATTATGATTCAGGAGCCTTAAGTCAGTTTCACACCTGAAGTTCAGCTGACTCATAGCAACATTGTTTCATTTTCATTTGGTTTGGTTTTCTTTCACACTGCACTTTATGTGGACCAAAGCCTGTCAAGGGATGCCTAAGGGGTCAATCACACAGAGACGTGTCGCAATCAGCATCCAAACAACCTTCTTCTCATTTAACAGCGCATCTACCAGGTGTCTTCTATGCAGCTGTGCGACAGTTTTCCTGCGTTTTTTTAACGTGCATGAAAGTTGAAACATTTTTAACAACAAGCTGATTTAAAATGAGATGAAAACAGACAAATAGACAGCCCCTAATATAACCAACCGTCACTAGTTGAGACTGCAGCTGCAATCGTCTTTCCTGCCATCATCGTTGCACTTTGATCCAGAAATACACAACAAGGTTTGAGTATTAACACTTTTTAAATTGATGTAGCTTGGCAATACTGGAGTGATAAAATAAAGATAAAGTTTTATTAAGGCTGTTCAGATGTAACTGGCATGTCTACCAGAAAAATGTGTATACAGGGTACTTAGTCCAAGGTCAAATTGAAGTACTTTCAAGGTACATATTTAAGCAGCAGCGAATTTTAAAAAAATCCCCAATAATGACTATATCACCATCTTATCATATCCAAAAAGTATGCCATGATGCTTTAAACATCATTAATATCATACACCACTTCTGTGTTTTGTAATCACAGTCCACAGCAGGATGACAGATTACAGGAAAAAGAAACAATTTTTTTTTCCATTACAATTTCTCACCTGTATGTAGATTTTACATTTATGTGGATCAATAAATATAAAATAATTATCGGAACAAAAAAGCTCACGTTCCACAGATTCTTTGCCTTACACATAAGTGAAAGCTGGATCAAAATAACGTCAGTTTTCTAAAGTTAACTTGGTTACTGCATAATATATACAGAGAAACATACATTTTCCAATATTTTTTCCATGATTATTTTTTTACAATCAGTATGTTTCATTTGCAGTATATTATAAGTCTACTTAAATCAAAATGTAGATCAATAGCTATTTTTAAAATATTAACTGTATTCCTATTTCATTGTCAAACTGTGTGTACCTCCATACTGCCTATATTCTGTTCATACTTCTAAATGGATGTACAGCCTGTCTTAAATGTGACACACAAACCCTCACACAACAAAGAGTCTGACAAAATAAATCAACAGCTGCCACAAATAACTCAAAAAAATGTGCAAAATTTGCTCTTATTGTCTGATATTATCCGTCTCAAGGTGAATTCACAAAGCATTAAGCTCCAAGAAAGACAAAGCTCCTCGTCCTGGTCATGCTTAAAAGGCTCCAAACATAAATGACATGCTGAGGTGTCACTGGGTTAAATACGGCATATTAATGATGGTCATGTTAGAGTCGTATTGGAAATCCTCATCAACAGAAAGACAACCATCAGTAGAAAGTTCTTGTGTGTGATGCTGCTCAGTCAACAATCTCTCTTGAATGTGTGTGGTTGTTAGCGTTAGTATTAAAAATAAGAGGTTCTTTTGCAAAGAGGTGATTTCACATAGAAAGTTTTACATTTTCCCAAAAGTATTGCCCAAAAACATTAATTAAATTGAAAGCAACAAACACTAGTCCACATAATGTCTACCTGCAGGGCATGTACTCGACTATTTTTTTTATCATCGGTTTCCCATTGTAAACATTTTTTTTTCTATCTAGATAACTTCACAAAGGCTTTCTGGCAGATGTGTCTTCTTTGGTCTTCTAATGTATTATCTTGAGTAACTACTTGTGGTTACGTCGCATTAGAACCTCAGCGGACAGGTTTTGATTCTTCCAGGAATTAGTCAGACCCACAATGTGTTTGGTATTCCCCTTGACAGTATTAGCCAAGTCAGAGTGCTGAAGCTGGCCTGTATGCATTGATATTCCATTGTCAAATAATCAGTTACACGAAGAACTTACAGCAGATTGGGCAATCTTTTAGTCAATTCAACGCACATTTAAAAAAAAAAAGCATCTCAGACAGACATCTTCTCACTTTTCCCTCACCATGTTTGGGGGGCTGGCAGATTGACCAGTGTTAATCACACAGAGTCAGGAGGACGGAGCTGAGTGTGTCTAAGCCAATATGACTTTCTTCCTCTATCCAGCCTTTATATACTGTATGAACTTTTAAGTCTGACATTAAAAAAAGAGAATATACTTAAAATGAAAGCACGTTTGAGCACCCTGTCCATAATTTAAGCACTTCTAAAACCTTCAAAAGACAACATTAAATTCAAGTACTTTCAAGATTTCAAGCATCTGTACAAATAATGTATTTCCCACACAGACTTGTAGATGTTAGGAGAACCAGAAGCTGACAGCACTAGCAATGCTTAGGTTAGCCGTTCTCTGCTTTGATAGACAGTGGACGCTTTGTTGGCTTTCTGAGCTTACTGTAGCTGGATTTCGCAAAATGCAAGACACAATTCACTGCTCTTTAGTTCTCTCACCGTGTTCGGTCCTTGTTTAGTTCTGATGGCTATGAAGCCTACTGCAAACCAAACTCTGGTTTGCTTGGAAGGAAACCAAGACCTCTGTTTTCAGGGGGACCAAAGTTCAGTTCTATAATTTGCACCAGAGTTTGTGTGACCTCTCACACCATCCCAATCATCTGAACTTTCCAAAAATGTGAACCAGAATTTTTTTGGTCCGGACCAACTGTGCTAGGTGGGAAAGTGACTTTCATGTCTAATCAAGCCTCCCTTCTGAACAAAAAAAAAAAAAAAAGAAAAATATTATACTGTATATTACCACACAATTTACAGTCTTTCATATGTTTAAAGCATCTTTACACCTACAAACATTCAGAGTTAAATATGATTTAAGTTTACAGGGTTTTTAGATATTTTAACCACACAAATACCTGACAATTACATTCCTATTACCAGTGGTACTGCCCTAATGTCACATGTCACTCACCATCTGTAATTTAAGGTATAGTGAGTAGAAGTTGGCAGCATTTCACCAAAATGGTGAATATAGGATATAATGTTTCTATTTGTATGTAAAGTTGGTCGAAATAGGTGTAGAATCATCCCCATAAAACTTTCGTTTTCTTTTTATTAAGTTAGAGAAAACTTTTTATATTTATGTACCGCGGGTCTCCCCTTTGTGGAGGCTGACATAACGATCCGCCATGTTGTCTGCTGGTGGGTTTTGGGGACAAAAAGAGCGAAATGCAATTTTTGAATACAAGTCTCTCTAATTTTTGCTTGTGTTACTAAAAGTTTACAAAACCTATAATCATCATCTTAACTGACCTATAATCTACAAAAATTATAGTTACAAATATGAATGAAAAAACCCTCACCTCGTAACTGTTGTAAATGATGCCCTGTTCACGATCTTTCTTGGTCTTCACTGACTCTCGTCGCTTAGTGATGTGATGTTTTAGTAACGGACGGGCTCATTCCAAAATCTGAACGCTAGATGTCGCTGAAATGCCAATTTCTACACACTGCACCTTTAAAAGGAAAGGTTTCCAAAGAGGCAGCACAGGAACTTTGTGGATTCTAACTTAAGTTATTTACACCAAGAGGCAAACAATGTTAGTTTTGTAAATTAGCCTTTTCCTTGTGCACACAAATGCTGGCCAGCTTCGTCATCCAACCAATTATGTTGTATTATGAGAGGTACTTGGCTATCAGAGAGGCCAGCACATCTGCCCTGTCTCGATGAGCTCCAACATTTCCAGGCACACATAGGCCATTGATCAGCGGGGCTCAACTCACGACCTGCAGTCTATCAGCGCTCAGGGACCGGTAATCAATTCTCTAATGCCATTTGAGCCTTTTTACTGTGACGATTATCCACTCCTCGCCACGTGGACACAGAGGCAAGGACCCAAATCCAGAAATGTGTGCACGCAAACAAACACACACCTAAAACAACCCAGATGGCCATCGTAAAAGCAGAGGACAACTCCCAAATATTAACTTAGCAAGTGAAGCAATGATAGGACGCTGTCATCTAATGGCATTATCAAAATGAGAGCAGCTCTCCTGAGGCCAGCGCTGGTTCCTGATTACCAAGTAGTGGAGGACCCTGTTTGTGGCTAAATCTGATCAGCATAGTGCCAGACCGGAGCAGGGCTGGTCAGGAACTCAGCCTCGAGGCCCCTTATCTCTACCGACAGGCCGTGGGTTCTTTACAGGCAATGATGTCTTCCAGGAATTAATGTGATTGGACTCGGGAAGATTATGTTGAAGTAAATCTGCAGGAAGGAAAGGTCAGACTCTAACTTTACTGTGAGCTTGGGTTAGATGAAATTAGGCTGAGAGACATCGTAAAGATCAAAGTGTTTGTCTCTGTGTGTTCACTCTGGCCAGGCTGTCTGATATAGAGAGCAGTGATAAGTTTCATTATTGGCTGAAGGTAACTGTACAAACAAGATAGTTCTGGAAGTTATCAAATTTGTCCCAACAGAAAAACAGTACTGAATTATAAAAAAATGTAGGTGTCATACCCAAAGTGTGCAAATTCAAGTGAAAATTTGTAAATACTACTGGAGCTTGTACATTGGTACATAGAGCTTCTCAGTTTAAAGAACAGCTAAGTATTTTTAACGTAGGGCTGTATGAGGTATTTTGTAAGGGTTTCCATCCGAATTTGAAAATTTAACTTACTATTTTTAATATTTTGCAAAAGCAAATGTGAATTTATGTAGGACTCAACATCCTAAATGATGCTTTCTGAATGTAATCCAGAGACAGCCTTTTGTTAAACTACAGACTACTCATGAGTCAGATATTAATTCACAAGTTGGCCAAAGTAAAGCATGGGGCTCTTTTTATCCTACACAAAAAGTATTACAATGTTTATAATATATGGCTAAGATCCACAAATCACTCTTTGGAAAATTGCTACTTAATTACTAGAGATATGAAAAATAATCTTTTAATCAATGCATCCTGATGCAGACACAGATGAGGATGCATCGATGCAGAGACAGTCGCTGATCGTTTAATCTTGCAGAGGCTACTGCTAGACTGCAGTACCAGTTTTGCTTCTGAGGGAGAAAAAAACAAGTGTGAGAGGATGAGACTTGTGAAATTTATTGACTTTGGCTTACAATAAAAATACATTTTTGCTAGTTAGTTTGTTAACAGGATAACTAAAAATGTATGAATTGAATTTGATGAAATTTTCAGGATCAGTCAAAAAAAATGGGCCTAAAGACCATTTTGGTGGTGATCCAAATGTGGATGCAGGATTTTTTTTAAGGATTTATTAACATTGTAAGACAGGGAAGTTTTCCAAATTCTCCCTAAGAACTCAATAAGTTCAAGGTTGATTTAAATTATATTTTCATTGAACGTTTGTCATTGCACAAGGGACAAGTGATACGTTTCAGTGGTGATCAGGATCCAGATTTGGATCCAGGAATTTTTTCAAGGATTTATTAACAGGATGAGATGGGGAAGTTTTCAACATTTTGGATAATAACTCACCTGACAATGTAAGAAATGTAGTGCCAGGGGTCTGTTTAAGAAAGTCCCCTCCGTGCTACACTTAAAGGAATTACTGTTTGATCTGATAGCCATTAGGAGTAGAGGACAGAGTTTAGATAGGAGAGCTACAGTGACATTTTATCAAGAGAAAGCGGTGCATTGTACTATTTCTTTGTGGTTTTATGTATACAGAAACAGTATGTTCTGCTATAAAGTTAATTAGTCAGACCAGGCATATTTTGTTATTGCGTTGTTATCTATAGTGCTAATAAGAAATATTATTCAGTTATGAAAGTGGACATTTCTCTCACAGCAGAGGCAGCAACAATTACTGTTGATAAGGCAAAGATGATCATAAATCCTTGAATAATTGTCTTGTGCTGAGGTCAAACAACTTGATTTAAGAATGATCTGAGAGTGGTAGGGTCCCAGGACCTGTTGGCCACAACACAACAGTGTGTCATAGTTAATGGCAATCAAAATCCTACATGAGCTGCCTCCTGACTCTGACAGAAAGTCTTTCATGTTTGGTTTTTGCCCTGCCTCCTACTATTTGCTCTCTCATGTCTGTGAAGTTTATCAGTAAGAGATCAGAGCATTCACAGTCATGGATGCAAACAAACCAAACAGCAAAGCAAAAGGAAGAAGTTGGTGCCTCAAAAAAACAAAAAAAAAGCTCGTCAAGGCTTGAAAACAACATCCCTGCATTTTTGTGTTGTGAAGGGACTAAAATGGCTGGGTGAAAAAAGAAATGTTGAGCAGAAAAAGCTGCGGCACCTGATTACCTTGGTGAGAAACTGCAAGCATTTGGCATCAGGCTGAAACATCATTCATCCTGTTCTTTAAAAGGAAAAACAACAGTCTAATTTTGGAAATACAGTATACGTGTGTCTTATATCTGTGGTCATTTTGTCTGGCAAAAAAAAGGAGGAGTCTGTTTCCATTAACAACTGTCAGGGGAGTCAAAAGGTCAAGCAGTGATGGTGAGGCCAGACATAAAAAACTGAAAAATCCTGCAGATGAAGGGGACTCAAAACCATGCTATGGTCCTTGATGCCACAGTAGGGACAAACAGAGGTAGGCATGATTTTTTCCACAGAGCTGAAGAGTTTTACAGTCATTTTATGTTTGCCATTTTTTGTTTATCAAGTCCATTTTTACTGCATGAGTCACATGTTCACAGTTGCTAGTTATCAGAAAACCTGCCAGTTTTCACATACTGAGAACCCCTGATCCTCTCTATTTTCAATTTTTGTCATGATGTGTTAATACAGTAAATACAAAGGCTCAAAAATGCAGCAACACTTTGTACTGAAAATCTGAGTTCAACACTTACTTCGGTGTCGGTGTTTCCTCCAATCGGTTCCCGAGTTGAAACTCATGGGATTTACTGCGATGCAGGGTGGTAAAGCCTGGCAGCAGGTGGATGAGCTTGCGGCTTGGTGGAGGTGGCGTTCCTGGGGCCTTGACTTTGTTCCTTCTTCTCATAGGGGGTGTGCCAGGTGGGGTCATTGTGTTGACCACCAATGGAGTCCGTGGAGGCGTGTGGCCAAAATGCCTCTGGCGGGGAGACGGGGGCAGGGAGCGATGACCGGAGTCCAGGGGAGGGAACAGACCCATGGCGGGGCTGTCAACGGTCAGTCGATCGGCATATAAAGGGGGAGCCAGGGCCTGAGGGCTGTGGCACATGTGCTGGTTGTACTTGGACTGGACTTTGGGGCTTTGGGAGAGCTGGATACGGATCCACTGACTGGCTTCAGGTTGGCACACTGGAGTGTTTTCTTTGCCCGATTCTGAGGTGGGCCATTGGATGGACCAGTCCTGCTTCGTCTGGCTCCCTGTTAAAAGAAGTGAAAAGGGGAACCTGACTTAACACCAATGTAACACCTGGTTATAGCAAACTGCATATATGTATCCAAAGAAATAAGGATGTTGTTCAGTTGCATTTATTTGCCACCATGCATTTAGTATGGACACAATTACACAGGTTTTTAGGTCCCACTATATGAGATGTCAGCCTTAAATAAATTAGGTAAATTCAACCATTCTGGTATAGATTGATGACAGCTTTAAAGAAATACAGTTCACAAACTTGAAATCAAAGATTCTTCATTTTGTTGAATGTTTTTGTAGAAACTGTTTTGATTATGTGACCAGCCCAAAGGTCTGGAGGGCAACCTGAGCTCGGGAACAAGGCTGTTACCAGTGAACACTATGTGGAACTGTGGGACCTGCTTTCAAGATTTTTCCCTTAAGCGACTAATGATTACATCCACTGACATCCGAAAAAAGAAAAAAAAACAGAAATATTAAATTTAACGTTAAGATTAAGGCACTCTAGATCCTTATACAGCACCTGAGATACAATTTAAATTAACCTACATATATTTTTTAATTACCAGAAGGTCATAATGTATTACTTTCCATTACACCACAGATAGAATGAAAGTCTTCAAGTCATGATATGGATTTTCAGTGTTTGAATCAATAATACCACTATTTTGAGAGTGAAAGAAAAATATTTACATATCCAAAAAAAGGTTAGGCTAATAAGCTAACTTTATCTCTTTAACATTATTCAGTGGCAGTATCCGGATGCAACAACTGTCACAATTAGATGGTGTTTTGGAACAATGCCATTTGTTAAAAGGAAGTCATATTTTTGATCAAGTTACCTCAACATTTTATGGCATATTAGAGGAGTCAGCTAGGCACTACTAGGTATAATAAACTGTTGTGACCTATAATGACCTATAGGAGCATCTAGCAGCACTGATCTGCAATCTGCTCCTCCTTAGGTTCTCCTCCTCTAAATCAAGCCTCCAATTTTACCATAGGAAGCGCTTCTTTCCCACCAGTAAGCTGTTTCATAAGTGTGTAAGATCCAGGCAGCAACCTAGGGGGCTGAAAAATGAAGCCAATGCTGCTAAAAAAAAATGCAGTCCCTCAAGTGTCCGCTTAATAAGGCTAGCTACAGGACACTGGGAAGTTACATGATTATATTGAGGGGATGGCCTTTTTTATAGCATAAATAACCATCTTGGGTCAACAGACACCTTTGGGCTGAATATTTAACATAAACGAAGGCTCTCACTATACGGAGGATGATTCTTCTTTTTAAGCCACTCTGACTTTATACATGTGCACACCCAAATGAAGACTGACATGGGCTACTGCCCTCATGCAGCCAAATGCATCCAGTGTGAAATAAAATATTTGCTTGAGTAATATAGTAGAAATGGAAAGTAGTGAAGTAGTGTATTTTTTGACTGGTTTTATATAATGTGTTCAGGTTTATTACCTGGGCAGTTGCCCCTGCTGGTCATTAGAAAAAATTGCAGGTGTAAGGTAGTCCTACTGCAGCAAACAGGGATTATGTATAGTCTGTTTTTTAATGTAAAAAGTTTTTGGCGATTAGCCTAAACTAATGGTTCAAAACTCAGAGTGGTAAAAGTTTAAAAAGTTGGGAAACAAAATCAGAACTGTCTTTTTGTCTAGAGACTATGAGATGAAATGAGAAACTGTTTTACTTTAGTGATATTTTTGTTAGATTCACAATTCATCTTGGAACGTTTAACAACATGCACTTTATACTAACACATCCAGTAGCTCTATATCTTGATTGCTGCAGTGAGAGTAATCCCGGCAGCAAGCAGACATTAACAACCAGCAAATGTGCTCAATTTGGGTAATGAAGACTTAACTTTACTGTTATGTGACATGAACGCATTAGTAGTGCATTGGGGTTCAAATATGCTGATGAGGAGCAGATTAAGCATGAATGGATGAAGCAAGAGGAGGGAGTTAAATGGAGAGTGCACCAAAACAGAATGGGGCAAAGCTGGATGAGTCATAACACAAGCCGACTTCCAGCTAAACTAAATTCTCACTCGATTGAGAAACGAAGAGCAACAGAGGCAAAAAAAAAGTAAAAAATGAGCAGCCAAAATGAGTGTTTCTGAGCGCAAATGACAATACTTTACCTCCGTTACTGTGCAATTTATCCTCCTCAAGTTCTTCAGAAGGAAAGAGAGAAAAGGGAAAGTGTTTATTGAGATGGTACACCTGAAATAGTCTGCATTTTGATTCCTCTTTTTCTATCTGCAGTTATGCAGAGCCGAGGGCTGGTGAGCAGCAAAACAAAACATTATTTTAGGTGGAGCTGATCCAAAGTTCATCTCAGCAGGTGCACCGTCTCATGCATGACTTAGTCTGACCCCACAGTCTTCAGAATCTGCTCCGGACCTCTAAGCCACATTTATGCTAAAATCTGACAACAGCCCTATAGTTTTTTATTCTTTTTTTCTGTTTGGTGTCATTATTTTTCTTGCTTGTGACATGTTCTCAGGGGAAACAACAGGGGTGTGAGCATCAATAACACAAACTTCAAACACAATATCAACACCAGCAACATCAAATGAAACAGGGAAAATATTTCCCATAAAAGGTCCCAGTGGAATTGCAAAAGTTAAAGAAAAAAAGCCCAGAGCCTTTCCTATTCTGTTATGCTGTGAAGTAGAGGCCGCAAGGAACAGGAAATTGTGGTAAAAGACGGATGAATGAGACACATGGGATATAATATATAGGAGTTTTCAAAAAGCAATCTGCAAAGTTCTTGTAAGAGGTGAGATGCACCAAGACTGCAATCTGCACTACCATGCTGACAGTATCCTCGTTGCTGAAGGGTAACCTTGCAGTGCAGTTGGATCTGCCCGATTCAATATCTGTTAACAGACACATCCATGTCAAGCTCAAATTTGTCTACAGAGAGGATATTTTCGCTCCACCTCCAACATGTTTTGAGGAGAGTTTGGCCAGTGAAGTGGCTCTCGTTCTGTCCCTTACACCACAGCAGTAACGCCAACATACTACATAATCTGATTGGCCCGTAATGAATGTGACTGACAGAACGATTATCCAGTCACCTGCTGAAAATGCTTTTGACCAGCAATTAGTTTGCAGAAACAACAGAAACTTTCAGAAGCGTTCATCTAATCAGCATTGAATATTAAGAATAATGTGTTGGACATTGTTGCCACTGAAAAACTCATATAGGCCAATCTTTATCAATGCAGAACTTCAATAGGAATCGATAAGGGAATAATCAAAGAATTGGATTGATAGTCAGAATCGATAATGGCATTGGTATCAATAAAATCTTATCAGTTCCCATCCCTAGTCCAGGATGTATCCCGCCTCTTGCCCAGTGTTATCTTGGATAGGCTCAAGCCCTCCGCCACCCCAAAAGGGATAAGCATGATAGATAAAATGCCATAAAATATACTGGGGCGAAGGGGGGTTACCTGTGTGGGGAACTGGAACAAAGGCGCTGGAGATGAAACTGCTAAACCTCAGGTTAGCATCCATAAATGTTTGAGAAAAGCAGCGAATGTTGAAAGCCTTTAAATCTTTACAAACATTGTTCTTCATAAAATCATGCTGGTGCCAAGATCTTGCTGAGATTTTTAACCAGTAAACCTGTTGTTTTTGTAGTGTGTCTGTCACCTGCACACAGTATGTTTCTGTGAAAAGCAAAAGGCACAAAATGTGAAACAGAAAACTTGACAGGTGTCTCATTACAAGTGCTGATTTCTCTTCTTAAATGACTCGTTTCCAGAAATACAGATCAGGCTTTCAAGGATGGATAAGGCTGTCAAATACATTGTTTGGTATAGTGCTTCTCAAGTCAAGCTTTCTCCGCCCTCACCATGGCTGCCTGAGGATCACACTTGTAGACGACCTCACATTAAGAGGCTCTGCAGTGTAACCCTGTAAACCCCTTCAGAAAGGGATCCAGGAGCTGGCGACATTAGAAGGACAAAATTAGCGCTCATCCACAAATAGAGGAGAGGGATGAGGGGAGTGTTTAATCAAGCCTCCTTTATTAGCAGGAATAAAAACATGGCAGGCCACTCAGAAACATAGCGATTCAGTTTGACCCTGTGTGGACTTCAGCAAACTAATCAACGATAGGGGAAGAGTTTACAATGTGAGCCTGAGATAACAAACGAAAGGAATCAGGATGGTGTCCTTAGCCGGGTTTAAAGACTTCTGACAGCTGACAAAAATGGTACTAATTTTACTGTCTACTTCAAAACCAGTACCTTGCAAAATCTAATGAGGTAGCTCACAAAAACGTCACCTTTAATTGAAATTCTGAGTTTCCCCTCTGTGATTATGTTCTGTCAGCCTCGCTTTAAAACCGCCTCTGACAGTTCTCATCTCTCTGATACCTGGGTGAAATTTCTCTGCAAGAGGAGCAATGAACTTGAATCACACTCACAAAACTGTTGCTTCAAGTAATGAGTCAATTCATCAAGCACCAGTATCTTAGCAACTGCTTCTGCAAAATAGTACCACGGCGGAGACTTTTCAAATTTCTTGTTTCACATGATCTCACCTCAGCACATTAGAGACGTGAGATAAAGGACGCAGGCTGAGCGGGACCCCTTTGAGATCTGTGATTTTGGGTAATTTGTGTGGCTCATATTTGTTTGTGGGAAAGTTTTTAAAGGTGCTTTTTTTCATGGTGTAATTTAACAGCAAAAAAAAGTGTTTCATCTTTTGATTTATTGGAGCCACGAAGCAACATTCATCAGGGCACTGACATCCTACCCCACACCTGTATTCACGTTACCCTATCACTTCCCTTTCACTTTTATTCATGCTGTTTTTTCTCCATGTTCCCGAAGCTTTTCTGAACAGTTTTCATCTCAATCCACACAAAAAATGATCAAAGTGCTATTCAGGAGTTACACATCACATTTTCCAGCTAAACTCTATGGATGTATGATGGTGTTTTACCTCTATCTAGAAATTTCTGCTTGATGACAGCTCTAATAAATCTGATTTCTGCCTTTAGCACAGAAGAATCAGTGGACCTGCGTGTGTCTCATTCTACAAAAGACTCATTAAATACACAAAATCTTTATTAGGAGATATTTTCACGTCTTATATGTCACTTTAAAGCAGTGAAGTGTTCCTTTCATCCACCCCGATGACACTCACTCACCCAAACATCCGAATAAAAAAGAACGAAGAGGTTTAAAAAAAACATCAAATCACAAGCATAATTTTGCTGTAATGATTCCCTATAACTCAAAGGTTCTACCTGGGGCTGCGCGATACAACAAGGTTTTTAAAATACATAAATATATTTCTGAAAAACATATGAGGTAAGGCAAAATCATTTAATCAATATTATGTGTTGCATTAAAATAATTCAACATACAGGGTTCCCTATTTTCTAGAAATAATTTTCCAGGACTTTTCCAGGAAGTGTCCCCAATATCTCTCGCTAGTATCATATTGAACTTAAAATGTATTTATTTCTAACTCTCGGACATGAACATTGTCTGCTAGCTATCTTTTTAGTCTGGCTTTTATAAAGTGCCTCACTATTATAAATTTACGGTTTATATTTATTTTAAGCTATATTTACTCTGCTGATTTATAAATATATTTTGCTAATTTACTGTTTAAGTGGCTTAAATTTTATTTAGCCGTTTCTTGTTATTTCTTTTTGTCACTATTGTTTTGAGCTCTTAGATTTTATTCCTTAACTTGCATTATTTTATCTACTCATATTTTATGGCTCCATGTGCATTAGTTATCAAGTACATTTTTACTTCATTTCCTGTTTGATTTTTGTTCACTAACAAGGTAGAAGGAAGATAAATAATTTTCCAGGACAAATCAAGCTTTTCCAGGACATTTTACTTTTTTTCCTAATTTTCCATGTTTTCCATGACTGGAAAATTGGTCAATCATTTTCCAGGTTTTCCAGGACATGTGGGAACCCTGAACATAGCCGCCATTTTGCCTACTTCTCTTGACGCTGTGTTACTCTTTGCCCAACCTCGCCTCCTTCCCTCTCAGTGAAATACAGACTTAAGAAACCCAAAAGTTCAAACCTACCCCCGACTCACTCACAACAACAGCAACAACATGGAGCCAGCTGAAGACAGGAGTAACACCAATGACCCACGTTATCAACATTTCAGTCTAATATTATCATACAAAATATGTGTCCATGACCTGTCTACAAAAACTCTTCCTCTGTTGTTTGCACATCCTTTCAGAGACTGTGAGGTCTAACTTGAGATTATGATGATGGCATGATCAAGGGATATGCCACCACCTGTGCCACTTTTATTTATCCTGCTGCTTTTTCAGAATTTGTAAAATGCCACACAATAAAAATAACTTAGCACATTGAGTTAGGAATTTATTAAATCTCCTTTCCCATCACATACACACAACACTGGACTTTCAATACTTTCAATATTTAATTTTATAAACAGTCTTATTTATTTATTCTAGTTTAGTTTCCTCCCTTTTTTCCTTTTGTTCATTTTTCTTTTGCTGTTGTTGTTGTCCTTGATGATCCGTTTATGCCCTCCCATCACTGTTGTCACTGTACATATGGTTTTTTAATTCATTCGCGTTACGCTGAACTGCACCACCTCATAAAAGAAAAACATAGTGCATAATTCATTCTTGAAATATTGCTTTTGTAAAAGTCCTTTAGATGCACAACGTATTTTTTGAGAATTAATAGTCAGTTCAACTTGGCGCCCATCCCTTTTCGACCTAAGATAGGTTTGGTTAATGATTTGTTTGTAGGCCTTCGACAATACTTGACTTCTAGCATCTGATAAAGCTACTAAACATGACACAATGGTGATAATGATAACGAACAAGGTACACTAATAGCATAAAATCACAAAAAAAAACTTAGTGAAGTAAACATTAGGGGTGTAAATCACCAGTTTCATGACGATACAATACGATATCGATTCTTTGGACAACGATACAATATTTGCCGATATCACAAAGTCTGCCACGATTCGATTTCGATTCGATACAATTCAGGGACCTTCGATCGATTTAAGACGATATTGTGTACTCATTGAACACAATCAGCTACATTTCACCTAAAGCAAGAAAGAAATACAAAGCAATTTCTAAGTTTTGACAGTTTTATTACTGAAATGTGAAACGATGTGCTGACCTTTGGGTATGATGGGTTTTAGAGGATAATAACCATCTGTATGATCTAATCGTGTTTAAAATTAAAATTGGGTTAATTAGTAGTCAGGTGTTTTTAGATTTTGCTTCACTGTTTAATGGTAGGTGTGGAGGAATAATAAGAATAAGCTCTCACTGTTTTCCTTTCATACAATAAGTAATTTTTATAATCAGTGTGCTACAAAATCAAATGATGAGATAACTTACTGTACTCATGTGATTACTCCTGTCGTGTGTGTGCAGTATTCCTCCTCTGCTGTCAGATCGACCGTATCTTACGCAGATACAGCAGTGCTATCTTCTGATTGGCTGACATGTCAAGCTCCCGTTTAGCTCTGTGATGCTAAGAGCGTGTTGCTACGCGTTAGCATATAGCGGTGTTACTCGGTGGGCGCTCCACAGTACATTTTAATGCAGGAGAAATACCGGGTGTGGTGTGTGAGAGAGCGAAAAGGTGTGCGTCTCATACGCTGAATACGTGAGACTTGAGAGCCCTGTAAAGTTTAAACTTAAGAACGAGGCGCTATTGGGCGGAAGCGGTGAAACGAATATCCGGTCAGAATTTCAAAATAAAGGCGTTGAAGATGACGATGTTGATCGATGTTTTGAGTTTCCATCGATTTGATTGGATCATTGCTTAACCAATCGATGTATCGATCCAGATCGATGGATCATTACACCCCTAGTAAACATACTCATGAATGTCTTTTCATGGCTCCTGTAAGGACACATTTTGTTAGCATTTGTTTTGTCCTGTCTCTTCATTCAGTTATGTTTTGCCCTTTCTAATGCCCATTTTTTTTTCATAAAAAACAAATGTGACAGACTCCAAGATTTGTCAAATTTAGGTCATAATTTCTCATGAGAAGTTGTAATGGTCCTGAGACCAGTTCAGAAGAACTGAGTTAGACAAAGTGATTAACAGAGCAGAAATATGCTGTCATAGATACCTCTCCACAGCGCAGATCCTGGCAGAAAGACACAGGAAGGTACCACAGCTTTGATTATCCAACATCAACACAAACTCAACTCCCCTTTGTGGGGTTTTAAGGTTTTTCTTTCCTTCAGATCTGACTGACAGTTAAATTAAAAGAACTGTTTGTTTACTCTGTTAAGCCTGGACTGAATTTAAAGGTTAAAATGAACTAAGTCACATTTATTTAGAAAACATGTGTTCACGTAGGATCCAATCAAAACACTAAATGGGAAAACAAGTCTCTGAGTGGTATTAATCATTCTGTTTCTCTTAATGAAAAAATGAGTAAATGTTTTCACCAAAATGTCAAACCTGAATTTAAACCAATCCTCCTAAACGGTTTGTCCCTCCCTTGTGTTTGCAGAGGCCTCCTGTGTTAAGGCACAACTCTGGATGTAATTTTGAGACATTATCATAAATCACTGTTCCTCTCTTTTTACCTGAATGACCTGTCATCTCCACATCCACTATTCATCCACACAAAGACGCAACCCTCACCTCTGCAGTAATTAATGCAAATAATAGAGGCCAGAACCATTAATGGAACAATCTTAACATGCAGAGAGGCAGATAACAGCCTCGTAATCTGACTAATTACCTCTAAATGTGATGTTTCTTTGGGCTAAATGGCAGTGAAATGCCACTGAGACAGAGGCTGGTCCATCTGTAAACAGGACTTTAGGAAAAGGGCAGAGGCTGCATTCAATAGATACAGTGCTTATTTTTTAAACCAAGACACTTTTAACTCTCGTGGTTGCTCTTGCAGCACAGTCAGTCAGACTCATAGTTGAGACTCTGCTAATTAGTTGACAGCCAATGTGGTGCACCCAGGGGTGTTCAGGAAGATGGTTTTCAGGGGGGTTTGGTGAGGGCTCCTAATCTATTGCATCTGCTCTTTTCTTCTCGGCGTGACTATCTCCCCCTTCTGCAGCCAATTCCTCTTTCTTATCCTAATTTTCTCCCTCATTTTCCTTCCACCGCACAGTCTCCTCTCTTGCATATTCTGTACCCTGCTCGCCTTTCTTTCGTTCTCTCCTTTCTCTTCTAGCTGATGGCATTTGCAGCCAATTAGGTGTTTGTATTCGTGTGAAGCCTCGTCTTGAATGTGGGGAGTGAGGACATTCCTGTAAGCTATCAAAAATTACTGAGGCAAAGCTACCAGGGAGACCTGTCGGGCTTAACAAAGATCAACACAATTAGCCGGATCAACAGAAGAACTCAAAGATTTTTGTTTCTGTGAGTGTGTGCGGAGGAGCAGGATGGATAATGTGTGTAGATTGCGGTACAAAGGGCCGAGCGGCTGCCTCTGAAACTGTATGACTCATCCTCATTGCAACTCATGGACTGCAATCCCAGGAGCCTGTAGTGAAAAAAAATCTATTAACTTGCATTAGTTTGCTCCCCTCACTATTACACCACACAGCGACATACATTTTCTCATCATGTGCTCCGTGTTTCTGCGGTTTTGTAATGTATTGACTGCCAAGACTGCAAAGCATACCACTGTCTGTATTTTCACGTAATTCCAGATGACTCATATACATATTTTCTTTGAGAAAAAACATGTGGCATAAATCTGCAAATCCCTCTCCGTTCTCTCATTCATAAAGGCTGAATATATAAGTGCACTTTTGAAGCAACCTCCAGGTTTTAAAGGGGAGAAAATGAAACTCTTTAAAAAGGCTTGAGACGTAAGAACATCCTCCGCTTCCAGCTAAGCCGTGTTAAAAGTGCCAAACGCTCTCACGGGGCTGTGTAACCCTTCAGAAGCACATCTCCCAATCTCATATAAATACATGCTGACACACTCAGACTCGCAACGCACACACATACTGATGTGCAAATTTGACGATGTTTCGATTTGAAGCTATGACATCTCTGTCTCTTCAAGTTCCATCTGGGGAGGAATATGAAAAAATACACTGTGTTTCTCTCAACTGGAAAGAGCCTTTGTGTGTATGTGTGTGTGTTGCTGTGGTACATTCGATCGTCTCGAGCCAGTCCCCCTGTTAGAGTGTCCATTAGTGGCTCTGTGTGGCCAGGCCCTGCCTGTGGAGAGCCAGGGGTAGAGGGGGTGACAGGGGACTAAGGGAGTGGATCACATTGGAGGCAGAGGGGAAGGACTATAGACAGGGAGGGGAGTAAAAATCAGAAATAGGAAAATGGGAATATGAGTTTGACAAGTTTAGGCTTTAATCTCATGTCAGCTTGCTTTCCTGGGCGTTTAATAGTCTGTGATTTTCTTGATTGTTATCATGTGACCCAAATATTAAGCTTCGTCAACAGGTGCTCACTAACAGTGGGAGCCCATGAGCCAAACATCTGTAAAGGGATGTTTTTCTAGGGTCCTAAAAAACAGAACCTGACATGCCAGATGGATTGTTCAGTATATTTCACTAGACAATCTGGTAAAGAGCTCATAGAAAGTGTTTGGGAATGGGCAGAACCTTTCAAAGCATATCTGGCAGGTGATTGGACGATCATTCCACCAATCGCATCCATCATAGGCCAATCAGATAAAGAAGCAGAGGGCCGCTACTGCTGAGGAGTAAAGGACAGAACATGAGTCATGCCATAAAACAAACCATGGCCAAAACATGATGTAAGTGGAGCAATACATCCTTTCAATAGAGAAGTTTGTAGTGTTGTTATTTGTGTTTCATTACATAAATGTGGTCCAGATCTGATAAAACTGCTACAGAAGCTGTTAGCATCAATTCTTATTTCTCACTTCCAGCTGTCATCTCACTAGTAGCTCTCATCTCTTCCTGCTCCAAAGGACGCTAATTGGGCCGTGACATTTTGGGCTGCTCACAGTCATTGTAGATTGTAGACTGGCAAGATGGATCTGCCGAATTACAGACATTGAATTGGGCTGATTCATCTGCACGGCTGGGTTAATAAAAACAGTGATTCTAAGGCTTTTTGGAAAAACAGGTTTGAGGTTTTCTTTAAATAATGTGTTAAAAATACATTTATCAACCCAGCCTCAAGAGCCGACATGACACCCAGAGATTTTACTGACCAGAGTCAGGGACCAGACATTTCATGGTACCAGAGGAAGAGTCCATAATAACTCAACAGACTAACTAATCAAAGAAGTCAGACAAAGCCAATCAAATGGCAGTGTCTACAATTTTGTAAATATCATGACAAATTAGGTTGGAAGGTTAGGTTGTATCTTCAATACCATTATCACAACTGTCTTATGTTTAGAAGCTTTGTCAGGTGCTAGAAGTCAAGTATTGTCAATGTTTGCAAGCAAACCAATAATCAAACTGATCTTACATCAAAAAGGAATGGGCACGAAGTTGAACTGACTATTAATTTCTGAAGAAATATAATTGTGAATCCATAACAGTTTTACAAAAGCAAAATGCAAAGAACAAATTGTGCACTAATGATTAGGGCAAAGTGTTACTATGACAAAGTGTTTATTTATCATACTTTCATGACAGATTTTGTCATGTTTTCTGTGTGTTACGATATACAGTATATTGATACCTGAAACTGACTTGGGGATCAGTGTGAGTGAGAAGGTGGGCTGCAAGTGGCACAGGCTGTGGGTTGCCCACCCCTGGTCTAAGTGTGTTTCTATCCATATCTACATACATATCTTACATATATTTTTGCCAGCATTTTTCATTTTGTTGGTTTGCTAGGTTGTTGTTTTGTTTGTCTGTAAGAAAGGTAACTATAGAAGTTCTCAATGGATTTTTATTTCATTTTCTTCGGTGGTGATCTGAATACAGATGCAGATTCAGGCACTGTGTAGAGGATTAGTTAACACTGTGAGATAGGGCAGTTTTCCACATTTTCGCTTATAACTCATAAGTTCTCAACAGATTTTGAGGAAATATTTTAGGGAATGATGGTCATGGTGCATATTTCAGCTGGATCCTCCTAATTCAATAATCAGACAGATCCATCTTGCCAAGTTCCAATCTACAATAATTGTGAGCACCCAAAAGTAGCACAGTGGGAGCCACGAGCAAGACGATAGTAGAAAGTGACTGTGCATACAGAGATTAGCATAGATGCTAACAGCTTCAGTAGCAGTTTTATCAGATATGGACCACATTTCTTTATTACATGAAACACAAACAACATGGAAAGCACTTCTTAATAGAAATTATGAACTGCTCCACTAACATGTTTTGGGGATAGTTTGTTCTATGAAGTGGCTTACACTTTGTATTTTACACGGCAGCATTAGTGCCCGCCTACTACGCCCACTACTGATTGGCCTGTAATGTACTGTATGTGGTTGACAGAACCATCATCCAATCACCGGCCAGATATACACTGAAAGGTTTATCCCTTTCCCAAACACTTTCTATGGGCTGTTACCCGGACAGACTTGTGAAATATATGATCTGACTTCAGATTGAACATCTGGTGTGTCAGGTTACATGGTACAAAGGAAAAGTCTAAATAATCTAACAATGTCCGAAATGCCTTGGTTGAGGTTTTTTTTTCCTCAGTTCACTCCTAGTTTATCATTTTTAAGTACAGCCTTATTTTAATATAGTATTTTCACTTACAAGAACAATTTTTACAGCTCAATCTACATCAATTATTAAGATTGCATTGATAATGTTGCCCTTAAATTTGACACTTTTCAAACTGAGTTATTTATCATTACTCTGTTTTTAAGCAAAATAATCTTCATCAAGAATCTGACTGCATCCCAAAGTCAGAGACAGTGACAATAGAGAGACCGTATGGCCTCTGGGGAAAACTGAAGCCTCGATGATCTGAAGCCAGCTGGACTGAGGCTTAGATGAACAAGAATGTCTGAGAGACTCTGCTAGAGGATGCCTGTTTGTCTGTCCCCCTGTCCATCTGTCTGTGTGCCTGTCTGTATGTATGCATCTTCTTCTGCCTTTTTTTGTGGACATCTACCTCTGTCGCCAGTCAAGCTGAGAGAAAGAGGAGGGAGAAGCACACAGGAGGGCGAGCGACTTCAGATGTCTGGCAAATGAGCACACGGACCAAAAGCGAGGTGTGAATATCTGAGAGGACAGCTGAACACCTGCTGAATCGCAGAGAGAACAAACACTGCTAAAAACCTGTTTCTCTGGACACCTGATGTCCTCTCTGTAACAATAAAATACGGACTAATGATAATAAAAAATAGACCATTTAAATCTCCTCAAATAAACTACTCTCTAAATGACACTGAAAGCTGATTAAAGAAATCTGATCATCAGGTTCACCGAACTTCTTCCATCAGCACACTATATGAACTGACATCTGTTAAAAAGAATCTAAGTCTGCTTATGACTGCACGCAGATGTGATTATGTGCAGACATTACTGATCCGGTTTAGAAAAGGTTGTTGTTTATGTGTGTATGTGATGATCTACTGCCCCCATGTGGTTTCTTTGCATTTGTGCACATGCTTTGGCCGGGGGACTGAAACCAAAGCGCAGTCTCTTACGCCACCTGGTGGATTAACATGAAACTGAACAAAGCACATTAGCCATCCATGGTTTGGAAAGGTCAAATGTGTTGGGAACTGATTATTTTAATAACTTAGTGAGTAGTGTAAAGAAAAATAACCTGCTATATATTGGGATGTTTTTGTGTTAATCTGATAAATGTGTAAATGAGCTTCAGGTCATAAGCAGTACCTTTTTCACTTTAAGGTCATGATACAATTTCATCTTTATTTTTGGCAAAACTTTTGGCACATGAAACTATGAACAAACAGGAAATGCAGAAAGTCGGATGCTACCATCTACTCAAAACAATTGCATGAGGAAGCTTTCATTGGTGTTAAAATATATAGAAAACTCAGATCAACTTTAGAAAAATATGTCCTGGCTTTTTTAAAGAGGATGTAAAAGATACTGACCACAGCCATCAAACCTGCTGGGAAAAAAATCTACACCAAATACCAAAAAAAGCAGAAAATAAACTAGATGTGTGAGGAGTGGCCTTTTTATGGTTTCTTTTTGTACATTTAGTGAAATGATAGGTTAGTATATAGGCAATCAATCAAGTTTCAATTTCTGAAATTAAAACAAAGACCACTCACATTAAATGATTACCCTGTTGCATGCCGTGTTGCACTAGTTTTGGTTTGTCCCTATTATTGTCATGTGTGGTAACTTTTCCTTTACAGCACAGCATGTACTCTGCACATATGTACAATCTGCTATTATTGCTGCAAATATATGGGATATATTTTATATGGCCAACGAATGGGGCCAAAATATTGCCCATGAACAACATCAAACATGTTCACATCTGCTGATACACATTGTAAACTTACAAGGACATTATCTGTAGATACTGATATTGATCCCATAATTTCTAATTTACATGTATGCTGTGTAAACTGTAAATAACAGTGTACAAAATAGACTTTGACTGCTATCTTTAGAACCTCATTTATAAACATCAGGGTAAATTGTTAGTCTGCAACTTTATTGTATTATAAAATGCAAATGTACTGTATCTATCTATCTATATTACATTATTCAAAACCCAGTACGTCTGATGCACCTTCCTCCAGTCCAGCACAGAGTTGGGTGGTCAAAATGCTTGGTACTTCAAGTACATTTCAATTGAAATTGTCCTTAACTTTGGTAGATCCAGACTGCTACTTTGACTTGTACACGACCAGAATGTCATGAAAGTAACTGAAGTTTACCTGTGCACAATATTTATGTACTTTTTTCACTTTTGAGAATGACAGAGTAGAGTAGGAACGGACCTTTAGATTCAAGCTAAAACTCCTTTTCATGCAGCACATGGTTTACCCCTGAGTTTATCCTAAGAAAATTATAAAAAAGTCTTCCATCAGAAACTGTTGCTATGTCATAAGATCTTTGTCTTGTTCATAAATCAAAGGTATAAAATGTAGAGATGCACAATATCATTGGAGCAATGTCAGTATCGGAAGATAATTGCCTGAAAGGCTGATTATCAGTATCAGCAGATATACATTTTTTCCCAATATTTACAGCCCATATTTTCAGGTAGAAATTGTCCACTTGTCCCAAATATTGCCTGTAGTATCGGCAGAATGTGCAAACCTTAACGGTTTACCTAATCATCTCTGAATGTCCATTATCAGTAACATTTATGAAAGAATAACATGATGTTTTTCTTGTTTTAAATCTATGCCTAAGACATATGGGCTGGAAAAAATAAAGGAAAAGGTCAGTTTCAGTAAAGTGGAGGCTTTTTGTTATTGACAAGAACATTGGTAATGATATCCCTATTGGCAATAATTTATTTAGAAATATTGGCATGTCACCATCCCTAATAAACTGTACTTCCTTAGACTTTCATGGAAAAAATTAGTAATATTGTAAAATTTAAGTGTCTTTTCGTTATCTAAACCACTCTTCTGTTTGGGGCTTCAGATCCAAGCTAATCTCAGCTGTCACTGTGAGTCAGTAAAAATGAGCATGCGATGATGCATGACAAGTCAAAATTCAAAATGTTGTTAAATGAAGAACGTGGCCTCTAACATGTATTTCTTTTTATTTCATATTCCATGTATTGGTCAAAGAGCAAATGTTGAAAGACCATCACAATGCCTTTGTATCTTGTGCAACATTCACTCATTCTGCCTGCACGTACAATAACTCTCCTGTAATCTCAGATCTTACTCTTCCTGCCCCTGTCTTACCTGACTTCACTGTATTTTGGTGTCTTTACCACAACATCACTGATTAGTGGTTCTGTTCAGGGACACTAGTCTGATCTTCTGTGTGTGTTATAAGGACTCCTGCTTGGTATTTGTAATTCGTCTTCAACTTAAACTTTATCATTTATGGTTAATATGTTACTTTGAACTTACCTGATATCTTGGTTGTGTATTTATGCTAAACTTTATTTTACTGTAACTGTTGAGAATGATCTAAAAGCAGAAAATCAAGAAAGAAACTAAGAACACTGACTTTGTCTCTCTGCTCCTCAGTTATCAGGTATCTTTACATTGATAGACACATCACAGAAAGTTGAACTCAGACCCTTCAGATCCCTTTCAGAGTATTGATGCTCACTACATGGATTACATTAACAAGATAACAGTTGATCTCCTCATTCAGCTGTTGCTTTCACAGGTTGGGCCTTTCTCTTATTCAGGGTGCACTAAGTTGAATTAAAATATTTATAAAGTTGAGAAAGAAGAGCTGGACCACTGAGTCTGATCACATGAGTGGCACAAACCTGTAACTTAAAGTAAACAACAATGACTGCATTATATATTGTTACATAATTCATGGGACAGGTTGGAGATTAAACCTCCATCATTAGCTGGCATACATTCATTCTGACACAGGAATAGTCAAAAACTACTTTGGTTTTGGTTATCAACTCATTTCTGGACTTAGACTTAGACTTAGACTTCACTTTATTGTCCCCTAAGGGAAATTTGCTTTGCAGGCAGGTAAAAACATGAAACATAAAAAACACAATCACACAAATCCAGATATAACACTGAGACAGATCAAGCACAAGTACAAGTACTATAAGGAACAACTGAGCAAGACCATCACTGCAATGTTTCAATGACTCATGACTGTTCATTGTTAAAGATTTAAATTGAGTTGTGTAATGGCTTTTGATATAAAGGAATTCTTCATCCTGTTAGATTTGGCCTTTGGCAATCTGAATCTCCTACCGGAGGGTAAGAGCTAAAACTCAACATGGAGGGGATGCACAGGACACTGTATGATGTCCTGGGCCTTGGAGTTCACCCTTTTGAGGGGCACATATAGTGGCTTTTAACCGCCCTAAAATCCTAAAAGTACAAAACACACAAACCGAAACCCTGAACCCTGCTCTTGTTTCTGGTTAATTAAGCATGTTAATTTATACAACAGCAGCAGTTTTGGTGAGGGTCTGGATAAAGTGTTGTTTTGTGCAGGAAGAGCTTAAGTTACACATGACCTTATGACTGGAGTGGAAAGTCAGTATAGACATGAATTTCTGTTACTGTAATTGAGCAGTTTTTGGTTATTTGCAGTTTTGTGAGTGTTTTTTTTTTCCATCAGTGCTTTTAGTTTTAATTTCTGTGGAAAGTATTGTACTTTTGTACATTTCACTTAGCATCTAAGATCTGTGATAAATGTCAAAAATAAAATCAAAACCAGTCAAAGCTCTTCAACATTTAGTGCTGTCATGATACCAAAAGTTTACTTTTATATGATAACAAAAATCAATACTGCAACTATACTGATTTAGTGCATCAAAACTAACAGTTCAGAATCAAGACGTCCGCACGGGGTGTCGGTGGTGCAGTCTGATAGTGTGCTTGTTCGGTCATTGAGAGGTTGCAGGTTCCAGCCCCAGCTATCAAATGTTGATGTGGTCTTGGGCAAGACACTTAACCCCATGTTGCTCCCACTGCTGCATCAGTGGTATGTAAATGGGTACAAAAGGGCGTTAAAATGTTAGTTGATCCTGACGAACAACTGACACAGTTAGATACTCCAACCATCAGTGAGTGAATGCAAGAGTGAATGGGTGTATGTGTAGATGTGACGTGTGGTGTAAAGCTGCTTTGAGTAATGAAAGGGACTAGAAAGTGCTATAAGCACAAGTCCATTAACCATTTACCAGTTACATGGGTTAGTCATTTGTTTTGAACAAAAAAGAGGAAAAATATTATTATTTGGATAAACAGTCAAGTTTTAAAAGCATCACTCCTGGACTAACATATGCTGCAGAAAGATTTGCATCTTGGACAGCTGGTCTCTCTAAATCTTTTTAAAAGTAAATTAAAGACTTTGAGTGAGATGCTCCAGGCTAGTTGCTCTGACTAATGTTTTTATGCTCTTTGACCCTGATTTAACATGGTTATTTGGGCTGATCTTTGTTTGTAATTGATTTATGTCTTTAACTTCTTGAATTTGCTGCTGCATGTCTTAACCAGGCATTCTATTAAATTAATTCTTGATCCCATTGAGATTTTCCAGATGGAATGAAAAAATCTAAAAAATCTAAAACTAAATAAACAAATAACTGCTATTACATGTGTAGGAAATATATCAAATTAGTTGGATAGTAAAATAAAAGCTGCCGATTTCTATAACATTTATATTTTAATTTGTTTGTGACCTCTTGTTACACTGGTGGGTCGTTTGCTTTTTCAGAAGGATCATTCAGCTATTTTTACTTTTACTTCACACCATTAAGGGATGAGTAAAAATAGTGCGCCTTCATTTTTCATGTATTACTTCTTTGGATGAAAATTATACTTTTACTTTAAATGTGTGAACCTAGTGTTTAATGTAAAGTTACTGTCCAGCACGAGGGAAATATATGCTCAGAGAAAAGTCTAACTCTACAAAAAAAGGTTTTCAATTAATACATAGAGATTAAATCCTAAAGAAAGAGATGTATGTGGTGATACAGTTTCTTTAACCCTCCAAAATCCACAAGATCACTGGCACCCCCAAGTGGTAACACTCACACTGTTTACTTGTATCTCTGAAACCATATAAGGGATCTCTATTGGGACAACTGTGTTTAGAAGCTGACTCAATTGTTAGGGGGCTCCAAGTCAAATACATCTGACTCAGAAACTTCTAATTTAGCCATGAAACTCAGTGTCATTTACGGAAACTTGTATTTGTCACATTTGACACATTTGTAAAATGTTCCCAATAAAAAATCAAGCAGTGATGTTATGAGACCTCCATTTTTCCACTTTCTGCCTATTGACCAATCAGATGTGCCCAATATCTACTTATCTTGCATGAAATCAGGAGCAGCCAAAGGTCAACAAGAGACATACAGTTATCTGCCAGTTTCCAAAAGAAATGTGAGCAATCTGTTATTTTGTTGTGAGTTTGTTTGCATACTTTAATCATTCCTCTTTGTGGCCAGGGCTTAAGTGAACCATATTCAGATGAAAAAAGTCTTTTCATCATTGATCCGTTTGTGATTTGCATAAAGTTCTCTGACATTTAAATAGAATTCTTGTTTTATCTCAATAGTCATACAACATTTAATGTATAAATCTGACAGTATTGCAGCACAAATGTTCTGAAAGCCCAGGTCATCCTGAATATTTGTATTGATTGTATTTAAAGGGGTTCAGGTTTTTCATGTATTATTGACAAAAATCAGGTAGACTTAAAATAGCAGAAAATTGCTTAAAGCTACAAGGGTTAGACAGACACTGACAGCAGGAGTTAGTTGTATGTTTCAGGTAGGACATTACCGAGCTGGTGGGCCTTTCTGAGGCAGGAAAGGGAGGCGTTGAGTCGAGCGCACTCCTCCTCGTTGGCACCAAACTTCTGCAGCAGCTCACACACCTGCTCCTCACTCATCTCCAACAGACCCTCCAGGGTCACCTCACCTGGACTCATCTCCTAAAAACACAAAAAAACATTAAGTGTGACAGATTTTTAACAAACTTGATGCATTCATGTTTTTTGTTTGTCTGTCATTGTTACTGTGCTCATGCTTTAATTGTTTCTTTTGCTCATTTATGTGTTCTTGTGTTTAATTTTTTTTTAATTGGGAGAGTTGAACTTTACTTAAAATTGAGACACTGCATGAGTTTTCTGCCTCCACCTGCGCTGTTTTTATCTGTTGTTGTCATTTGTTAAAATTTAAATTTACACATACAATCAAGCGGCTGCTTCTATCAAAGAACTTTTGAAGCTGTGCAGCACCAGCAGGACTCTGAGGTCCTCTGATCAGGGTCTGCTGGTCGCTCCTTGTACCAGACAGAAAACCAAAGAAGACTGTGCATTTGAAGTTGCTCCTATACTCTGGAATGGTCTCCCTCTGGAGGTGAGAACTGTGGACTCTGTGGGTATTTTTATGAAACAGTTGAAGACCCATCTGTTCAAACATGCCTTTGTCTAATCTGTCTTTGTGTTGTTTTATGTATTATTTGTTTTGAATTATCATTTTACCTTGAAATGTTTTTATTGTGAGGTACTTTGTGGCCTCTGCCCTAGAAAGGTGCTATCTGAATAAACTTTACTTACTTACTTACAATAAACACAAACTGAGGCAGGAATATCAATAAGACTACAAGCATGGACACATAAAACATCTCTAGTTAAAAGTTATATGTCCTCAACTTAAAACTTCAAAAGACAATAAAAAATGTTTAATTGTTCCCAGTGGTCATGCTTTACGAAATTACCTCAGCAATGAAGGTTATGTTTTTGTGTTTGGATGGATGGATGATGGATGGATAGATTATTTATTGATCTCAAAGGTTGTCTTTTTGTTTGTGTGCAAGATGACTTCCAAAGTTATCAACTGATTTTATGACATTCCCATATATTTTTTGAATAGAATAATCAGCTATTTTTTATTGTAAGTATTGTATTGCATAGTAACTATTTTTAAAAGAACTGATCAACTTTTGAAAAAATAAATGTTACTAAAAACACATTCTAACCTAGCAAGTATGTTTATAGCACTAAAAAGAAACTTAAACAGGCTTTATTCCTATGTTTACATTATTGAATTAATATTAAAATCAGCTTATAAATATTGATATATTGTGACCTTTAAAAGCATTATATTCTCTCTTTTTCATTAACCCATGAACAATTTTAACTGTGTATGTTTCCTGCAATTTTTAATAATTTGATACTCGGGTAAGGAAAATGGTGTAAACGCAGCCCCCATCATCAATAAAAGTTACTCATCCCTGCTCTGGGCTTAACAAAACCCAGCTACTACTACCATGGTTGGCTGTAATGTGCCGTTTAAGGTAAAACAAAATAATAATAATAATAAATTAAAATAAACAGAAAACACCACCACAAGAAAGAGTTTGTATCCTCTTTCCTTGGAAAAGTCCAAATTTGATGATACATAATTTTGCAGATAGGCCATCATAACAAAAATAAGGCAGTTCTACATGACAGTTTTTAGAGAATTATATCTTAAAGAGGAAACTTCATGTTTTGCTTTAATGACAAACAGTTCAAGCAGCATCTAGTGGACATCAGAGGAACTGCAGCTGAATATTTTCATAAAAAGAGAGGCAAAGCACCCATGTAAGCTTAAAGATTTATTTCAAGGTCCTATCCTATCCATTCCTCCTTGACCTCTGGAAAAAAGGCACAGGGTCAAGGAAAGTTGGGAATAGGGCGACAGAAATAGTACCACTTAACTAAGGACACAGCATGAATGTGATGGTTGTCTGCTGTATTCAATGTGCAGTTTATATGAATTACTGTGGATATGATATCTTTTTAGAGGTTAGAAGTTATACATGTCTCCTTAGGAATAGGCAGCTTTCAGTTCTATTTTTTCCTAATTTGAATTTACATGATATTGCTTATTATTTCATAGTGACCCTCAGTTCCTTCCTTTTTTGTTATGCAATAAAAATTTTGTTGAAAATCTTTTTTTTGTTACATCCATTGTCCATTATCCACATCACATATCCCATGAAGGTAGCAGGGTGGCTGGAGCCTACGCTAGCTGACATTGGGAGAGAGGCAGGTTACACCCTGGACCGGTCATCAGCCAATCACAGGACCAAATAGAGAGACAGACAACCATTCACACACACACACACACACACACACACACACACACACACACACACACACACACACACACACACACACCTTTAGAGTCATCAATTAACCTAATGAGCATGTGTTTGGTCTGTGAGAGGAAGGCGGAGTACTCAGAGAAAACCATAAGTAGAACATGTAGACTTCACAAAAACAGGCCCTGTCAGACACAGGGCGTTGAACCAGCATCCTCCTTGCTGTGAGGTCTTTCGGCCCCCTTAACTTTAATGTTCGACTGTTCTTCAGACATTATTTACACTGGTTCTGTCTGTTCATAAGTAATGGAAGGGACACTTTAAACTGAAAATAAACACACTCTTGATGCATATAAATGCTTTTTCTCCAATTTCGCTTAATTATTGGTGAGAAGAAACAATGGTCATTTTTCGAATACAATAGGCCTATCTTAAATGTCATTAAAACAGCAGAAATTACACTTTCAATGGCAGTGGTTTGGGATGGGAATTGAGAACCAGTTCCAGTTGACAATTGTCTCCAACTTTACCAGTCCACAGTTCCCTTATTGATTCATTTCACTTCATTATTCATGTCAGTGATGTTGCGTTATTGTGAGTGACAGTCAGCAAAAAGCACAAAAACAGTCAAGGAAACAATCATGACAGACAGGAGATAGGAGAGGTCTAAAGTGTGGCCTAGGCTAACATATAATAATGCTATTGGCACAATGTGCAGTATATGTAGCAGCATAATTTTGAGCAAGAGTGGAAACACCAACATCATAATGATACATATGGCGATGCAGCGCAGCATTAACTACTACTACTTCGTCTTTGTCGAAACAGAAAACCTGTGAAGGATGACTTTTTATAACCTGACATAGCAGATGGACCGTTCAATATATTTCACTAGTCCATGGACAACAGCCCATATAAAATGTTTTGGGATGGGAAGAATCTTTCAATGCATATCCAGGTGACTGGACAATCAAACCATCAATCACATGCATTACCGGCCAATTAGCTGTCGTGGGCGGGAGCTACTGCTGCGGTTCGAAATACGAAATGTTAGCCACTTTGTAGAACAAACTCTCACCAAATCATGTTGCAAGTGTAGCGAAAATATCTTTTCTAATAAGAAGTGCTTTCAGCGATGTTTGCTTTCATTTATAAAAAAATGTGGTCCAGATCTGATAAAACTGCCACTGAAGCTGTTAGCATCCATCCTAATCTCAGTATGAGCCGTGACTTCCTGCTGTCATCTCACTCGTACCTCCCACCTCTTCCTGCTTTAAAGAACACTGATTGGGCCATGTCGCTTTGGGCCATCCATAATTGTTACAGACTGGAGCTTGACAAGTTAGATATGCCTGACTACAGACATTGAATCAGGCGGATCTAGCTGCACTGCAAGGTTAGATTTTTTTCCATACAGAAAATAATTAGGAATCAATGAGGGATTCATTTCCACAGAAAAGGATCAAAAACCAGAGTCAATAGTGGCATCAGTATCAATAAAGTGCAATCAATACCCTTCCCTAACAATGACTGAAATATTCTCCCACTAAATGTCCTGATGGGTACACAAACACAGTTTGAATATTTCACTGATCAAGTTTTTCATGGCTGGAATATTCCTCTGCTCAACATCCCCTCCTCAACATGAACTATAAATTTCACTGTATATGAACTTTTGCTCAATTAAAAACAATGACACTCAGATCTGCCATTATCATGTACATGCTAAGTTAAGTTAAGTTGTTTTCAAAAGCATTCAAGATGTCAGTCCAGTGTGTCCTTTGCTAAAGGAGACAATAAAAGAAACAAGGGGCTCCCTTTCCTCAACATTTTTATGATTCAGACAGCTCTTATCATGGCTGATATTAAAATATTTCCAAGTCAAAGACTCAGTTAGAAACCTTCCAAATTAAAAAGAGACGGCATGTTTGGCAGCAAAATAAACCAGAGGGATTAGTTATGTTAAGTTAATAAGGAAAACAACAAGCCTGAATGAAAACAGTGAAGTGAGACCAAATTTAAGACATAGCATGCGACTGTTATATACTTCGGGCAATCTGCTATCACTTACTGGAGAGGAACTGAAGCTGATAAAACACATAAAAGATGAGAGGAAACAGATAACCATGAAAAGCAGTAAGTGGTGTGTCGAAAGTAAAAATATAGGTGTTTCCAGAAAACACAAGGTGCAATACTTCACTGAGATTTACTATGACACCAAAAAGTCTCCCTACATTTTTTTTAGAAAAGTTGTTATAATTTAACTGATGTAAGAGGATGACAATTATCCAAATCACACCAATTTAATCATATTTGAGAGGAAAAAAGTTTAAAAAAAAACCACTGACATTCTTGCCCTGACATGAACAGAATTAAATACTACAGAGGCAATATGGGATCAACTGAAAAGAAAGAAATAAGAGACTTCGTAAATCTAAGCAACAACTCCTAGAGGAGCTGAAGGAATCCTGGTAAAATGCACCAGAACTTTACTTTAGAAAAATTAAAAAAGTTTAAAAAAAAACCACTGACATTCTTGCCCTGACATGAACAGAATTAAATACTACAGAGGCAATATGGGATCAACTGAAAAGAAAGAAATAAGAGACATCGTAAATCTAAGCAACAACTCCTAGAGGTGCTGAAGGAATCCTGGTAAAATGCACCAGAACTTTACTTTAGAAAAATTAAAAAAGTTTCCCCAAAACTGTTTAAGATGTCAAGGGGAACTCACCTTTAATATGGATTTTGCCTTTTAATACCCCAGAATGCTTTGAAAATCATACCATTTTTAACTTTGTATGAGTAGTCTCCTAGTATGTCCTTGTTATGCAATATGTTTTACACCATTATGAATATAAAATGTTGCTAAAACTCAGCTAAAGTAAAGGCTTGCTCCAGCCAGAGACTTTGGGACAAAGCAGTAAACCATGGGATGGTTTATGTGAATGAAATAATGATATTCTCATCGTGTATGGGCTTATTTTATTAATTGATCTGTTGATTTTCTGACATTCACTTGATTTTTGCTTAACAGAAAAGTTTGTAAGGGTTATCAGTTTTATTTTGTCCACAATCAAATCACTTTTCAATGATCCAACTACTTTCATACCCAAGACATTGCAACATGCCCCCAACCCCATCCCTGACTCACACACACGCACACACACACACCCATACACACACATGCCCCTAAACACGCACACAAACATACACAAATATAGACACACGGTTTTTACATAAATCTTTAAGTGAACAATTTTATTTTTTGTTTGTTTTGTTTTTTCGAGTTGGATGAAGGTTACATAAGTGTATTGCATTCACATAAGAAAAATAAAAATCTGTTTTGTTTTTCTGAATTAACAACATAATTTTCTCAGAACTAAGAGTGGTGTTTTTTTTTATATATATATACATATACAGTGCTTAAAAAATTTATTAGACCACCTGTCATAGATACGGGAAAACATATATTTTCGCAATCTCCAAAAAACTTGTTTAAATGTTATTGTTATTGGATATACATTTTAAACAAGACTGTGGAATTTTTAACTGAATTAGTCTTTTTATACCCAAATTTGGAAAGGCTCACTGGGCTTCTCTGAGAAGTCAGAAATCAGCCAAGCATAAAATTCAACTTCAAAAACTAATTTATTTGTTCAGAAATGCAAGTAAAAAGCTATAATTTGACATCCTAATCAAGAAATAGTGATGTGCTTTACTGTTTTTCTGTTCTTTTTAAAACTATAAATCAGAAGTTTCATAGATAACAATAATTATAATTCTAGCATAAAAATAACATTTCAGTTATAGAGCTTCTACACATTGGTGTATTAACCTTTACAGAAACATTAAAAAAGGTTTTTGGTAATAACTAGTGCTGTTTATTTAGGGCAGCTGTGGCATAAACGCACTGTAAATATATATTTTCTGTTTCAGTGAGTTAATAATCCCCATAATTGTGTTTGGGGTTGGCATATTGTGAGATACTTGTGTATTTAAATAAAAAGAACTTTTTAGTTTGTCTTTCTGGATGAAAATAAATATACAGTATAACAGCTGCGCAAACACAACCTTACAATGAACTAGTCAACATTGCAGTGTTTCTCAGGATTGGATGACAATAGAGTTTTTACTGTTCATTAAAACATAACCCATAATTCCTAGAGACTTTTAATTCCTGAAAACAGAGCAAACTTCAATTCTCTCATATGAGTGCAATACACTGAAGCAGAAAGTGGACTAAACTTGAAAATAATCTTGTGAATAACTCAACACTAGAACTAAGTAAGACTTTCTATTAAATATTAAACACTACACTATTTTATGTGTTAAGTGACATCTCAGGTTTGTGAGATATAGACAAGTCAGGCGTCCTTTCATTGAAGGGCAGTGAGTGGACATGTTACCTGTGTGACCTCCTTCCTCAGGTTGACGATGCGGAACCAGTGTCCGAGACGAGGGAAGTCTTCCAGCTCAGCACTGCGCTCCTCTAAGGCCACTTTACACTTACAGGACAGCTGGCGGCTGAAGTACTTCACCAACTTCCCCTGAGAAACAAAGAGACACACAGTGAGTGATGGATGGAAATATTTCTCACAGCTCTTAGTAATGAAGAACTCTGTAATATTTGAAGAGTATAAAACAGGGTATGTAGTTAGGGTTTCTAAAAAGGTGTACATAATTTGTTTTTCTTTGATTTGTTTTGTGATGGAAACAGTAAAAAATTAGTGGTGTGTCTCCAGCTTCACAATATTTATAAAGAGTCATCTGATTTTATTCACTACTCCTCTAGGTCAGAACTTGCCTCCATGGGTGAATTTAAATTCTAAGGTGTACACAGAAAGTTTTCATCAACAACAGGTTCCTCAGACAAACAGCTGTTTGCATCCTCATCAAACCTTAGTTTAACACAACAGCTCTAAGTTGTCTTTAAATGAGGGAACATTTCTCGCTGTTTAAAATCAAATTTCTGTAGTAGTATGTATGTATGTATGTATGTATGTATGTACAGTACTTCGCAAAACATTTTGGCAGGAAAATGCTGTAAAATAAGAATGTTTTCAAACTTCCAAAATGTATTTTCTATTTTTGTTTTAAATTAAATTACAACATGCAAAGTGCATGAACAAAAGAAAAATGTAAGTCAGATCAATAATTGCTGTGAGCACCCTCTGCCTTTAAGCATCAATTCTTGTAAGTCAACTTGCACAAAGTCAGGGCATTTGTAGGTTTAGGTTCAGAAATATGATTAACCAGTTATACCAAACAGATTCTATTGATCTTCATTTTCATATGTAGAGTCAATTATAGCCATTAACTGAAACAGAAACAGCTGTTGTACACCACAGTAAGACCGAACACAAGACACAAGGTAGTTATACTACACTGAGGATTCGTCCCAGTGCATCCAGGAGATGTTTCCCTTTGCCAGTCTCTTGTGAACCCTATAAGGGTTCTTTATCATATATATGAATATATATGTCAGTAAAGAAATGAGGATATGAGCCTGAAAACACGGTATGTGCATTTTTTGCCAACCACTCCACGTCATACCAGCATCCCCACTGAGTTTTACTTAAATGAACCCTCCTTTGCCCTTTACTTTGTATTTTGTAATGCCAAAGCAGAGAGTACTTAACTTCCTGTTTTGATGAAAATCTGCTTTAATTCAAGGAAAATGAGGAAGCTGGCATTATTCAAAGGTTACAACTTAAACTTAATCACGCAATTAAATCAAAGTTAAAGAAAGCGGGAGGGTCACACCTCCGTAACACCAGCTGATATGACGCATCACACCTACCACCAAGTGACACTTCTGAGGAGTTTCCGCTGAAACATGTCAAGGTATGTGAAAAAAAATAGTGTCTGAGATAAAAGAAAAGAGAAACTATTTCTAAAGAAAGCAGCTAAAGAAAGGAAGGTTAAAGGTTTTTTGTCTAACATAGCAGGGCACAGATAACTTTTTACACTTTTACACAGCTGATGAGTTTTCCTCAAGTGAAATGAGACAGTCGAAGGAGCAGTGGTGGCCTTTAACATCACTGTGAAGACACAGCAGGGAGTATCCAGCATCCAGCTGCAGCTCAACAGCAGCTTTACTCAGAGTACCTAGAGCAGATGTGGGCAACATTCATCTCCTATTCTGTCTTAAAAACTGAGCAAATGGACACAAAATGGTCATTTGATTAAAAAAAATATAATTACAAACCCCACAATGTTGTTAAAATAAACAGAATGGCTCATGAATGGATATTTACAAACCCTGAAGGCCTGGTTTATTACAAGAAAATATGGAGCAAATATCAATTATCCACCAACACAGCGTATTCTTTTCTGTTTTTGTTTCACAAATCATTGCTTCAAAGCCTCTTATCTCTATTTTTCATGATTTTGATACATTATCAAAAAAAGTGGCATTGTTTACCTTCCGCATTGACAAGTATATTTTATAGGTTTTGAACCAATTAGTACAGAAAAAACATCTAATTTTGAAGATGCAATATTATTCATTCAGTAATTTTGGAGACAAGAGGTATGTGCACAACAGTGCCAAAAGTTTCTGTGATAAATCTCTGAAACTTAACTACAAATGCAAGATATCTATGCAAACCCACGTTTGTCAAAGCTGAAGCATGCCGCCTGCTTTTTTTTTTTTTTTTTTTTTTTTTCTTTTTTTATTGGGGGGGGGGGGGGGGGGGGGGGGGTGCACCACAAGCCTGACAGAGAAAATTCACAAGCACAAACATAGGAATAAAATCAAGGGAATAAAATCATGTGGTTCAAGAACATAACCATCATTTTATACTTCAATGTAAATCTAGTAATTCACTGATGCTGACGCCTCTGGCAGTCAGTCAGACCTGCAACAAGTCCAACAAGGACTTCATGGAGCGTCTGCTTAAAAAATTTAGCCAAAGTACCATCCACTAAGTATCCATTTAATTAATTCTGTTTAATTATGTATATTTCTTAAGCTTTTCATGCCCGCACTGCATGCAGCACAGTGGTGTAGCAAGTTAGTGTGTAAGTAAGACATCGGCACCATAACAACTGCCCACTTTGAGTATATTCTCATCTATTTTGTGTTTAATTTTTTATATGTTTATCTTAAAGTGTAAGGTATCGTTGCTCTTATGTCTACTTTAAGGTCGGTGTTATGTCATAATGTCCCACCTACATACAGCCCTAGCTATGATTTGTTATTATGGTGTGTGACCATTTCTTTATTAAGCTCACTTGTCACTTTTTTCTTCAAATGCTATATGACGTTGCTCTTTACATTTGTTATTTTTGCCTTTCTTTAGTTTCCTTTTGTAACATTGCAGCACTTGCTATCCTGGGTTTGTTTGTGTTAGCAGTAAGTCACATTACATATCACAGTATAAAGTAATTTAAAGCAAACACACAGTTTTCACCTGATTAAGTCTTTTTATTAAGTTTGAAGTGCACAGCTATTCATTAGGATGTTTCTTTGTTCATCCTGAGCATTTGATTGTTCCTTCTTAGGTGCACCATGCTAACCTGCAGACAGAAAGAGGCTAGCCCTGCACTTCCTGCTTATTAATAGAGTTGGTGATGTCAGCTATGACATCACAGGGTAAAACCATCTGCAGGGGTTTTCTTGCCTGGAGACTTATTTCTTTAGGTTTAGTTTATGCATTTTGAGTAATTGAAAATGTGTGATTTCTTTGTTTACATTTACTTGTAGCTGAGTAAATGAGCTTGTGGTAAAGTGTTTCATGTCTGTTTGACTCAAAAGACTGAACAGCCACCTGTGAGCCATGTCACATTCTTAGCAGCAACTAATCCAGTAATTCAGCAGCCAAAAGAGTGGCATATGAGTGAGTTAGCATTTAGCACTTCCTAGTTCTGAGGCCTGAAACTAAATAGGATTTAGAATACCTGTTTCGGATAAATCCTTAAAATAAGGTTTGTGGTGAACATCATACATAAAATTTCAGTGTTTAATGGAAAAAAATAAAATGCCTCTAATGTTGCCTGCTTTTGAGTCTTAAACTATGTGTTTAAAAAGACAGTTGCATCTGTTTCAGTGCATCCCATTCATTTCCTCATACATATGGTTGGGAAAGAGGCCTCAAATAAGCAAGGTCCTGCTTCAAAGATTTAAGAAAGATGAAGGCACGGGGCTTCCTAATTTGCGCCACTACTCCTGGGCTGCCAACATTCCTTGCCTAGTTTTTTGGATGCAGTTTTATCTCCAATCTAAGTGTCCTGACTGGACATTGTTGGGAGTTATATCCATGATATTCCCCTTCCAGCACTTCTCAGTTTACCACTTGACTCCCTCCATGCCAAACTGCCAGGCAGTTTAGTGGTGCGTCACACCCTTAAAATCTGGGGCCAATTTAGAAAGTTTTTGGCTACAAGAGCTCTTTCCTTCATAGTCCAGTTGCTTCCAATGATATTTATTCCTTCAAGTGCCAACTCAACCTTCCAGATCTGGCATGAAATAGGCATTAGATGGTTTACTAACTTGTTTGAAAACAAATGCTTTGTCTCCTTCAACTGTTCACGCCAAAAGTTCTATCGGCATTTGCAGGTTCAATGCGTCTGCTCAAACTAATTTGCTTTCCCTCCAAGCCTGACATCAAGCCAATTGATGCCTTCCTTTCCTTTGATCCACTGTCAAATGGGGCATTGTCTAAACTATACAGTAACATCTCATTTTTGACACACCCACCCCCAGACAGGATTAAGAGGGCTTGGGAGCAAGACCTCAGTCACATATCTTTAGATATATGGGACTCCAATTTTTGTCAATACACAAGTCTTTACTCTGCATGAAGCACTGCCTACTTCAATTCAAGGTAGTTCACAAGGCTCACATGTCCAAAGTTAAACTGTCCAACATCTACCCTGATATAAACCCCACCTGTGATGAATGCAAAAATAACGATGATCCACATTGTACCTGCTGTGCCCTAGATTACAGAAATTCTAGAGAGGTGTGTTTCATACACTGTCTAAAATACTGGTGAGGAACTTGGACCCCAGTCCAACTCTTTCTCTGTTTGGTGTTGCTGGTGGAGGTGACCCTTTATATATATATGTATGTATATATGTATGTTTACTGTGATCCAAAACACAGTGTAAAATCCCATAGGCTTTCAGTAGGTTTACAGTCAAGGGAACCAGTATGACACTAACTTTGGCATTGGCCAACAAAAATCAGTCATCCCTGCATCACTCTATAAAGGTTTCAGAGGTTTGCATCTGGGTAGAAGAGCAGGAGGCCGGGCATGTCTTAGTTTAATTTGATTATTAATTGACTGGCCTTATTTCATTTGATCTTTTGTTGTTTTTTGCTAAATTAACACTTGCTTAAAACTTACTGAAAATAAATCCACATCTTGCGGAAAAAGAAGTCTTCTGTGTTGCCTTCTTGACATGCAGGCCTTACTTCACTACATGGTTCTAATTTTTCAGGTAAAAATAAGTTACTTTACTAAGTGGGATTTTTAAATCAAGTATTTAACAAATTTGACATAGTTTCTTCTATGTTTCCTCTAAAACAGTGGTTCTCAACTGGTCTGGCTTTGGGACCCACCATCACTCCCAGGAAATTTTCAACCTATCAAATTTATTAAATAAAAAGATGCTGCACTTAAAATCTGATATAGAACAGAATATCACAGTAACACAAAAATAGTTGAATTAGAAACCAAAATGACCTGCATGTGGCGATGCCAGAGCGGGAATACTCACTTTTATACTAAATTAGCTGAATTTTAATTGAAATCTAAAAGTGCATCTTCTTCAAGACTATAAATGTAATTATGGCTGTGATAACCCTGTGTCAGTGGATACATAATTAACAGCCCTGTATTCATAATATTGAATTAGTAGCACTAAATAAGCTGAGACTGCCACAACACAACACACTTCAGTAACTTCAGCCTTTTTTTTAACAGAGTCAACAGAGTATTCATGCTCAAACATGAAATAAAAAAGTCTTGCTACTGAGAGCTGCTAAGAAGTTGTTTCAAAAGATCTTAAAATGGAACATATAACAAACACCTTTCTATTAAAGCAGGTGTTAATTAGCATTGAATTAGCACCACCTATTGACAAGGAGTGTGAATAGATGGCAGTCCAATGCAAAATAAAAGCACAGGTTTTTTTTCTCACACTTGTTGCCCAGGCGAAGGCTCGCGACCTAGTGAAAAAGGGTCCGCAACCCACTTTTGGGTCACGACCCACCAGTTGAGAATTACTACTCTAAAACCTCTTAAATGTTCTCGTCTAGTTTCCTCCATTCTTCTCAATTTCTTGCAAACAATCTCCTAAATAATACTCTTACTTTTGTCTTTTATTTCTTTTAACACAGTGCATTGAACATAGAAAAGCAATAAAAGTCTAGTAGGTAAATATCATTCAAAGTTTTTTGTATATTTATGATATGACCATGAGGTTACTTGAGAGGAAACAATTAGTTCTAAATTGATTTTATTTAGTTCACAGAAAGACAATAATCAAAACAGGTTGACTTGAATCTTTCCAAGCATGAACAGTTGGTCTGATTGAAGATGATGGTAGAATTAAACCCTGCCAGGCCCACAGCGGATGACGTGATGCTTTAGGACTTAATAATGATTTATCAGCTGAATGGCCTAATTCCAAACAAACACCTACAAAAATGACTGCTTGCAATGAGACTGTGCTGGCCTACATCAGAACAAACCAAAGTAGAAACCAGTGGAGGAGGGACTTGCAAGTCACCTCTGAAAGCAGAAAAGCCTGCAGCAGCTGCCCACGGCTGCTAATGCTCTGCCTGTTAAGGCGACTGCTCAGCACACACACCCACAGACAAACACACAGTTACCCTGGCTAAGTGTGTCTACTTCTTACTGTCTGTCATAACATCACAACAAAGAACAACTCATATCTGTCTGATTTGACTATGTGTTTATATGCAAACAAAATTTTTACCTCCGCCAAGGAGGTTATGTTTTTGCCGGCGTTTATCTGTCTGTCTGTTTGTTTGTTTGTGTTCAAAATAACTTGAAAAGTTCTGAACAGATTTGGATGAAATTTTCAGGAACTGTCGGAAATGGGATATGGAAGAACTGATTGAATTTTGGGGGTGATCCGGATCACTGTCTGGATCCAGGAATTTTTTAAAGGATTCTTTAACATTGGGAGATGGGACCATTTCTGCCAAAGTGGACCGAAGCTGCTTGGCGGAGGTCTGCGCTCTCTGAGTGCTTTTCTTGTTTCTTATATTTTTAGGGTCTCAAACAGGGCCTGTCAAACTTTGCCATGCCAATGTCTACCATAAAGGGACAGGTAACCATTTCTTGATATTTATTTTTTTAATTTCCTGTACAAACCCCTATTCAAATGCTGAGACAACAAAGGGCAACAAAAGACTGAGATGAGCAGTGCTCAAAAAACACTTGAATGGGACATTTCTCAGTGTACAAGTGCAAGGAATGCAGGGATTTCCTCATCTACAGTCCATAATATCATCAAAAGATTCAAAGGATCTGGAGAAATCTCTCACATAAGCAGCATGGACAAAAACCAACACTGAATGTTGTGAACCTTGATCCCTGAGGCAGCACTGCATTCAAAACAAACATCATTCTGTTAAGAATATTATCACATAGGCTCAGCACACTTCAGAAAACTGTTGTCAATTAACACAGTTCATCACTACATCCACAGGTGTTAAAGCACTATTATGCAAAGCAAAAACCTGATATCAACAACATCCAGAAACACCTCCAGCTTCTCCAGACTTGAGCTCATCTGAGATGGACTAAGGCAAAGTCACTGTGGTCTTACGAGTCCACATTTCAAATTGTTTTGTGAATCATGTATGTTGCGTCCTTCTGGCTTAAGAGGAAAAGGACCATCCAGATTGTTATCAGTGCACCATTAATGCTGAAAGGTGCATAAAGGTTTCGGAGCAACATATGCTGCCATTCAAGTGATGTCATTTTCAGGGCTGTCCCTGCTTATTTCAGAAAGACAATGTCAAGACAAATTCAATATGTGTTACAACAGCGTGGCTTCGAGCATGGGTACTAGACTGACCTGCCTGCAGTCCAGACCTGTCTCCCATTGAAAATGTGTAGCTTATTTAGCGTGCAAAACATGACAATGGAGACCCAGACTGTTGAGCCACTGAAGTCGTACATCAAGCAAGAATAGGAAAGAATTCCATCTGCAAAGCTTAAACAATCAGTGTCCTCGGTTCCCAAACACTTGAGTGTTAATAACTAAAAAGCTGATGTAGCACAGTGGTAGATTTGGGGTGCTTGACCACCATCTTTTTTAATGGAAGACAGTTATATTTCAGTTGGATAAACTTAACAGGAAGGAGACAAGCCTGAATTATACAGTACCTCAGCAGAGCACCATTTTAGACAGAAAACCCAGAGAAGAGCAATAACGAAATAAGGCTTTCAGACTCCACTGTGGCTATAAGTCACAAAAACAGAAACACTGTACAGACTCCTAAATACATTCATAATCAAAAAAATAACATTGACAAGCTAATTATAACTCATAAATCACTAATGTTTACATGAATTCTTGTTCCTCACAACCCAACAGCAGAATAATTCATCCAAACTCAAGAAAAGCACAGGCAACCGCCAATATGTAACTGTTGATCTTTTTACTGGCAGTGGTGTAAGTAAGGAATTCTCCACAATTAGGGCCTGTGTCCACAGGCAGCATTATTTTTGCCTTGGAAGCATTTTCAGCCATAGTTTCAGAGCACCTCTCACCAGTGCTTAACATTTTCCATCAGTCATGAAAAAATCCCCCAGAAAACCCGAAACATTGTAAAGAAATCATGTCCTACCATTAACAGCAGCTGAAGAAATGGAAGTAGTTCCCTTATGAATAAATGAATACGGCAGCTCATTTCAATTCTACCATTGTTGTTTACGAAGAGGACACTAACCCCACCCCATTCTTGATTTTGATAGGTCAAACAAACCCACAGTGAAGTTCTGGCAAAGACTGTGCTATTTTAAGCAATATAAACATCCTGAATGCTGTACAAAGGCCCAAAGTGTTTAGTTCTTATCATCTGCATCAGTACTTCAATTTTATTTTACAGATGTCACAGGGTGTGAGCATGTATAGTCTTCTGGAGATGAATAAGTAAAAAAAGTAGGAGTGCTGGTTTGGCAGAGAGGTAAGCAACAAGGCCACAAGTGTTCTGGCCAGCCTGGGTTCGATTCCCACCAGAGGCCCATATAACCAGCATCATCCCCTGCTTTCTCACAAGCCTATCCACTATCAAATAAAGGCAAAAAATGCCTAAAAAAACTTTTGAAAAAATAATAAAAAGCCTGTGCTGCAGACCCCCACAGTGGTCACTTCTATGCTAGTAGACAGGTGTTTTGCCCTTAAGCCCAGCTGTTGACATGACTTAAAGCTTTCACTTGATAAATATTTCAGAATGTCACAATGTTTCTGAACTTGTGATTGGGCTGGCAGCACAGAAACATCCCCCAACCCCATCCAGGCCACCCCCCTAACAGATAAACTTGGGATATTCCACCGCATTTCCCCACAAAACCCTACAGTGGCCCCTCTGACAAAAAGGACCTCCACTGAGTCAAAAACACAATAGGGGTAAAGAGGGTACAGAAAGTTTGGATTTGCCACACTAGATGTCTCAGGCAACCTGAAAACTTGATTTTTTTAATCCTCTGTTACTGTGTTACAAAAACTGTGTTGGATCCAATTTTAAAAACATATTACACCAAAATAAACATTTTAACACATACACTAAATTGTTGACATTACACCAGCCAAACATGAGCATGCTCTCTACGTAATTGTAAGAGTGCTGACCAACACATTTAGCTTCTCTTATCTTATGTGAGGTGGGCGGAAGATTGTTTATCAACCTGTCTTATAACGCAAATTCATAACATACAGTATGTCCTCATGAGATTTTACAAAAAGAGCAGGACAAAACAGACTTTCTGTGTCATTATTATAAGACTTAACATAACGCCACAATAAGCACTGAATCATCTTTTTTTTTTTTTTAGCAAAGTTTCAGCAGCAAAAGAAAAACCTTTAACGAGGAATGCCATGATCAGGAATTTTGCTGCCAATATGGATCACTGATCATATACCAGGGAGACACACTGATACAAATTCTGATCATGTTTTGTGTTTTGTTGCAACTGATTGAGTTTTTTTTCCAAACAGAGAAATAAAAAAATATCTCATAGGTGAATCTGGCTAGTATCCTATAATAAGGATGACTGAATTACATGTGCTCACTTATGTGAATTACTTTATAAAATTACTTGCAGACTAAAATGAATAAAGCCCTCTTCACACGTGCAACCCTGATATTATTAGGGTAATACCCAGGCAGGCTGCCTACTAACTACAGGCAACAATGTCTGTGACCACAGATATTAATGTCTATTGATCAATCATGTAATTTTAATATTGGATGACAACGATTGACTTACAATCGATCAGGATACCTCTACTTGCAAAAGCATCATTGTTGCCCCCTCTGTCCCAGGACAGAGAGATTACTCTTGGCAAATGCAGGATAAGCCAAGTACTCCTGAAAGAGGTGGTCTCAGATTGCTTCCAATCAACCCCTGAAGCAGTTTGTTTGGAGTTGTCAGGACTTGGAACAAGAGTAAACCAAGGAAAACAAAAGCAAGAGAGACCCAAATATAAGCGACCCAAATATAACATTAATTGATATTAATATAAACTGAAACAGGATCAAAAAAACAAAAACTAATCCATTACAAAAGTCCAAGTACAACACAAAAATCTCTGGCAAAGAAACAAATCAAACCTGAAAAGACAGTACAAATTAAAGTCACTAAAAAGCTCAACAAAAACAAAACTAAAAAACACTTGGGAACACCAAAGACACTGGAGACTTAGGGTGAATCCCAATTGTACCCCTTAGCCCTTGTCTTACCCCTTACCCCTTGGTTTTGCGCGTTCACGTCTAGTGAAGTGGTGTCCCAATTCTCCGTAGGGCTAAGGGGAAGGGCTAAGACCAAGGGCTACACAGCCCTCAAAACGAAGACAGACCGGGACCTCACTTGAAAAGAAAGGGTTATGAGAATTTCCCATAATACACTGCGCCCGCCGACACAAGGCAGAGCGGAGACTGTGGGAAGCGCTTAATTATAAGTAATTATTAATTCATCAAGTAAATACTAATCATGTTTTGAACTGTTGGTCGTATTTTAAAATTTCTTGTTATAACAAGCTAGCCTTCGCAGCCGTAGCTACAGCTATTGTCGCATCGGCCTACGTCACAGCCAGCGGGCAGCTCTGGGTGATAACGTAGTGGGAATCGAGTGGTGTCTCATTTCTCAGCAGTGTGTTTTCATCCTTTCCCCTTAACCCTCAAAACAGAGGGCTAAGGGGAAGGGGTAGGGGAAGGGGTAAGACGAAGGGGAAGGGCTAAGGGGTAGAACTGGGATTCACCCTTACACTGTGGCTGTGACATGAAAAGGAATGAACCCACAAAGACAAGGGGGAACACGAAGACTAAGGGTGAATCCCAATTCTACCCCTTAGCCTTTGTCTTACCCCTTACCCCTTGGTTTTGCGCGTTCACGTCTAGTGAAATGGTGTCCCAGTTCTCCGTAGGGCTAAGGGGAAGGGCTAAGACCAAGGGGTATACAGCCCTCAAAACGAAGACAGACCAGGACCTCACTTGAAACGAAGGGGTATGAGAATTTCCCATAATACAGGATCATGACAGTAACACAGGAAACACAAGACAAGAGGAACAAGAGGCCTAAACAAGAAATACAAGGAAAAAGCACACAAAATAAAACTAGCAGTATCATGACATGAGTGAGGACACAATTGACCAGGGTGACAAGTTTACTCATCACACTGCTATAGCGGTGTAAGCAGCAGTAGTGGTAATAATAATAATAATAATTACATTATGGCTACCAGGCAATCAGGCTGATAACAAAGTACAACTTAATAATGATGATTTGGATCCCACAGTCACATCTGTGCACAGGCACAGCACACAATGAAAAAAGCAACAGGTTAACACTACTCACTGTCTCCACAGTTCATCATCACAGGACTCAAGCACAAGGACTGATTTTAAACTTGTTTAGTCGTAGAATTTAGTCCAGCTTGTTCAGAGGGAAAATTTGTCCTTTTAAAAGCTGCTCTCCTACTTTTCTGCATCACTGATAATACACTCCTACAGTGTGCAATAACTTACCATGCTCGCTGGTGTCCTCTGTGGTCCACTGTAGACACCAGCAAGCATTAAAAGCCCCTTTTCTTTGTCCATTCAGTTTGTTAACACTTGAAACGATCCAAAGGAAACACAAATTTGAAGCATATTTTTCATTTGAATCGGAACAAACCAACCGCACTGTAGGTGTGAAAACCACCACAGATTACCATAAGGAGCACACTTGCCCATGTGTTACATGCATCTGTTTGAACTTGTGCATAAGCATCTGTGCCATGCAAACACAGACCCTTTTTCCAACTGTCCCAAGGCCAAGAAAGTGTGCCATACTTGAGCACAGCACAAAGCACTGGCACCAGTCAAACAAGCTGAATTCTGGGGTCACACATTCCTTTTTTTTACAACTTTATTTTTTAAAGTATGTAACACCAATGTGCAGACAAGCAAAGTAATCTACTCACAGATAAGCAAATGTGCAATATATTACTGAAAAACAAAACAAAACACAAAAAAACACATTTTAAACAAACACAGTTAAGACATAGTGCTGATAATACCAGGATACTGAGCTAAATCCATGAAACCTACATTGTCTTGTAAAGATCACATATAGAAAAACTTCAAGCAAATATTGAGGGTCAAGTCACACAAACAAACCTAATTTATTCCATATGCAAAACACATTCAACAAGGTAGACACAATTTATTACAACCTTATAATGAAGTAAGTCAATACCATAAATTCCAATCTAAGTCCATATATTATATAAACTGTCCCAAAGTCACCCTGCCCATGGATCATCACAAAGGAAGTAAGTAAAGAAGTCCTTTTACCAAATAATAATTATTTTAAGAATATGATACAATTGGTGTGGGAAACATATTTCAACAGTTGGTTTAAAAAAATATATTGTACATACGAGATAGATAAATTAAAGAGAAAGTGAAATAAATGGAAATAAAAATACATTTAAAAAGTAAGAAGAAAGAAGGAAAAATGGTGGTGAAAAATGATTTGGTACGGCACAGAATGCCTCATCTAGTTGGAGTGTGGTCTCAGTTTTACACAATTATATAGAAAAATCTGTAGCCTTCCACAATAAACACAAAAAACCTGTACCAACATCACTGCAATATCAGATCTGATGACAAAATATTTCCATCTAATCCCGAAAAAAAGCATTCATCTTTTTCACTGAGCACTTTGAATCCCCCTTCATGACAGGAATACAGCCAGTGATCCACTGGTTGTCTCAGTTTAACGTCCCCGATCCAAAACCAAAATGAATATACAAACTGCTCCAGTCAGAGCAGATCTGGCGAGGAAAACTTTCCTTCCTCTCTAAAAGATAAAAGCAGATGGGACTGAACATATGAAGCCACTGTGGGCAAGTCACAGACCTACACTGCTAAGGCTAGCAGGCTAACACTAGCACGCCACATGCTGAAATTATCTGTGTTTTAACTCTTCATTATCTCTGCCTTCTGTCTCTGCCCTGGCGCCATCTGCTACATATGTGCAAAGCTGCTTTTATTTTTATTGTACATTAAAGATCATAAAAGGCAAAAATCCCTCTCTTTGTGAACAGGATGTGTTCCTGTTGTTTTAAGATAAGTGTACGTTCAGATGTTTCGTCTCACATATGAATTTAACATAAATTTGACTTATGGGTCTCAGGAAGGTAAAAACAATACTTTGAGAAGTTGAAATACATTTTTTTAGTTTTTTCCTTTATGTAGGAGTTCTGGGTGTACTTTTCTGATACTGTCTATATTTGGCAGGCTGGAAAATACTTTGGTTACTAAAACCTTAAAGTATCGACAAAACTATATCTATTTCAATGGAATCAAACAATAACAATAAAGCACATTACAGCTGCTCACTTATGGCAAAAACCATAATTACACTAATTTCAAGAGATATCAGGACCACAAATATTAAACAAGATTATTCACTGTTTTTTAAACATGCACTACACGCTGTCATTGAACATTTATGCTTTTGACACTTTCATTTTGAACATTAAAAGAAAGGGCAATGCATAAATATAGGTGTAAAAGTAAAACTACCTTAAAAAATGCTGATAATAATAATGGAAAAGGACAAAGTTCAACATGTCATATGGCACAATAATGTTCTGATTGCATTTACTCATTGTACTCATTGTCATTGTAATTGATATTTAAGTTCAATTTATTGCCTAGCTCTAGTGCAAATGCAAAATGTTGAAGGATACAGAGGAGGTATACCCTGAAAAAAAGTTTAAACTCCAAAGTTCTGTAGGGCGAAATTCACCGTGCCTCCACCATCAATGTGTATTGAGGATGAAAGGGTAAAAAAATTGTAAGTTTCAACAACACTTCGTAGTTTAGAGAACAACCTAATGATACTGATCTCTTTCCTTTTGAGGTCTTCATCAGGATCATTGTGAGACTCATTGCAAAAATAGCATCAATAGGTTAGCTAAAGCTGAATTCTGGGGTGAAAGAATTAAAAAACTTAAAATGAGCACATCAGCGTAACCTATTACATGTAAAAGCAGATGCATCAGCCAGCAGAGCAGTTGTTCTCAGATGATGTGCCAGGACACACCTTGAGGTGAGTTTAGGTGTGCCTTGGGAATTTGTACAACCAGTGGCTATTACTACAACTATTGTTGAAGGGATATTCACAGCAAAATAATGTTTTTTTTATTTCATCATTCCGTTGTGTGTATTAATTTATTGATAGATTTACTTAAGATGATAAAAACAAAACGTGTCAAGGAGACTATTTTACATCAATGCAAATGGGGCGTGCCTTGAGATTTCGGCTTGATCTTAAGTGTGCCCTGGGCAAAATAAGTCTGAAAAGCACTGTGTTAGTCAATAAAAAATAAATGGAATAATCCCATTTGGTGTGCCTCGGGCCCAAAAAGTTTGAGAACTGCTGCAATTGAGTATCTGCAAAGGAAGGTTGACTTAGAGGTCATGTGGCTTTAGGTCAGTGTTACTCAAGTAGTGGGACACAACCCCCAGGACAACAACTTTTAAGGGACAAAATGAAATATAAGTGACAAAAACCAATGGCTTCAAATCTGAAAATTAAAAGTAGAACAAAGAAAAATAGCTTCATAATTGTACAATGCCACAGACAATACAGACTAAGCAGAAATGAAGCAGGTGTGCAGAGAAAATTAGGCTGGGTTTGAATGTCTCTCTCTGAGTTTTCTGTATGTTGTTCTTGACCTGAAAGGGAGACTTCCAAAAGGTTCCATCCTTATTCCAGGGGGTGCGTTCTTTGGCAAAGTAAACAGAATACTACAACACCCTTCAAGTAAAGCCACAGGCAGTATCAATTAATCCTTATGCCATGGACAACAGTTTGTATGACCTTGTTTTCCTTCGGACAGTGAACCCTCTGACTGTCTGATCAATAACTTGAACTGTCATTCACAGCCTTTGATCCTTCGACTCTGGGAGAAAAAAATCAACCTTTGCACCAAGAACAAGGCTTATACTACACTTCCTCCCCAAGAAAACACTGTTAAGTCTTTGCCTAACTCATATACTCCAATATTAATCTGAAAAAGTATTTGTTTTGGCCTGCTCTTCTTTCTGTTTCATAACATGAATAATTGGATCCATGTCAGCCTCTAACATGTGTCTGCGTCCTTCTGAAACCCTCACAAAAACACATCATTCATCATGTGCGTAGGTCATTCCAGTGTTTCCAAGGGATACCGCTGACAATGTGTAATCATATTAATGGAGACCCGTATTAACACTTCATCCAGGTAATGATATAGGCTGCTATTCTTGGTCCTGCTTTGAGCTAAAGCAAGGTCAGCACTCAATAGCTCTGTCTGAGGCTCAATCTGGGTCCTTCAGGTTAATAACACAGACAGAAAACAGGGATATCATCAAGGAATCTCCCATACACACGACTCTCATTACAGGCTGGGTTATAACAAGGGAGGCTTTGGGTACAGCTGACGTCACTGTGATCCTGATCAAACCCCCTGATGGACAACTTGACTGTCATTAAAGCAACAACAGGCCCAACATCTCTGCAACTCAGAGGATCTAAGAAAGATAAGATGCTTCACGAAAGCAATGTCTTTTCATTTACTACTATTTTTTTGTTGACAGACATATTTTTGTAGCATTCGCATGAAAAATCAAAAGAAATTAAAAGTTCACCGAGAGTGCAAACCTCCGGGTATTTCCAACATGGTTTGGAGGGCTATTGTCAAATTCCAAGAAACTGCCCTATCTGTCACTGTTAACAAATCATTAAAAAAAATTCCTGGATACGCACCCTGATTTAGATCATTACCAAAATCTAATCATTTCTCTCTTGCTCTATGACCAAAATTCCCGGAAAATGTCATCCAACTCCATTGAGAACTTATTGAGTTATTGGCAGGGATGTATGCTAGGTGGAGAGGGTCCTGTCAGGCACGTAACTGCATTACTTCACAGCAGTGCAGCATTCTGAAGTACAGCTTAGTGCTGTAAACTAAGAGCAACAATGGAGGACATCTAGCACTCTAGTACTCCATGGAGCACTGTTTCGTGCAGGCACTCTTTACAGCAAAACAAGTCTTGCAAGTCCATGGGTTTTTTAAATACGTATGTGTTTTCCTTTTAGCTGCCATGAAATGTATGCTACAAGCTACCAGCAACTGAATATACAGTAGAGCTGTGGCATTTTCAGCAGCTTCTATGAAACATTTTGGATTCATAACAAGCCAGTCATCCATTTAAACAGACCTTTAAGATGATGTTTAAGCTGTTAAAGATTATTTAGAAATGGCAGCAGCACTGAATCAAGTCAAACTACTTTAATTTACCCAGTGTCAGAGCAGCGCTACTTGTTCACATGTGCATGTGTTTACATCACTCACCTCATGGAGGGCAACATGCCGAGGATCAAACTCAGCATGTCTATGTCACAAATCACTCTGCTGAACTACTTCTGTTTACAGCTACAGCTAGAGGGCTGCGATATCCCCCTACCACTAAACAGACACATATATCCTGTATTACTGTATGCCTATTTTCAACAATTAAAAAAACAAGTATGGAGGTACAATACTGAAAAAGAAGTATTGTTGTGTTACTGTCCATAGCCTTATTAATTAGCTGGAGAACTATTCAACATCCAATTTGTGACTCTTCCCAGTATCTTGCTCTCTCTAACAACAACTTGTTTCAAGTTTAACTATGAAAATAAATCTGTTTGTCCAGCGGCTGCCTTCTTCTGTTCCATAAAAGCCTCTTCTCTGAATCAGCAGTGGACATACTAACTTGGAGGCCTTATACATTGGTTACTAGTAACTGATGGGTTCATGTTGTTCAACAGGGTTCACGGATTTTCAGTTCATACATTGTGCATCCCTGGTGCAATTACAAAAGTTTCACATATTTACAAAGTGATCAGATGTGTTTTTGGCTGTGTAACATTTGTGTCTATCTGGTCTTCTTTTATTTATGAAGAATCAGACATATATAAGTAAAAGTATAAGGGTCTGGTATGAAAATGGAAAATGTGAGAAGGATGATATTTGTTTCTATGCACTTAAAGAAAAAAGTTGAAATGGTGGAGGAAAAGATCAAAATTTTAAGAGGAAAAAAGCTGAGGTTTTGGAAGACAATTCATAAATTTGAGAGAAAAAAATCACTACAAATCAGAGTTCAAGCTGCAGCAGACGCATGCTTTCAGTGGGAAAGAAATAACAGAAAACAGCGTTCTGATTAATTTTATGGAGGCAAAAGTTACAGTAGAGGCATTTTAGGCCAACACTAGATGACAAAATATTGAACTCAAATACATCAAATAGTCAAAAAACATAAAATTAGTGTCTATGTTTCGCAATACGAGTACTAGGCATTTTTGAATGGGTATGATACTCAGTTTAATAATGAAATATCAAGATAATGTGACAGATCAGACCATAGAGTAACATAAGTTATAGGAGTTTTTAATCCCTCAAATCTTGATGACTGAGTTGTTAAAAAGCAAAGTGAGGAGTAAAAATCCCTATTTTCATCAGTTAGTTTTACATTGAGTAGTATTATTCCAAGTCAACAAAAGGAGAATTTCCTTCAGACTCTTTGCACACATGCACAGGGTACATGCTTCTAAACTGGCAGGAAATATGAGGTATGGCTATTGGATAATAAGACTGCTCTTATGAGGATAAAACCATGTGGTTCACAGTCATTTAGGGTGTTGCATATCAAAGGCTGTTTATTTAGGCACAACTGCTATAAGTTTCTAATAAGTAACATCTTTAGTTCACTGCTAGCTACTGATTGAAGCGCATGTGTTTTTGCAAAGGCGTCGGAAATTATAAGCTTAAAAGTAAAGCAACACATGAACTTGAAATGTTGATGAAACTGAACAAAACAGTGGACAAATCTTTCGAACATTAACTGAGGTGTATGAGAAACACTGCATGTCACTTGTGTTTTAATGGATAAAAAGATTTGGTGAAGGCAGAAAGGATGTCCATGACGATGAACATTGTGTGCACCCATGCACATCAGAAACTTCTGAAAACATCCAAAAAAAGGTTCAAAATGATCAACAGTGAGTGAGTGATATGATATAGAAATGCTCTCCATTGATAAAGAGTCAGTTCAGCATATCTTGCATAAAAAAACTGTATATTACAAAAGTGTATCAGAAGTTCCCCCAAAACTTCTTACTCTTACTTCCCCAAAAAGGAAAAACACAAGCAAATTTGTGGAGACATTTTGGAACAAACCCAATTTTTTTTAAAAGGAGTAAATTATCATCATCAAGGATGAAGAAAACAAAACAAAGCAAGTCAAAATTCAAGGCCACGATGATTGTTTTCTTTGCATCAAGCATATCATTTTGGAAAAGTGGTTTCAAAAACGGTCAACAGTGAATCAAAACTATAACAAACAGGTTCTAGAGAAACTGTGAGAAAAGCTCTAAAGATAGAGACCACAGTTTAGAAAAATGGTTTCATTCTTCATCAAGACAAAACACCAGCTCACACTGAGCACTCGGTAAAGCAGTTTTTGGCCCAAAAACAAATCATCCTCCCTACTCACCTGATCTAGCACTATGTGATTTTCCTAAGATCAGCTCTCAAAGAAACATGTTTTGAGTGCGTGTCAGCAATAAAGAAAAGAACAACAGAGGTCCCGAGACAACTGTCTGAAGAGGGCCTGCTGCACTGCTTTGATCAGTTGAAGATCCACATGCAGCGGTGTGTTGATGCAGAAGGGGAGAATATTGAAGGAAAAAGACACTGAAAATGTTTTTGTTCAATAAAATTGTACTTAAGCACTAGTCACATTTTTTAAAAGCCAAATTTTGGATATGTGGCACATACATGCCCAGTTTTGTCATCAGGCAAATGTAGGCCGTTAGCTGGGGCCTTATAAAAAAAATTATCCTCAGGGGATGGGTAAAGGTGTGTATCAAATGTGAGGTATACATAAAAAATCAATAATTAACAAGTTGTCTAGAGTATATACAATGGTGTTAAAATGTAGTTTGTTGAAAGCTTTCTTGTGACCTCACATGCTTATAAAACATTACCAGGTGGAGCACTTAAAAACCACACAGCACATAGTTTTTTCTTTGTCCTGTTGTAGTTGTGGTCTGTAAACATGGATGGTTGTGCAGAGGTGAAAATCAAAAAGCCTATGCCAAAGCTCAACATTGTCAATGCTTGCTGTCACTTTATTTGCCCTTTAGCAGGTGGAAGTCCTTTTAACTTTCACCAACAATGCATATCCTGTTAAGTTTTGGATACAACAGTTTGTGTAACTTTTATTGCTATCACTGCCTTTGAGGACTTGCGCTATCAACCATTCATTAAGAGTGAGATCAAATAAACAGCTCATTAATCTCTTTTTGTCTCAAAGGGATCATCATACCAACTTTTAAGCCTCAAGAAATGTTTCAACTTTCTGCATTTATTCTCACCCCTGAATTCTTTATTCCCAAAAGTTTCTCAAACACAGGTTTTCTGTGTCAACATCATAAAACAAATGGCCTTCTTGATATCTAATGCATTGTTGTGTCAACATACTGTACGTTTAAGCATGTTGCTCATTTTTCCACCCTAATATGAAATCACATACCTACAGATGGTGTATGTCTGATGTCTACTGAGGTCATTTTGTGTTAAATTCTGCCAAACTCTGCATAACATACGTCTCCTGTCAGCCATGATTACTTCCTGGACATCTTTATTGTCATTCATGCCGACTGCCCCTTTTGATAGTGTTGCAAGTTATAAACTAAGCAGAAGGAATTGTTGAGGGAATTATTAACCATAGAGGCAAACTATATTGATGCTTCAAATATAATTATCACAACACCATACTTTTCAGTTTTGATACAATACAAGCTACTATCAAAAAATATTCCAATACCACTGTAGCAAAAAAACCCTCTAGTAAATTATGTTTTACATGGCACTCTACTTTTCTATTCAAGGGCATTTTATGTCTGTTATTGTTTTGTGTGGTGATGGAAGAGTGTCATCGCTTGGCAGGCTGTGACACATAAATATATAAAACACTTTTAGGCAGCTGGAACTATCACTATCTCGCCCCTTGGCTCTCTGTCTCACAGATACAAGCGCATTTGACTTACTGAGATATTACAGAAACTTGAAATATTTTTCAAGACCACTGAATGTAAAAAGTAGCAGGAGTTGATGCAGTGCAGAGCAGAGAAATGCACTGCAGTAAATAGCGCCACTTCACCTTCAAACTCAATCCTGCATCTGTGCTGAGGTTTTAATGTGTTTCTAGGCTATCTGGAGCATTACTGCAAAAATTCAGAAAATCACACCTCAGTTCCCTGCATCACTGCTTTGTTTATAACTCTCCATCACTACCTCTATGTGCTTGATCACTGCTGCCTTTTTCCTCTGTACTTGCAGTAGTTTTGAAGTAAAATAATACTGTTTTTACTCTTAAAATTCACACTTAGCAATGATTGATGGGATTATTTTAGGCACATGCTATTGAAAAAGTAAACGTTTTGATATCCTTTGCCTCAAACTAGTTTGAACCAGTCATGAACTAAAATTGTTTTTAAATTCCGATCCCTATTTGTGAAAGTCTGTGATGCATTGAAGCCTTGAGCTAACTTACATTTACATATAGCCTATCTTACTCTGTTTAACTGTGACAGCGGGTAAAAGTTGGTTGATGGTTGATGTGATTATCTATCATGGCGTCTTGAGATTATAAGGCTGGTTTTCCCATTATGGTGTTTTCTGATGAGCCCGAGTAAACAACCAGTGTACATGTTATTATAGGACATAGTGAGAAATGTAAAAATATAGTGATTAACTGATATATTAGACCACTCGTCATAAAAATGAGAAAACAAATGATGAAGTGCTTATTGCAGACTTTTTCATTCACACTGAATTCACCTTTATATACCCAAATATGAGCTGGCTCACTTGGCTTCTATAAGAAGTCAGAAATTAATGAAGGATAACATTCAACCACTATAACATTTTTTTCTGTTCAGGACTGCAAGTAAATTACTATAATTTGACATCTTAATCAAGAAATAATAATGCGCTTTCCTATTTTTAAGGTTTTTTTGCACAACAGTAAAGTTGAAAACTCATGAATTACAATAATAATTATATTTTAGCATTAAAAATATCATTTCAGTTAAAAAGCCCAACATACTGGTGTATTAACCATTACAGAAACATAAAAAATGTTTTTGTGAATTACCGTTACTGTTAACTTGGGGCAGCTGTGGCATTAACCTTCCATTGAGTGGTGGTCTAATGCTTTTTAAGCACTTTAGATTTAGGTCCTCCCTGGGATTCTGTTATGATGCACTTTTTATTTTTGAGGGTTTTTTTGCCTTTACTGATGGTGGAGAGAGACAGCGGGGAGAGTCTAAAAGGGTGCGAGAGAGCAGAGGAAGACACTCCGGAGATGGGCCATAGTTTGGAATCAAATAATCAAATCAGAATCAAATATATATTAAGAGCACTGACACAACCTACCCCACTACCAGCCTGCATGAAGCAATTATTTAAACATCTAAGTTTTGTATGTCTTTGCTCAACCTACTGTTTTGCTCCATACAATGCAACCTTAAACATTCCTCACTAAAAGAAGAGTTAGTGCTGAGTCCGTAGACTGGACCAGTTGGAAGACGTTTATGACACAATGAGAAAATTGTGCTTGTGTGTATATCATGTGCAATATGTGGCATGTCCCTGTAGGGTTTGGATAAGTGTGCTGCACTTTACTTTATGGTATTTTGATGTAATAGCTCTCAGTAACATCTCCGTAATGTGTGTTGATGGTCCACAGAGCCTCTCAGTGTTGAGTTTATGACAACCTTATCTCACTTAATGATATTTGTTTTAATCTCCTGAGGCATCACTAAAGATTCTCACAGGCCTTAAATGCTCTGCTCTGTCTGTCTTTCTCTGTGGTGAGTTTTCTGTGACCTTATCACATTTTATGGCAGTTTTTATGCAACAGGCTCTCCGTGGTCTGAGGGGGGTGTTGGTGGACTGGTTAAAATGATCTCAAAACAGACAGTTGGGTATCTTGAACACAACAGTGATATTATGACTGGGGACTGTTTCAGCAATTCTGTGGATCCAGATAGAGAGCAATACGCTGCCCTTCCACATTTACTGATCTATCTAAGAGCAGAATGTGAATGATCTTCAGCCATACTTTTGATTAAAAAGAGAGATCACAAATAGTCTACCAATGTTTGGATAAGAGGTAAACTGTCCTCTAATCCCTCGTCAGTTTCACTAGTCCAAACAACATACTTGCGGCATTTGGATAGTGATGTTAGTTTGTCTGCACTTCTTTCATAAAGAAAAGAAATTGTACAAACGGGTCAACAACATTTTAAAAAAGTAGAAAGGAGCTTCCCAACCTATCCAAGAAATGTATACAGTGTACAGAAAGGAAATAAATAGCACAATTAGTTTCACAAGTAGGCTTCCAGATCAAATAGGTATGACAATTTTTACAAGATTTCATACAAATATGACTCTGCCAGTGTCTACTTCCTATTGTTAGCAGTCTGTCTGCATGTGGAATAACTGTGCATATTCTTCATCCATCCTGCCTCAGCCTTGTGTCAAACATTACACGTATAGGCTGTTAGTCTTATTTTTTGTAAATGCAGATGTGTGTACTAGTGCCATAAAACTCTTCATGCAAGTCAAAGTTGCATAGTACTTAAAGCAGGCAACTGGGACTCTCTGCGGAAATCAGAAGGATGTGATTCTTCCTAATGAAAGTTACTGTACTGCCAGATCAACTATGTATTTAAAAGGCTGGAAACGTTTGGACATGTGGGTGATACAGGTGAGGCCTTGTCAACAGTTTCACCCACATGTCCAAACATTTAGACAGCCTCAGTGATAGCATTTTTTTTTTTACACTTCTTTGGTGATGAAATCATACATTCCTGGATGAATTTGCTTTGAACAGTGATGGAATTACATACATTAGATGGTAACATTTAGGAGACCAGAGAAAACTACAGTAGCTCAGATCCCTTTCTCCTCAGCAGTTACAGCCACTTCTTAAAGTTCTGCCGACTGGTTTAAGTTAAACCAGTGTTCTGGAGTTTGTTTACAATGATTTGAAAATAAAAAAGAGAGGGAAAATGTTTCAGTTTAGTAGTTACCTTGGATCGGTGTAGAGTTCATCATCTTTTAGGTGAAAAGTCATGGATTTGATACTTTGCTCCTTGGGCAAGACCAAATTGTGCCCAAATTTGCTTCCATAGTTGTATCATTAGTGTGTAAAAGTTTTTAAAGTAAATTTAGCTAATAATGAAAGAATACGGACATACGGTAGAGTATCGAAAGCTTTTAGACAAGTGACAAGTGTAGAAAGTTAAAGGTCATAAAGCATAAGCTACTATTGACCACTGTGTAGAGCTGTAGCAAGGGCTTTTTGATTTTTATCCTTACAAAATGGTACCTTTAAATCCCCATAAAAACCACAGTGAAATTTATATATTTTGAAATACTGTAACAGTGGAGAGTGGCATGCATCTAGGATAGGTGCAAATGACACTAAAACAGCTGACATGTTGCCCTTTAAAATAACTAAAAAGACTGACCCACCACAATCCAGTGAGGCCTGCCACATGCCATATTTGGATCTTGCTGACACTCCTAAATTGCCCTTAGGTGTAAGTGTGCATGTAAATGGTTGTCTACATGTCAGTCCTATGATTGGCTGGCAACCAGCCCCGGCTGTACCCTGCCTTTTGCACAATGTCAGCTGGGATAGGCTCCAGCCCCCACAACCCCCAATGGACAAGTGGTATAGATAATCTATAGATGGATGTCAGGCTTAACAAAGTGTGTTGGGCTCTGCTGTCTTTGTAACTAATAGAAACAGAGGAGCTTCTGACTGTATTAATCCCATGTTCGCTCCTCTCTGTTTTTTCTCTCTGTGCAGGGGCTTTGTAGAAATAAAGGCCTGTCTCCTAATTAGTTTACATGCAACTGAAAAATAAATCTTTCATTATAAAAACAGTCTAAAAAAACAATTAAAACAAGTAGCTAACAATACAGAATGTCAACTTGTCCAAAGTGAGGTGCAGGACGCTTTCTTGGAAGCCAGCGTTCACATTTACATCCTCTTTGACACGATGACAGTGTGCTGCATCACATAAAAGCTATCCGCTGTTTGACACTGGTGCATAATAAATACTTTCAGAACACTGCATATGTTAAGCTGTTCCTGAATCAATACTTTTCACAAAAAGATGGCAGCTCATATGATAACACCACTGTTGCTTGTGTAAAGTCTATCCCTTCAGCTGAACAAAACACAGACGACACAAAGGGTTCAACATTTTGAGCATCAATATCTAAGTTTAGTACTTAGCAAACCTGTTGGTACTGGTACAAAAGAAGTAGCTGATTTTTGATACTCATCAGTAATTCTACTTATCGACCTCCCCTATCAGTGAATGTGGTGTGAACAGGAAAGTTTGACCAGCAATGTGAAAGCACCTTGAGCTGTCAGATAACTAAGTGCAATAGAGTCTTAGTTTATTCACTCTAAATTGAAAATGCAAGATGGTAAGATTTGTAAAAATGGTTCAAATGGGCATTATTTATCCACTTTAAAAAAAAACATCCAACAGCAGATGTTAAGGACTTTTATCAGTTCTTGATGATTATATCTTAGGGCCCCTTGGAGCTCAAGGTTTCAGGTACTTCCCTACCTTTGCCTAATGATAAACCAATAATGAGTATGGCCAATTACGTAACGCAATTTACAAAATACCCCACTGGCTAATTAAAGGGACAAGGATATTTGGTGATGATGTGAGGCAATATGCTCGCCTTGCATAATGACAGGGCCCTGGTGCGCTGAGAGGACAGATGCGCATGCAGGCTGCCGTACTGGTTGGTGATGGACTGTAAACACGGGCTGCCTATAGGCCTCGGCTGCCTCAGATAATATTCTGATGGAGAAGAGCCACCTTCTCTCCCCGCCACCTGCAGAATGCGCAAGTCTATAACAGCCCACTGCAGCCCCGTAGCCTCCTGATTTATTGCACTGCACAAAACAGATAGCAGTGAGCTTCAGCTGGGATCTTTGCATATTAATGCAATGGAAAAACAGACAGCAGAAAAACAGTTTGTGGCTGGAAAATATGCACAGTGGCCTAGAAATAAATGAGAGACAGTGACAGCCCTCCGTTTTGATTTGCACAGCAGATTTTCGGTGCTTACCTCCAGCGTTCGGATCTCTTTCTGTGTCAAGTCGTTGGATGTGGCACATTTGGTCCGTAAACCCTCCAAACTAGAAATGCTTATGTCTATCATATTTTGCACCAACTCGCACTGCTGCAAGGCTTTCTGCAAACTAAGATGCTGCTCCTCGCTTTTTGTCATCTCCTCGTTCATAGTTTGGCAAGCAGTGGTCGTTATTTTCTCCTCGGTGCACTTAAAAAAAATAAAACAAAAAAAAAGCAAGGATTCAGGAAAGAAACGTGGAGAAGCCCACGGAGCAGAGCCACCTGCAAAACGCCATGAAACGAGATGTTATAGGTTTACAGACGCGGTTTGAGCCGTGACAGAGTCGACTCCATTGCAACAACAGTCCTCGTAGTTCCTGCTGCCTCATCAAGGTGTCTCCGCTTGGGGGCTAAGCCAAACACAATGTGGAGAAGAAGACACCGAGCGGGACTACGCGGTTTGCCACAGCATCCATTGGGGTGCCCCTTCCTTTCAAATGGACGTTTCAGAAAATATATAAAAGAAAGAGAAGCAGCTGTGCGCGTCAGGAGCAGGCGTAAAGAGGGGGAAGCCTGGCGATTTTCAAAGCTGCGGATGTGTGGACTGGATGCAGGTACTCCCTGTCTCCCTTGGCAGCAGATGCATCCCGGTTCGCTCCCACCACACCGACATGTTTCCTGTCAATCAAACCCACAGCAACAGCATCGCAGCGCCCAGGCTCCGCCGTGAGAGGCCGCTCTCGCGAGATCTGCGGAGAGCGCAGTCAGTGGGCTCACTGCTCCGGCCATCCAGGCCTGGATGAGAAACTGGAAAATAACAATTCTTACCTTTCACCTGACACCCAATTCAGCAACAGTAAATAAATAAAACATTCAGTTTCAATTAGACATTTTTAGTACCCTAAATAATTAAAGGTCCATAACAACACCCCACCCCCACAAAAAAAAGAAAATAAACAGTTGGGCCTTCTTGAATTGCCCTAACTGGAAACAAGCAATGAATGAAATTGGTTAAACTTAAGATAATACGTTATGCATCATGCTGACTTCATGACTTCTGTCTGGATTCAAGGGAGCTCGTCTGAGGGGAGTGCTTTTTGGGGCCCAGCAGTGGGGGGGGGGGGGGGGGGGGGGGGGGGGGGCATTAATATCAATAATGAAATGATCCACTGTATTGGAGCATTAACAAGCAAAACACATTCTCAACTGAAATTCCCAATACTAAATACAAATATGTATGTATGTGTATATACAAAAATATATATTTGTATCCATGCGTGTACCTATAAAATGAAGAGTATGGCTTTAGCCTGCTCTGTTGTAAACCGCCTTGAGATAACACTTGTTATCACTATGCAAATAGGATTGATTAGCAGATTGACTGATTGGTTGATTGATAATAATACAAAAAAATGTCCAGTTTCTGTTTTATTAAAGGTTAGTCAGCTTCAAAATAACTCCCCTTACACATAAACAGCATAAACTGGTTTCTTACTTCCTGGCGGTATTTTTTATTTTGATTTTAAAATGTTAACGTGGTTCCAATGAACTTAGCTGTTGTGCCAGTAAAGCTGTACTCATTTTAACAATGCTAGGATCTGAACACAAACCAGGATGCCAGAAAAGAAAAGAGGAAAAAGAAGAAATGGCAAGGGCATTTGACCCAAACAATAACCTTCTGAATCACTTCAAAAGCTGATCTGAATGACCCACATGAGACAAATTAAGCAAGGAGGCTTGCACAAATGCAACAGAGGCAGCTGGCAAGTGGAAGTGCTACAACAACACCTGCCCAAGGGGGTGGGGGGTCTTTTCAGTGAAGGGCATGCATTCATACATTTATATTATTCAATCTGTTAATCAGGAGGGGCTGGATTTAATCAATCTAAATTCAGGTAAGCTTGTACAACTTACTGGGATGGGGGGAAAAATGATGGATGGATGACTTAAAATACATTTTATTTGAGCAGGAAAGCCTCATTTAGATTAAGAATCTTATTTACAAGAATGTCTTCACCAAGACAGGCAACCAAACAAGATACAGAAATAAAATTACTACAGAAAAAGATTAATACATACGAACCAATCAATTTAGAGTCAGAGCAGAAAGTTGTGAGTCAAAGCACCCTCAACCTAAAGCATCTTCCTCTTGTGCCTTTAATTTGCTTTTAAAAGATTCGAGAACAGACCAGATGCACCAGAACCAAACTTTCCTGCAGCAGGTTCCAGTCTGCAGGGGCAGCATACCTGAAACTTCTTTTACCCATTTTAAGACAAACTTTGGGTGTAGATAGAAAGAATAAATCTTGTGACTGAGTCACAAAGCTGAGACTGTGTCTTCCACAACTTATCACTGAATACAATAAAGTCTACTTAAGTATGAGGATGAAGAGTGCACATATAGCCTTGTAAATGAGGACATACCAGTGATTCAGTCCTCGAGTGGATGGCCAACTTAATTGTAAAGAGTGTGGTGATTTGTTAGCACCTTGAGATTTCAAAGCTCCATGATAAACTGTATCCAAAGATTTAAGACATTGAGAGGATTCATGCATGTACACAGAACAGTACCAAAATCATAAAGAAGCAGAAATTAATTTCTATTTTGCCAGAAAAGAAAAACATGACTTATTTCTGAAGTTAAAGCCCAGTTGCAACTTTAACTTCTTAACAAGTTGCTCAATATGAAGCTTTAAAGACAACAAATCATCAATCAAAAACCAAATTTATTATAAAAAAAAAAAAAAAACAGACTCAGTGTCATGACCCTGAACCATGGTAATGGATGGTAACTTCTGTGACTTTTTCTGTGAGTTTGGAAACATCAGTTTATGGATTGATGGATGCACAGATGAATGGATCAAAAAATTTGATTGGTCGGATTAATAAAAAGATTGACAGATAAAAATTGATGGATGGATGGCATAATGAATAGATGGTTAGTTAAAAATATAGATGAATGAAATGATGAATGCATTGATTGAGATTAACATGTACATAACCATCTGTAAAATAACAAACATGTACATAGTGAATGTAAATATACCACTTACTGACTATATACTTTATACTTTTACTTTTTATTTCTATTTTATTTTACCGTATTTGATTTGTAATTACTTTATTTTTCATTTATAATGCTTCTTTCTTATATTTCTCTTGTATCCTGCAGCTGCTGCAAATTTGGAATTTCCCCCTGTGGGACTAATAAAGGAATATCTAATGTAATCTAATTTAATCTAATCTAATTTAATTAATCGATAAAAAGAAGATTGGAGAGATGGTTTGATGGATAAATTAATAAACAGACGGACTGGTGGATGGCAAGATGGAGAGATGGTGGATAGCTGTATGGTTGAATGAATGGGTAAAAATGGGTGGATTGATGGATGGATGAAAAAATGGAAGAATAGATCATCAATGGATGGATGGATGAGAAGAAAAATAAACTGATGGTGCAATAAGCATGAATGTATTCAAGCCATCTTGCCATGGAAAGGATTTATTGGAGCCTATTGGAACAGACATTGGGTGAGGGGCGGGGTACTCCACACCCTGAACTGGTTGACAGACAACCATTCACACTCACCCACACCTAATGGCAAGCTGAAGTCACTAGTTATCCTAATGAGCATGTTTTAGGTCTGTGGGAGGAAGCCAGAGTGCTTAGAGAAGACCCACGAATGCATGGGGAGAAAATGCAAACTCCAAACAGAAAGGCCCTGACCAACACAGGGATCAAACCAGTAACTTTCTTGCTGTGAAGCGCATGCACGATATCTGCTAAGCCAACCCATATTAAAATATCCAATACTGATTTAAATGATTTTGTCTATCCCTGTATCTTGTTTGAAACTAGTTTATATCAGTCTATCTAACAGAGTCAATGGCTGTATTTCTAAGTCCTGACACAGACTAATTTTGTCTGATTGATTCTTTTTGTTCTATATGAAAATTTTAAAAAGATTTTTTCTATATTTAGCATACAGCCAAAAGGCTAAGAAAATAAGAGTTATGGAAATTTGTTGTTTTGCAGCATTTATTCTAGCACTCAAACATTGCCCTGAAGAAAAGCATTTTGTCTGTCATCTGCTGAATCATGAGCCAGCATTGTGTCCTGTTCATCTTGGACCAGAGACATGAAAAGCATGAACTAGTGACAAGTTTGATTATTTTGAGCTGAAGGTATTTTGCCAGATGAGATGGGGAGTTAGGGACAAGAGTACCAAGTTGACCACAATGTCAGGGAGCATAAATCTTCTTACAGCAGAAAATTATGAAGTGTGTTTTCACCACGCACACTTTTTACAGTGGACACCCTGAGATCCCGCCCACATTGACTGACCAAGTAATCCGATTGGTTATACGTCATGACGTTTCACGCACGCTTGTCGTTCAGCGCGGCAAACGCAGCCAGCACAGGAAAGACGAGAGGTGGAAGTGATCTGTATTTACAAAGTGTTGGATCAAGATTCTAGCGTAATTCACCAAAAAACTACAGATGGCTTCAACAAGTAAAGCGCCGTCACAAACCAGGAATCTGCCATGGTGAGTTTAAGATACCGTTTACCTCATTTCAGTGCTAACAAGCAGCTAACGCTCCTGGGATAAGTTCATGCTAGGCTTGTCTCACTGATGTGTCCCTGCACCTTTATTACCTTCAAATAACATCATGCACGCCTCTAAAATGAGTTTGTTATTTGATCAGCCGTCATCTTTTTTCAACAAATATATACAAAGTCTGTTCAGTAGCTAAAAACTAGCACCCCTAAATGGGCTAACAAGGAGCTTATTTGTCTTTTTTGAGTCGTATCATGTAAAGCTAAGTCCTTATGCTCACACTCATTAATAATCCAAGAGTCTCAAGAGTATGTCTTCTATCTATTAAAAGTGTTTCTGATTGATGGGTGATTGTTTTTGTTGTATTTCCAGGGTTGAAAAGTACAGACCAGAGAAACTTGATGACCTGATCTCACACAGAGATATACTGAGCACCAGTAAGTTTTTGGAAAGTTCACATAAATGTTCTCTGCACATTAGCTAAGCGTCAGCACACCATGCTTAACTGCAAAATGCCAACATGTCTTTCTATTGAGGGTAATTATTGTGGTGTCCTAACTATAATTAATTCTTATATTTTGATTTGCTACAACAAAGCCCTATAGGGAAAAGGCTGCAGCAGTGTTCTTTGTTTTATTAAAAATGTTCCCAGCAATCAATATCTAAATGAACAAAAGAACAATTTCCAAAGTTTTGAGAAAGCTGAGTTTAACATGACATTTTTTTTTACCATTCAGATGAAAAATATGATAATAATATGAAGCTAAAAGCTAAAATTGAGCTTTGCTCCCACCCCTTTGATTGGGGTGTACTCATTTTTGAATCCTGGTCTTAAATTGAGAAAAATACTTTTTTATGTGCAACTTCAAAAATTTTCTTTGTAATCAATGGCCCACATTTGGAGTATTTTGTGGTATAGTATGCCATAGAAAATGTTGGTTTTGAAAGGAAACTAAAGGTTTTCTGACAAATCTGAAGGAGTGTACTCAATTATGCTGGGCACTATATATATGTATATATATATAACAGAGAGAGAGGGGCGTGTTATGCCTGTATTGATAGCCGAGACACTGGAAAGGCTTGTGAAAGGAGATGAAAGAGAGAAGGGGGAGACACTCTGAAAATGGGCCCAAGGCCTGACCTGAACCTGGGCTTGACAGAAGCAAATATGGGATGGTGGATGGGCCTGAACGCCCAGCACTCTGCCAAACCAGCACCCCAATATATTTTATATTTTTACCATTTACATGTACTTTACTAGGACAGCGCAGTAGTGCAGCAGGTTGGTACATGTGTCTTACAGCAAGACCCCCTGCGTTGATCAGGGTCTGTCTGTATGGAGTTTGCGTGGTATCCCCGTGCCTGCTTGGGTTTTCTCCTTGCACCCTGGTTTCCTCAGACTTCTTTGGTTAATTGGTTTCTCTGAATTGCCCAAGTTAGGTATGAGTCTGAACATGAATGGTCATCTGTTTCTCTATGTGGCCCTGTGATCGGCTGGCAACTGGTCCAGTGTGTACCCGGGTAATTTCATAGTTTTTAGGTACTTGCTGGGTTGCATATGCATGATTACATGGAACATGTAATAAAGTTAGTGCAAACTTTCCAAGCTGTCTGTCACAGATCCTGAGTCTTTTTTAAAAATGTACACAAAAACGCTTTGCAATCATAGTAATGTGAGTGAATGTATTTAGTTACTTTTCAAAGTCCTGTTAGTGTAAATCTTGACTGTTTAATCGTATTGTCCTTTTTTGTCATTAAGTTATATGTAAGTCTGATCAAGTGTGCTCTATAATCACAGCTTTCCAAATTTTTATAATGCTCTCAATTAGTGTTAAAGTTCCATTAATCCATTCAAGATGTATTCAGACAGCTAATTTTCTTTCCTTTTAACAGTCCAGAGATTTATCAGCGAGGACAAACTGCCCCATCTTTTGTTTTACGGGCCCCCTGGAACAGGAAAAACCTCCACCATCCTTGCCTGTGCCAGACAGCTGTACAAGGACAAGGAGTTCAACTCCATGGTGTTAGAGGTGTGCTGCAACTTCCTATGATACGCTTTTTAGTTTTTTAGAATGAGGACTTCTCATTGCACCTGACATATTCTTTAAAATGTACTGATAACGTGACAAATTTTCAGCTCAATGCGTCAGATGACAGAGGTATCGATGTTGTACGAGGTCCCATTCTGAGTTTTGCCAGCACCAGAACCATCTTTAAGTGAGTCTACCTGCGCTTGTTACCTTGTTTGCAGAAATATTGTGTGTACATGATTTATGTTGCTGAATGGGAGGGGAATTATTGAAACTGCTTCCTCTGTATGTCTTCCCTCTTGTCCAACAGGAAGGGCTTCAAGCTGGTGATACTGGACGAGGCTGATGCCATGACCCAGGATGCCCAGAATGCTTTGCGGCGAGGTAAGCCATCTGTTCGGCAGGGCCTTGCCCAGTGTGAGCTGCATGCCTGGCTGAGCATACAGACACTTTGGCTGCTGATGAATTACAGACGATCTGCTCGTTCACTCAGATATTCATGTAAAAACAATATAACCTAGAGGATTTAAATCCAAATATTGATTAGGTTAAACCGTTGTATTTTCTCTTTGTGTAAAATCTGTTGAAAAATCATCTGTGAACAGAACAGAGATTTAACTGCCGGTGTGATTTTGCAGCTTCAGTTGAGGCACAATTAGAAAAATATGTTCCAGCTTATAACAAAGGGAGGGATACTGCAGATCAAGCAAAATGATCCAGTTAATCAAACACATTGAAAACTCCTCTGTCCCAAGATTCCATTTGGTTTCCCTTTGATTTTCTTTTGTCTTTTTGGGATGAATTGGGCCTGACAAGTAAAACATCTAGACTTTGTCTATATAAAGAAAGAAGTTTTAAGAAAAATAATGCTTTATTAAAAAACAACTGCCATTTTGATTATTATACATGACATGTAACATATATCATGTTATTTTTTCACATGAAGGAAGATTGTCAAAGAACATTAATGAAAAATTTTGAAAGCTTCTCAAACATCCAGAAAAATGTCCACTATATATTGTGGAAAAACTAGGAAAGTTTCTATTAGATTTGCAATAGTTAACAAGAAATTCCTTTAAAAAAATTAAAAATAACTTCTCTCAAGAAGTTTGAAATTTTTTGAAACATTTTCAACCAAATTCCTATCAAATAAAAACACCCAAATTTGCACTAATTTTTTTTTCCAAATATTTCAGTGTATGTTTCAGAAAAATCACAAACGTAATGACATTTTTAAAAATGTTCCATGGAAATTCACAAAAGGTCAACAGAAAATAAGTCAAGACAGTTTTCACTCAAAATCTTTCAAAAAAATCCCTTTTTTTTTTGTAAAATGTGAGAATTATTGAAATGTCTGTATCTAACAATTATTTTGCAATGTTGTGCTTTGTCAGCAGTTTCCCCTCTTTGAAATTTCATTTATGTTGATCATTAACATGTTTTGAATACAATACTTAAACTTTTATGGGTATGATAACACTTACATGGCTTTGCATTTAAGGTGAATATCGACAGCTAGGTTTCAGAAGTGTTGCAGAAGAGGACTTTGGGATCACATACATTTTACAGCTGATTGCATTTGCTTTTTGGTCAGTGTTGTATTTCTTACATTCTTTTAACTGTCAGTTTCTTACCTTTGCCTTCCTTTGCTATCACTCTTGGTTGGTGTTTCAGTGATTGAGAAGTTCACTGAAAACACGCGCTTCTGTCTCATCTGTAACTACCTGTCCAAGATCATCCCGGCCCTGCAGTCTCGCTGCACCAGATTTCGCTTTGGCCCGCTGTCCCCGGACCAGATGATCCCTCGGCTGGAGCATGTGATCCAGCAAGAGAAGTAAACTCAAGTTTTCAGTAGTTGCAGTGTTTTGCATTCATTTTCATGTTGTGTGCTGGTAGGGATGGGAATCAAAAACTAGTTCCAATTGAGTATCTGTTACATTATTCTCAAGGAATGGATATAATTTGTTTTTTGACTTAACAATTCCCTCATCAAGTCCTTCCACTATGTTCTGTATGCCTTGTAAATCAAGGACATCATACTTTCAACTGAGGCAGTCAGCAGGAATAACAAGTAAGCCAAAACTATAATAATCATGACAGGCAGGGGGTTGAGAGGTGGTCAAAACTGTGGCTTAATTTTCATCAAAATGACTTTTAACATTTAGTGAATGGGAACACCAGCAGCTTACAGAAGCATTAATCTATAGAGCACATCAGGAGTTACATGTGTATGACATTGTTGCCACTGAAAACCCTCATGTAGGCCAACCTTTGTCCACACAGACAATCCACAGGAATCCGCAAGGAAATGTTATAGATTAACAGAATCAAAACTGTCCTTACGATCAATAAGATCTTATCAATTTCTATCCCTAGCTGATAATAAAAAGTATACTTGAAAGTCTCACATTCCGTTTGCTGCAGCTATCAGTATGGATACTGGGGAAGACACAGCACTGTCCAATAAAGGATTAAAATGATACACTGATGTGGTCAAAAACTCTACATTCTGCTGAAACTGTACAAAAGCATCATCAACACCTATGTTTATTATCAACATCTAGTATGCTTATTAAGTTTTTCAAAACTGCATTCACTGTAAAATAATTTTATCTGTTATTAATCATTTTATTGTCAAGGCACCCATAAAATTGCGAGAAATGCCAGGTCACCTCAGTTAAAATGTAACAATATTAAACAATATATTTATATTAAAAAACTGTTAGGTCATCTGACCGCCAATCTGCACACAACGGATTGTTAATTACTGTGACTTACTAAAATACGCACAGCCCATCTTTTATGTTGGTCACATGGTATAAGCCTCAGCTTGACAAATAAACTTCCTTGTATCCTTGTATTTACTGTCGGTGGTGGTGACTTTTCAGACAGATGAATTATTCTTCATCCTTGTTTGTTAGTGTGGGATGAGTTTTGGCAGGTTTCTATAGCTTGATTTTACCGTTTCAACCATATCATGCATAATGGATGTGGGAATGAAAGATCCTAAAACCACACAACACTTAGCTTTCATCACACTGTCTTTATTTTATGTTGCTATGAACCTTTTCCCCCCTGCCACCAGATGATAAAGTTGATGATTTGGATGCAGAGTAACGATAAAGACAAAGCTGGCTTGGTTGCAGCAGCTGTTTAAGTTTAGCACCCCTCAATCACCTACTGAAAAGGACTCATGAGACAAATTTGGTTATATATGCCAGCATAGTTATTGATCTAGATATTCACAACAACTTTTGGTTGAATTTCTAAACATTTTGGAGATATCTCTGATGAAGCAAAGGGGGCACCCCTGTAGGGAAAAATGCGATGGTATCTGTGTTTCAATTGATTTGATCAACAGTGATTGTTTTTGTTGCAGTATTGATGTAACTCCAGACGGGATGAAGGCCATTGTGACCTTATCATCAGGTGATATGAGAAGGTCACTCAACATACTGCAGGTATGAGCAAAGCTTATTGCGGGAGCTATTCATCTGTAGGTAGTATTTGGTTTTTCATTGAATTAAATTATAATTAACTGCACATTTGGTCGTTTACTTTAGGCGTTTCCTTCATTAAGAAAAAATCTTATTATATTTTCTTTTGCTAATTATTTGCTTGGCATATTGAGTTTCCATATTAGTATTGTTTAGTTGGTGATGAGGTACACTGTAGGCACCTGAGGTCATACAGGTAAGTAGATAGGTAGATGACCAGCATGCACCTGGGTGGGCCTATAGATTTTTACCCGCACAAGAGAGACAGTGGCCTTGCTTTTGTTTTGTGTTTACTTGTGTTTGGGTAATTAATCATGAAGTCACAGTTATTTGAGTGAACATTGGTCTTATTTTACCTGTGTACACTACATGCCCATTATGCATCTCTGTGGCAATTTGATTATGCTTCGTTCAAGTTTATTTGGATTTGTTTATTTTTTGTACAAATAACCACTGCACTTATATTCTGTGGTTATTTTGGATTTAAGTTCCTGTTTTCATGATTCAGTGTCACATTAGGGTAAATAATAGTGTGTTTAATTTCAGAGCACCAGCATGGCGTATGGAAAGGTGACAGAAGACACCGTGTACACCTGCACAGGTCACCCGCTCCGCTCAGACATCGCCAACATCCTCGACTGGTCCCTCAACAAAGACTTCACCACAGCGTACAAGCGTATCCTTCAGCTCACTCATACTTGCCCTCCTGAATAATTCATGTGGAAAAATCAGTCTCCATTAATGTTCCATGTAATGACACTTGATCCATCTTTTGAAATAGGCACAAGTGTAAAGTATTATGTTGTTGTTAAGATAAAACACTGGTCATATTCAAACAAATACCTAATTATGGAAATCTTTCTTTTATTAACAAAGAGTCAGGCTAGATTGCTAGATTGTTGGCTTGATTAGTACGATATTTTGAGATTTGTTGGGGGGGAAAAAACAAGATGACTACTTATAACACATAAATGATAAAAAATGTAGAAGTGTTCTTGAGGCTCTTTAACACGTTTCACAGAAATCCTCCAGCTTAAGACGTTGAAAGGTTTAGCCCTGCATGATATCCTCACCGAGGTCCATCTGCTCTTACACAGAGGTGAGGCCACTGCAGGCACTTATTTGTTAAAATATGTATTCAAGGTATTTTCTCTTTGTTAGTATATTTTATCCAGATTGAAACAAAAGTGTGTTTATTCTCTGAGAAGGGTTAGTGTATTTTTTGTCTCGATACACTTGACCTTTTTAGCTTCCTTGTCTGAAGCAGCTGTGGGTCCTCTTTTAAACAATGCTCCTAGCTTCTCAACTGGATGGTGTGTGTGTGTTCTGCTGTACGCCGCTGTAATCCAGAAGTCTAAAATATAAAATTAGTTCTCTATGTGGACGAGTTCACACTGCCAAGGGGTTGGAGATCTTAGTCTAGATGTCTCATAGCAGACAGTTGCTCTGTCTTTGAATCTGTCTCCTCCACCATCATCCTACAGCCCAGTTTACCGCCCATAGTCTGAAACTCTTCTGTCGAATGGGTAGGCAGCTGTGGCTCAGTAGGTAGAGTTGGTCCTTCCTCAATCAGAAGGTCAAAGGCATGATTCCTGGCTCCCACAGTCACACGTCCTTGGGCAAGACCCTAATCACTCCCACTGCTGCAACAGTGACACATATCGGCCTGTTTGAATGTGGAAACCTCATGTAGTTCCCTCCACAATCAGTGTGTTAATATGATGTGAGGAAGAACGCAGCAGTAAGAGCGATCCGCAGTGTAAAAGGCACTTTGTGTTGTCAGGGTGCTAGATAAGTGCCATACAAGTTCATCTTCTATTCAACAAGATCACAGTAACAGGAAAGCAGATTTGATTTAACCCTCACAGCTTTTGAATATACAATCAAGAAAAAAACTGAACAGATAATGACAGAGCTGTTTCAATGAAAACAATAAAACATGAGCTTAAGAAATCATGTTTTATTGTTAAGATTGCATGTAAAGTTACTTGTTAGAACAAAACATAGTCAAAGCACCCCAACAGATGCTTGTAAGGTGTGAGGTGTCTTGATAATGGCATGATCTGATCATCTTTGTCTCTTTTCCTCTAGTGGACTTCCCTCCAGCCATTAGGATTGGTCTGCTCATCAAGCTAGCTGATGTTGAGTAAGTATGATCACGTATCCCTCCTCTCAAACACTATGAATTGTACAGGAATAATTATACATAAATATAAATGTGCTTTCCCACTTGTGTTTTTTCATTTTGAAATATGAGCTTTATGTATTTATAATCTGTCTCCTGTCAGACACAGACTTGCCTCAGGAACTGACGAGAAGATCCAGCTGAGCTCAATGGTCGCAGCTTTCCAGGCAGTGAGGGACCTGGTGGTCAGCGAGGCCTCATAGACATGAAAAGTGCTTCACAGAGGAGGTGTAGAGTCTTTCTCCAACAAATAAAAGGTCCTCTGTTGTTACAGCTTCTGTTTTCTTTCATCAATCTCCCAGATTTACAACATTGGATGTTTATCGGTTTCCTGAATTGTCATGTTGATGCTTCAGTGTCACTTAAGCTGTATTCCAGATTTAGATCTAAGAATACTGTAGTTAGATTCTCTTTTTGACAAAGCAAGTCATTTTATTGTTTTGTGCACTTCTCTGAGGGGTCAGCCGGTGAAACCTCCTCTGTCTTCTGACAGAAGCCTCTGAGCATCCACTGCAGGTTCCTTTGTCCACCACTGCTGCACTGAGTTGATGCTAGCAGCTAAATGAGTCACATCAGCATACAAACAAGGAAAATCTCAGGCAGTGGTTTGTATTTTTATAAAAATCCACTCTTTAGGGCAGTGATACTCAACTGATCTAGCCTCAAGACACACCAACACATCCCTCTTGAGAAATGTGATCCACATTTTTTATCATTTTCAACCACTTGAATTTTTTAAGGAAATAAATTTTGCAGTTTGGATCTCAGATGTATCTCAGAAAGACACAAAAAAACATGTTGATATAAGTGCATAATCACAGAACCCTGAGATGAGGCCGTATTATTCTAATCTATTAGTGAACTGATGTATTTTTTGCAGAGTTGTAGACTTATGAACAGCCATCCACAGACATAGGAGACATGTAGCAGTCATCATGTGTCCACATGGTTCAATCTATGGCCCCAGGGCTTCTCAGCATCATAGACTTTAACATTCATGACCTTTTCTTTATGGCCTAACCCACCAGGTAAGGACAACTGCTTTAGAGCACTTAAATAATGGGAATTCTTTGATCACTGAAACATTTGTCAACGATATAGAGATAAAATATACAACATGTCACAATGTTAAGAATGAAATCTGTAAGAAGAAGTTTGGACATGTTCATGTGTTTTGTATCTGTTTAATAAAACTATTACCTATAAGTCCAGTTTTTGTTATATTTACAGATAGGTGTAGGATCAGTAGTATAATGCATGTGCAGCTTCATGATAAACATAGGAATTAGAAACATATACAATCTATATTTACATAATAAATTAGGAGTATAAAATTGTGATATTCAAGTCAAGCATGTGAACATTGAGTAAATGCATTAACTTACAGTAGTAGTGCAAAAATGAGATCCTTAGTGTACGTATTAGACGATAAGATGATGCTCCCTGTGCTCAGTGAAACTTTAAAAGCATCTCTTAGCAAACAATGAAGGCATTTTTTTGTAATAATGAAACATAACAATCATTAGCTGTAAATGTCAGTGGTTATATTACGTTAGTGTTCCTATTTAACCCTCCCAGTCCTCTTCATCTGAGGAGTAGCAGGCCTTGAGGTGGTCTGGGATGTTCCTGTATGTGAGGTACTCGAGGATCCTCTTGGGGAGGGGCAGTGGCTCCATCTGGTGTGTGGAGACTGAGTCGCGTAGGATAGAGCGGCACAGGTGGCGCAGGCTGGGCACCGTCTTTGGAGCGCTCCAGAACCTCACGTGGCCGTCTCTGGTTCTGAAAAAGAAAGAGTTTGGTTAGTGTGCTGCTCAAGCTTATTCTTACTTAAGTTAGAGTTAAAAAGCAAATAAATTAAATCAAGTGAAGACATGAGGATTTTTACCCTGTGGCAACCACTCCTCCCTGTGGATGGTACTTGCAGCAGAGTCCATTTGAGCCTCTGTCCGCTTTTGTCTGCATCACCATCCCTCTTTTTCCTGGCTCCCAAATCCGAAGAGCTCTGCAAGTTATGTGTCACATTTTCAATCTCTGTTTCTTTGTGCAGAGAGCATGGTGTGCTCTCAGGTATGAAAGTGTTATGAGAGCAATACAACCATGTCGTGGGATGATAAAAAGCAGTGGTTCACAGCTGGTTAGGATGGCATTGGTAACAATGAAATCTTCTCTAATCCCATTCATATGTGCAAATTATGTAAAACAAATTTTGTGTGTCCTATTTTGGTTGTTTGTTTACAGCTCAGATGCTGATTTCACTAGTTTTATTTTCTCAAACTTTGCATTGGATCAGCCTCTTTACTAATTTCTTATACTTTGTTCCCACTCGGACTGGAAGATACAGCCAAAAATTTATATCTGGATATTTTCAAGGTGAATGCTGGTATTCAACATCTACATATTTTTCCCAGATATATAAAGGAAAAAAACAATGATGCTCAAAACAAGGATTGTTTTGATGCAGAGGGCTACAAAAACTTGAGGTCTGGGGGCTGCAGCTCACAATTTTACATAATCAGCTTTATTTTGTGCTGCTGCTACTATTAAATGTGGAAAGATTCTTCATGCTCAATTTTTTTCCCCACCTGTTTCGGAATTCTCGGAAGAAAAAAAAAACATCCTTCTGTTGCCTGTTTTAGATCTTGGACATAAAGAGACACTATTTTCATTTTACCGTCCAGCCTCATTTTAGTGCAACAATTATTTTGATATAAACAATATTGTCTAAACCTGTATTTTGTTTAATCATGTCATTTTTTTCTCAATATATTTCCTAGTTCCCACTGAAAAATCAGAATTACATCACATTAATACAGAGTCATTACAAAGTAATAATGATAATCACATGTACTGGATTATTACCAGTGTATATATATATCTGTTACTGATGAAGCTGAGAGAAAATTGAATATATGGTCTTTAAATGTATGAACAGGGTCTTAAAAAGATCTTAAAAATTAAGGTTTGATTTGAGATTCTCTCAAAAATGTTACAGTAATTTTGTCAAAACAGCGCTGTTTTTTTCCCTCATTACTTGTTAATTTTCATGTCTCTAAAAAAACAACTATGTGTTCATGTAATCTAGACATGAACACTGGAGTCAGATCAAATCTATGCATACTGCCTCTTTGGCCTCTATGATTATGTACCTCTTAAAACATGTCTGTTTAGTCCTGTCTCTTTGCAGTCATGTGTTTCGTCCAAACTGCAACATTTTTCACTGAGTGCTTCAACAATTTTGATAACTGGGTCAGAATTTCTCTTTAAGGGGGTCCTGGTGGGTCCTGAGGGTAGTCGAGTTGAGAACCACTGATGAGGAGGATTGACCAAACAGCACTAAAACTGCTCACCTGTCATCCGTCACAATGGCCAGATGCAGACCATTGGGTGAGAACTGTATGGCTGAGATTTGACTTTGCCCGTAATCTTCAAAGTAGTCACTGTGAATGAGAAAGATGAACACAGGTTCAAGAACACGTTGTATGAGACATACAACACCAGGGCATTCATTCAGGCAGCAGATCAGATGTAAAACAGCGATAGTGACAGTAGAATGAAACAAACTTGAAATGCTCTAAAAATCTCATCAGGTTTAACAATTGTAAAAGTTAACCAACAGATGCAGAGATCCTACTGACTGATCTTCTGTGTAATAGTGAAGTTCAATACCATAGGTAAGCTCATTTTGAGACTGATAAAGAGCGTGCACTCACACTAGAGTGGCCAATTTTTCCGCAGTGTACGGGTCCCAGAGGTCGATCCACCAGCTGGAGCCTCTGAAGGCGGCGGTGGCCAGCAGTGCCCCGTCAGGAGAGAAGTCACAGGAGGACAGCAGGTACAGGGACTTGTGGCTCCCTCCTGACAGGTTTCTCATGAAAGTGTACGAACGAAGACTCCACAGACACACCATCTACAGACAGCAGAACCATGGAGGGTGAATTAGTCCCACTGCTTTGCTATGGAGTTTTATTTTGGAATAATGAATGTAGGTCAAGAACAGAAAAAGTAGTTCTACCCTGCAGCATTTTACAAGAGAGGTTTCAATGATGGATACTCAGTAACGCAGTAACTCAGTGAATGTCAACAGGACAGGCTGAGACATGCCATGGCATGGGAACCGTTTCAGAGAGTGATTGTGATCTTTAAATCTGCTGTTACACAATGTTAAGCTGCCGACCTTATAAAACAGCAGTTTGATAAGAGTGTGAAGATCCATCCATGTGCTCCAAATGAGAACAAAGAATCACTCTTAGCCTTTTAACACTTTTTTAAGGGTCAGCTGATGACAGTAAGATCACTGCCCTGCACACACACACAAAGATCTCTGGCAGTAAATCAATAATAAAACATATCTAAGATTTTACAACTCACTCTGTCAAACCTGCCAACAGAAGCGATCATGCTGCAGTCTGCTGACACGCTGCAACAGCTGATCCAGTCTTTATGGCCAGAGAGGACATGCACCTTTTTACCTACAACAGACAGAAACACAACAACTCACTGTCCTGAGTGAAACACGCTAAAAAAGCAGTGTCTAAGAAGATTCTGGAAGATGTGACTCCTGTGAGCATAAACATGAACATTTGTTTGCTTTTAGCTTTGCAGTTTGAACAGACAGTTTTGCGCACTGACAAAACACAGACGGGAAAAAGGAAAATATTTAATCAGTTATTTAAAAAAATGAGCATGCAAAACCTAAATGCTTATTGCCCATTATTTATCAGCATACAGCAAGTCTGTAGTTTGACTTCCATCATTACAGGAAGCCATTGTTTCAGTTGATGTTAATGTAGTGTGAAATTGAGTTTGTGGAGCCTGTAACTTTAATTATAATGTCTCTGTAATTTATGTTTGAGGATAGAGAGTTTAATAAAGGTGCATTCAATGATGCTCCAACACAGTCAGCTGCCAAAAATATTTGTCCTTTTTTTCTCTTGTTTTAGACTTATTTTCTTCAATTAGATTTGTCTTTCTTTTCCTCTATGTTTCAGTTGACAGTTGAAAGGACAACAGCAAATGAAGATTGAGAAGACGCACATGTTATGGGATCTAAAACCTATTGTTTTCAACAGATTTTCAATTTATGACTTATCTTTAAAAATCATTCCCTATCCCCTTGTATTTTTAGTATGGCTGGCAGGCCTCGAGACTAAGGATGTCCCATTGTCCATGCAGCAGGATGGATCCAGGTTTTTCTTCTGAATAGAGGCCAAAGGGGGATAGACCAATACATGGAAGGGCCATGACAATGGTTGATTCTTAAACAACAGATGCATTACAGTCATCTTTTTCAAACAGAGCGGCTAAAGCACACTGTGACTTTGGTTCAGTCTAAGCTCGATGATGAAAAGGTTGATTAACAAACCCTCACTGGCATGTTTTAAAGTCAGATTTTATAAACCACATCGTAAGGTCATCGATTTGAGTCAAATGTGATTCAAAGTTTGTTTTAAACCTGAAGGCCGTTTTATTGGCTTTAAAATGAAAACCTGAGGGTTCAAATTCATTGAAAAAAAGATGTAATCATCCTCTCTACAAAACCTGTGCTTCAACAGTTTGAAGACTCAGTATCTCTTTGAGTAATGACTCTTAAGTACCATCCTCCCTGAATGCAAACAAAGGTTGTTTGCTTCAGATGTGTTGACTTATGAAAACAAAGTTTGCATTTTGAAAATCAAACACTGGCTGCATCAGGGAGGATTCTTGGTGAGCACCACTTTACATGTTGTTATTGGAGAAAAGTTATTTTTAAAGGTTTGAGTTTAGAGTTTAATAAGTGAACTTTATGCTCAACTTATTAGTACCTTTATGAGCCATGTCCCAAATCCTCAAAGTCTTGTCCCGGGAAGATGAAATAAGCGTGAGAGTCCCATTCTGAGGAAAGACCAGGTCCCTAACAACGCCTTCGTGACCATGGAGATCAAATACAGCCTCACCTGAAAATGCATCAAAATTCAGTTTTAGACCAGCTCTCATCATAAACTCTGCAGTTAAAGACTGCATCGACTGGACCCTCACCTGTGAGGACATTCCAGATTTTGATCACACCGTTCTCCAGGCCTGTAGCGAGCAGTAGGCTTCGGTTCCCTTTTGGTGGCGTTTGTCTGGCGGGGCATGATGTTGCAGTTGATCTAGGAGGCCTTGGTCCGAAGGCGAGACCCCACACAGGGTGACCACAACTGAAGCTCTTATCCCCTCGATCAATTTCTCCATTCTGACTGTCTCTGTGGGTAAGAGGAGCATCAAGTATGCAGAAACTCCTAAAAAAAACTCTTGTGTAGGTGGTGTGAAGCTGGAGCCAGTGGTTTAATGATGCATTTGGATAAATCTGAACATTCTGGTTGTAACTTTTTTATTTCACAGAGGAGGATAGAAGCAGCTAATTACACCCAAAGATTCACAACACAATGTTAAGATTTCTCAAAGCAATACCTGTAACTAAACAACCAAAAGTGTGAGAAATTTAACTCGGTTAACTCAACATAATTACAAAA